>VXBJ01006831.1:69573-80343 GCA_013400055.1 Nycticryphes semicollaris
ACAGCCAGGGGAGGGGAAGCGGCGCAGCGTATCCCCAGCCCAGGTTCCCTGTTTCCCACCCTTCTGCCCTGTGACCATAGTCGTGGGCAGGGAGGAAGGAAGGGAGGGACCTTGGAGGAGGGGGAGGCCATGAAGAAAGGGGTAGCCTGGCCACTGAGGCAACCTATCTCTATCAGCAACATGTGGAGCATCACTATGGCAATGCCTTTTGATGTGGCAAGTGTCAGAAGCTGGGAGAGATGGCAGAGATGACAGAGCTGGAGCTCAGAAGAGGCTGAGGCAGCTTTGTGAGCCCTCTTCTGCATGAGCCTCCCTGGTCCAGATCAGCTTGTAGTTTTCCTTC
Source organism: Nycticryphes semicollaris (assembly GCA_013400055.1). NCBI lineage: Eukaryota > Metazoa > Chordata > Aves > Charadriiformes > Rostratulidae > Nycticryphes > Nycticryphes semicollaris. The sequence continues at coordinate 69,917 of VXBJ01006831.1, forward strand.
ATCCCCCTCCTTGGGCTCTGAACCCAGTGGGAGCGGCGCAAGATTAGGGGAAGGAGAGATGTAGAGAGGCAGGTGGACAGCAGGACCCGGGACAGCCCTTGGGCAAGGAGGTCTCTTCTGTCCCCCCAGCTCTGCTGGTCTTTCCAGACTTTCTGGCACCTCCAGGGGCTGCAGGGCTGCTCCTCCTCGAGCGTCCAGTGGAAGTGCTGGCCCTGGTGGGTACTCCTGGCTGCTGAGCCAGCTGGGCCCCAGCAGTGGTCAGACAGGTCCCCAGGCACTGGGGCTGGTGAGGCTGTGGGGCAGGCTGCAGTGGGGACCCCTGGGGTGGGGGCACCTCCAGGCAATGGTGATGATGTAGGTGATGATGATGCAGTGTTCCCTCGGTAACCTCATCGGGCTTCTGGCCAATGAGAGGCCGTGGCAGTGAGGTAATGCTGGGCTCTGGTGCCTCATTGGGCACAGGGTATTTGGTGGTGGTGCTGCCCTAGGACCTGGCTGACACTGGGCAACATCCTGACCACCAGCAGCTCTGAGACAGGTTCCTTTGGGGTCTCTGCCTTGGGGAGGAGGGAGTGTATGTGGCTGATCCAGCAAGGGCTCAGCACCATCCTGTCCCAGCATAAGACTGGCATTTATTGGGCTCTCCCCTCCCCACATGGAAGGAGCCCTGGAGGCAACTGCCTGCAAGGTGGCAGGGGCTTCTCTGTGTCCTGGCTGAGGACAGCAATAGGGAAGACCTATCCTCCAGCCACCACAGCTGGGAGATAACACCAGCCCTCTGTCAGTGCTGGCACATCCCACTGTGTCCTCCCGTGGAGCAGTGGCTCCAGGGAAGACCCAGTCCCATTTGCGAAGTCCCTTGGGAGCAGCAATTGCTACCCTGGACCCAGCCCTTGGGCTGAACCTGTCCCTCATTGACCTCCAACTGGTCATGAGCTCATTGAATCTGGGCTCTGAGGGGCTACTGCCAGCCCTGGAGGGGGTAGCCTCGGCTAGGGATGCCTCAGTGACCAGTCTTGGGTGCTGGGAGGAGGGGTCCAGCAGGTTGCTGCTACCTGGGCTTGGCCAGGCTCTACCCCCTCTTGCAGCCCCAGGGACACCAGTCTGAGCAGAACCCCACATGACACACAGGTGGGATGCCCAGTTACCTCAATGACACCAGCTCTGTCCCAGCTGAGGGTCCTGGGAGAATCAGCCCAGCCCTGAGATTCCTTGCTCTGCTTTAGCCCTCAACAATCCCAAATGCGGTGCAGTATAGGATTTCTGACACCCGCCCCCCCAGCCCCATGCAGATGCCCCCTGCTAACCCTGCTTGGTTTTGCCCCCAGAGAAATGAGGCTGCTGCCTACTCACGCCCATCCCGCTTTGGGGACAGCTTCCATTCAGTGCTGCTGACCTTCATTGCGCTGGCCTGCGTGGCAGGCATTGCTATCGCAGCCGCCGCGGCCTTCTGCCTCCGGCGCCATGCCAAGCAGCGGGAGAAAGAGCGTCTGGCTGCCCTGGGGCCTGAGGGTGCTGCTGACACCACCTTTGAGTACCAGGTAGGACTCTGTGGGATACAGGATCCCATGGGATGTGGCACCGCCATATCACCATACTTGGGGTGATCGGGGCTGTCGCTGGCAGTGCTGCGGCCGTGGGACAGGGCTCTTGCTGGTGTCCCCCAGGAGCTGTGCCGCCAGCACATGGCTGCCAAGTCGCTCTTTGGCCGCTCTGAGGCACCAGCAGCGCCAGCAGAGACCTCTCGAGTCAGCAGCGTCTCATCCCAGTTCAGTGATGCCCCACAGCCCAGCCCCAGCTCCCACAGCAGCACACCCTCCTGGTGTGAGGAGCCTGTCCAATCCAACATGGACATCTCCACCGGACACATGATCCTGGTGAGCTGGCCTGGTGGGGTAGTAAATACCTTCCCAAACCCCCCCATCTCTCCCCACAGCTACTGGGCTGACCCTCGCCTCTCTGCCCTAGGCCTACATGGAGGACCACCTTCGCAACCGGGACCGGCTGGCCAAGGAATGGCAAGCTCTCTGTGCCTACCAGGCTGAGCCCAGCGTCTGCTCTGTTGCCCAGAGTGAAGCCAACCTGAAGAAGAACCGTAACCCTGACTACGTGCCCTGTGAGCATCCCAGCCTCTGGGGCACAGGGATGCTTGGGGGAAAGGCAGGCTGTGGTGTAGTTTTGCCCCCAGCTTCCCCAGGTGCTCACCATTTACCCCGGTCTCCATTTCCCCAGATGACCATGTGCGGATCAAGCTGAAGGCTGAGAGCAACCCATCCCGCAGTGACTTCATCAATGCCAGCCCAATCGTGAGTGATCACTGGGGGGGGTTTCCTGCCCTGCCAACCTGCTCCTTGATGAGCTCAGCCCAGGTGAGGCTCCTGCTCTGAGGCGGAGCTGGACTGAGCTCACATCCCTGGGCTATGAGTGTGAGCAACATGCTTGCCCCATTGCTCAGATGTGGTTAACATCCATGTCCCTCCTGGCTGTGTCACCCAAAGCTCCCTCCCATCACCCCTGGAGTATCCCCCTGCTCTTCCTGGTATCACTAACCTCTGGACTGAGACCATGCATTCTGACACCCCCTTTCCTGCTCCAGATCGAGCATGACCCACGGATGCCAGCGTACATCGCCACACAGGGGCCGCTGTCCCACACCATTGCTGACTTCTGGCAGGTGAGTGTCACCTGGCTGTGCCATAGTGTCAGGATCCCTCTGGGTGCTGCTCACCAGATGGGTCACAGTGACTTGGCTGCCCTCCTGCCTGGGCTGTCACCCAGTGGTGACACCCGCCAACGACTTGCACACAGATGGTGTGGGAGCATGGCTGCACTGTCATTGTCATGTTGAGCCCACTAGCCGAGGACAGTGTCAAACAGTGTGACCGCTACTGGCCGGATGAAGGCTCCTCTCTCTACCACATCTACGAGGCAAGTGTGCTTGGTAGCCCAGAGCAAGGAGCACCCTCCAGTCCCTGTACCATGGGGGGTACCTCTTACCCACTGACTGCCTCTCTCGGGCAGGTGAACCTGGTGTCGGAGCATATCTGGTGTGAGGATTTCCTGGTGCGCAGCTTCTACCTGAAGAACGTGCAGTCACAGGAGACCCGCACCCTGACGCAGTTCCACTTCCTCAGCTGGCCGGCCGAGGGCATCCCGGCCACCACCAGGCCCCTCCTTGACTTCCGAAGGTGAGTGCCCGCCCAGTGCCCTGCCACCCCCCAGGAGCTGGCGGTGGCCTCAGCTGCAGGGGACTGATGGGCAAGGACATCGGTGCTGGTGTGATGAGGGTCAGGGCTGTGGCACAGACTGGCTGGGTTGGGGTTGCTGTGCATGGGGAGGAGCAAAAGAACCAGGCTCTGACCAGCTTGGGATGAGGCTGGTGGGTAAGAAACCTCCAGATGATGTTGCCAGGGCCTTCCAGCCTTTGTGGGGAGGGTGGGAAAGTGCTCTTCTGAGGAGTTGGGATGGGGAATGGCATTGCCTGGCACTCTCCCCAGCCACGGGTGCAAGAAGAAACCCTGCAGCTGGCCTTGGACAGTGGTGGCCCATTGCTCTCCATGCCCTACAGCCAGCAGCTGGTCCCCAGCTAGCCTGGGCAAAGTGCCTGGGGGGGGCTGGGCCTACTCCCAGGAGGTTTGCAGGCACTACCTGCTGGGCTTTTGGGGGCCACAGTGGGCTCCTGTCAGGGGCTGGTTGGTCCCTGTTACCCAGGCCACGTGGGGGCCAGGACCCTGCTTAGGCACGTCGCCCTCCTCTCCGTCCCGCTCACGCTCTCTCTGTCTCTCTGTCTGTCTCTGTCTCTCTCTCGCAGCTGCCGGCGTCATTTTTGTGATTTGCAGCTAGTAATCTGGCTCCAGTTGCATAGTCACAAAAGTGATCGTTGGCAGCCGTGCCTGCTGCATGGAGCATGCCGGGAGCCCCGCCGGCACCTGGCCCCCAGCTTCGCCCCCCCACCGGACCAGACCTGCTCCCTCGGGAGTTCTGCCGCTGCTCCCCTCCCTAGGCTGGGCATCTGGGGAGCCAGGCTCCTCTCCTGGCCCTTTTCCATCCCTGGTCCCTCTTCCATGCCTAGCACCGCTGGGGAGCCATGTGTTGGACCCCCAGGGCCACATCATGGGGTGCTCGCTGCCCACCCCTGCTCAGCACAGCAAGGGACACCCAGCACAGCCTTGTCCTTAGCAAGGCAGGGCACTGACCTGCTTCTTCTGTGTCCTTGCAGGAAGGTGAACAAGTGCTACCGGGGTCGCTCCTGCCCTATTATCGTGCACTGCAGGTACTGCTGGGGCTGGAGGTGGGGGGAAACAGGCTGGGGTGGGGGGAGATGTCTGCAAGACCTGCTGGTTAGGACCAGGACGGGTCCCAGTCCCTGGTGCAAGCATTGGTATCTTGCAGTGACGGTGCAGGCAGGACCGGGACGTACATCCTCGTCGACATGGTCCTGAACCGAATGGCCAAAGGTAGGCATGGGCCACCACTGGCTGGGGGGTGCAGGGTGGTGGGTCCAGCCCGTGTTCCCCCCCTCCTCCCTAGCACCTTTCTTTCCCTCTGCCCCAGGGGTGAAGGAGATAGACATAGCTGCTACACTGGAGCACATCCGAGACCAGCGGCCCGGCATGGTGCAGACCAAGGTAACCCCCCAAACTGGGGCTCCCCTCCTTCCCTGAGCACACACAGGCCCCAAGATCGGGCTGGCAGGGAGCCTCATGTCCTCCTCCTCTGCTCCACTAGGACCAGTTTGAGTTTGCGCTGACAGCTGTGGCCGAGGAAGTGAACGCCATCCTGAAGGCGCTGCCACAGTGATCCCCTCTCATCTCCCCCTCACACACACCCCCAGCTTCGCGTGCTCTCCTCGCCCTGCCTGTGGGGCTGCTCTCCCCGTAAAAAGCTGTCTGTACTGCTGACTCTGTTTACCTCCCAGCTCCCCTCCAGCCCCCCCTGCCCCTCTCTCCCCGGGGATAAATGCCTCCACCCCTCTGAGGCCAGGTCACGGAGCCCCATTGCACCCGCAGCCACCACTGAGGGGACTGGGCTTGTGTCCCTCATCCCCTGCAGAAGAGGGGGGACTAGGTGATGGTGCTGGGAGTGGGCTGTGGGGACGTCCCCCCCAGCCACTCTCTTGCACCCCAACTTGCCTGTTCTGCATCAGCCCCCTCCCTCTCTGCATGGGATTAGGGGACAGGAGCAGGCATAGGTCACCCACAGATGGGGAGCACTGGGGGCAGGGGGTGCTGGCCCAGCCCCAAGTCCCCTCTGTGTGCTCCCCGCCTCGTCATTTGAGCAGAAGAGAAATTTCTAGAGAAATATAATTTTGTATCTTGATGTGAATAAAGTTCTCGTGTCGCGTTCATGCAGCTGCAGCCATGTCTGGCCTCTGCCTCTCTGTGTACGGTGGGGAGGGGCAAGCACAGGGACCACCCCCCGCATCCCTGCAGAAGCACAGCCTGCACCCCACAACTGCCAGCCCCCTCTGCTGCCTAAAGGCAAGGATGGGGGTCACCCTGCAGCCCGCAGCCCAGAGACACTGCAAGCAGCAGCTACTGCAAACAGGTTTATTGATGGCCATTGGCAGAAAGGGGTCGGGGGGGGGACTACAGCGAGGCGGGGGGCAGAGCCTGACCCCACTGCTGCCATGCTGCCCCTCGCTGCCTGCCACCAGCACCCCCACCCCAGCAGCCTAATCTACAGCAAACCACCCCCCCCCATCACTATCCTCCCCACCACCTCGTGGTTCCCAGGGCATCCCCCCATGGGTATTGCTTGACCGTAAGCCCTGTTGTGCCCACCCCACCCCAACTGCGTCCCATAGAGCCAGAGGGTGCTGGGGGAAGGGGGTGGTAGGGAATGGCCGTGCAGGGACAAAGCGGAGTCCTGGCTGGGAGAGCCTCCGTGGGCGGGCGAGCGGGTGGGCGTGCGTGGTCCCCGGGCGCAGTGGCCTCAGAACACACCTGGGGAAACAAGCGGAGGGGGGGGGACACACAACAGCACCCGTGAATCCCTCCTCAGCCCAGGGCTATGGAGAGGCAGGAAGGGAGGGAGGAAGGTCCTAGGCGGAGGAGGAGAGCCAAGGCAGGACCACAGGCAATGGCGGGAATGCCCGTGAGCATCACTGAGGGTCACAACTGCTGTGGGAAGCAGGGAGGGACAGTGACCCCAGGCCAAGGTGAGATGGGGGGTGGGTGTGATACTGCCCTGCGGAGTGTACAAGACATAGGGAAGGGGATGACCAGGCAAGGTCTGTGATGGGGGAGGACAAAGGAGGAGAGAGTACAGGCAGGAGCAACATCCAGAAGGAAGAGACAAGACACAAGGCACGGAGCAGAGCCCACACGCACACCCCTCCCTGCATGAGGGAGAGCCCAACACAGCACTCCCCAGCCCAGGCAAGGGTAGGCGGCAGCCGGGGGGGCAACGGCTGGAGCCCCTGCCTGTGTGCCAGGCAGGCAGGGAGAGAGGAGCAGGCAGAGCTGGGTCACATCTGCCCACGGGCACCCCCTGCTTCCAGTAGCCAGGGTAGGGAGCTGCCCCTCTTCCCGGGACCCCACCAAGGGTCCCTTTTCCAGCCACAAATCCCAACTCTGGCAGCACCCCCCAACCTGGGGTGCAACCAGCTGCCCTCCCACCTGAGCAGCAGCAAGGAGGCAGGGGAGGAGAAACCCCCTCCCTTGATGGGGATGGCAGGAGCCCCAGACAGCAAGCCCCTAGCCCCCCTATTCTCTCCCTGCCCCACAGCAGGGCGGGGCACAACCTCAGCCTCAAGCTCAGAGAAGGGGACAGTGCCACTGCTTCGATTTGGGGACAGGTTCACGCCCCACTGTGGTGGGGCTGCTGGCCCCCAGTGGCTCTGAGCTCTCCCGGGGACCGCGGGCTTTGCGGGTGCTGGGGCTTCCCCGGGGTGGCGGCGGGGCACCAGGGCCATGCCCACCTGCTTGGTGGTGCCCCGCGGCCTCCATCTCGGAGAGGCTGTAGGCCATGGCCAGCTGCAAGTCCTCATCCTCGTCCTCGCTGTCTGCGTAGAGGCAGACGGGTGAGGAGCTCGGGGGTCGGTGCGGGGTGGCTGGCGGGGGCGAGGGGGGCCGCGGGCTGGGGAAGGCTTGCTGCTCCCGCCGGCTTAGCTCCAGCCCCAGCGCCATGTCGTCAGGAACACCTGCAGGGACATAGGCAGAGGATGGGAGTCATGTCCATTCTAGCTCCCCAACGCTGGCACAGGGCCCCAGCAACTCTTGCCCACCCCTCCAATCCTCCATGGCAGAGCCCCAAACCAGAGCTGACCAGGGCTCAGCCCAAAACCAAGCCCAGGTGCAGTGTACCCCAGCCACCCCAAAGGAGGAGAGGGGTCCCCAGAGGAAAAGAAGAGTCCCCAAACGGAAAGGAAGCCAGAAAGTGGCACTGCCAGTCCTCAACAAGTCTGTTTGCAGTGCTACGTCTCACCATCAATGTGGATCGACTTCAGCTCCCCATCCTCCTCCACTTCCACCCGTTCCCGCCCATTCTCAATAATCCTGCAGACAGACAGACGGATGGACGGTCAAGGGCCAGGCAGCCAGAGCATCGCTAAGGCAAGCTGCAGGGTCTGAGACCTGCCCACGAGGGGGGTCCCTGGGGACAAGGTGGGACACGCTGCCCTCACCGCTTGGTGGTGATGCGCTTGCCGTTAACGAAGGTGGTGGAGGTGGAGACGGAGCGGAAGCCCAGCCCTGCATCGGCGCCGGAGCTGAAGGACGAGGCAAAGAAATCTGGAGAAGGGAGCAGTACAGTCAGTGCCAGGATGGGAGACACGAAGAAGGCAGGGGACAGACCCTGTGCAGCAGGATGTGGTGTCTCCCTACCTGAGGAACCTGGAAAGGGGGAAAAGAAGTGGCCTCCCCTGTGGTGCCGTGGACCAGGTCCTCGCAGCTCGGAGAAGGGCAGCATTTCATCTGGAAGTCAGGGCCACCCCTCATCAGCATTTTCCCCATGGCTTGGTGAGCCAGGAGCAAGGCACGGCCATGGGGACTCCCCACTGGGGACAGCCATGCACACTGTCCCCAAGCCCAGTGGCTGTCCCAGGGTCAGAGAGGTGCCAGAGAGCTGGCCCCCAGCCCCCCACTGCCACGCACGCACCAAAGAATTCGGCGAAGGGGTCTCGCCCGCCAAAGAACTCGCGGAAGACATCATGAGCACTGCGGAAGGTGAAGGTGAATTCAGGCGCCCCGGCATCGGCCCTGGAACCCCCTGGTCCTGCAGGAGGGAAAAGACTTAGAGTTAAGTGGAGCCCGGGGTGAGAACCCCCTGAAGGGTGGGGAGCCCTGAGGGGCACAGACCCACACCAGGTCTTCAGATGGGGCTGTGTTCAGAGCTGCACTAACCCTGCCATGGGCACTAATGCCCACTCACCTGCCCCCATGAGTCCATCCTTGCCATAACGGTCATAGACATCGCGTTTCTGCTCTGCAAGAAGAGACGGGGCTGTGGGGAAGCTGGCTGCCAGGCATGGTGGGGGAGCACCAATGCTTCCCCCAGCCAAGGGAGGTGCAGAAGAGCAAGAGAAGAGGGGTGGCACAAGCCCTCACTGCACTGGCACTGGTCCCAAACCCAAACTGGGGCATCAGGTGAGGATGTGCAAGCCTCAGCCCCACGGGGGAGACCTCATTCTGGGGGACAGCATCCCAGCATCTCTCCCAAGAGCTGTTTCAGGGGATGCGTGGGGAGGTAACCAACCACCACAAGCCAGGCAGTAAAACTGGAGGGACCTGCTACCTCCTGGGGATGACCAAGGATGCCACCCGGGTGAGCCCTGCTGCAAGGACACCCCAGAGTGAGCAGCCCCAAGGGGTTGGAGGGGGAACATGCGAAGACAGCACCGTGGCTTCTTACTGTCCGACAGCACTTCGTACGCCTCGGCGATCTCCTTGAACTTCTGCTCAGCATACTCCTTGTTGTCTGGGTTTTTATCTGGGTGCCATTTCAGCGCAGCCTTCCTGTACCTGCACAGACGGGCAGTGATGGGCACGCAGCAGCCCTCAGGTGGCTGGGTCTCCTGGGCCAGCAAACCCCTTCTCAGAGCACATCTCTGATCCCCAGCCCGCTTCACCCAGTGCCCTACAGCCTCAGGCATCAAATGGGAGCTTCCTGGACTGGTTTTGCCTCCCAAGCAAATTTTTGCTGCATGACCCCATTGGTGCAGCCTGTGTGCTACAGATGATGCTCACAGGTTTGTTCCGGAGCCTTCTCGGACTCCACTGTTGGCGTCTATTGACCAGGGGTCACTCGGGGGCTCCTGGGGCCAGGTGAGCACAAACAGCCCTTTCTTCCTGCCTGCAGCTAGCTGGCCTTAACCCAAGCTGTCCAGCTGCTCTCACTCACTCTTAGGAAGCCCCTCCAGCAGGGATCTCTGTCCCCTGCCTTTGTTCCCCCCAGGAAAGCCACCAGTTTGCACTCATTCCCTCCAGGTGATGCCTTACCCCAGTGAGAGCAGCAAGACCTCAACAGGGTGCCAGGTGGGAGTTGTGGGAAGCTCTGCTGCCCCTGGGACATCCCTACAGTGCCTGGGGTGCAGCATGGGACCTCCCAACAGGGCCCATGTCCCTGCCAGGGGACATGCTGCTCTTCACCCCATGAGTTCCAGTCCCCCTAACCCTGACACCAACGGAGCACCCTGCGCCCCATCCCTTGGGGACAAAGGGACCAAACCCCACTAAGAGATGCCTTTGTGCAGCATCAGAGCCTGGCTCCACTCTGACCTTCGCACAAAGGAAACAAAAGCTGGATTGTCACCCCTGGAGCTGGGCTCTGTCCCCACCGGCCCCCACAGGGAGTCCCCAGCCTTGCTGGCACCAGGGAGGGGGTGTGTGTGTGGGGGTGGTTGTGGCTCCAGCAAGGGCATGCCTGTCATGCACTTACGCCTTCTTGATGTCCTCGGCAGTGGCATTGCGGCTCACCCCCAGCGCTTCATAGTAGTCCACCATGATGTGTGGCTGTCCCGTGGGGTCACTGCCAGGTGAAAGGCAACGTTAGAGGGTCTGCAGTCACAGCCTGGCAGTGCCAGGTGTGAAAGAGCACGGGTAGGCTGCCCTGCCCTCTCCAGGTTCCCCAGTCACCCCACAGGTCCCCCCAGGAGTGGCAACCCCACACACCCCACCACCCTGCCCACGCCTCGGCCACCTGGATGTACGCACTGCCACAGCCAGGGACTGTCACGCCGCCATCCCACCTGTGTCACCCCAACTTGCCCAAGTAAGGGGACAGGAATTGTTGCTGGTGGCCCTACTGTCTGCCCCACTCCTCCCCGCAGCTGCCCCAGCTGCCCTCCCGTTCCCCAACGAGGGGGGGTCAGAGGGAGCAGCCCGCTAAGGTGCTTAGCGGCTGGAACGGATTAAGGGCGGCAGCGGCGACCCTCCCTGTTCCCGGGCACCCCGGACCACTTCAACCGGCCGACCCTCTCCGGATCG
>VXBJ01006831.1:80664-95488 GCA_013400055.1 Nycticryphes semicollaris
CCCGTGACGTCGCTCCCTCGACTTGCAGGCGGGTGAGGTCATAGGGGGGGCGTGCTTGAGGGCGGAGCGGGGTTTTGCTGTTGTTCGGCCCCGCTCCTCAGTCCTCCCGTCCCCAGTCCTCGTCTCTCTTCCCAGCCCTTGTCCCCCGTCCCCATTCTCCGCCGCCTTCCCGGTCCCCGTCCCCGCCGCCCCGCTCTGGCTGTCCCCGCTCTCCGGGGATAGTGTGCGTGCCCGGGGGCAGTACCGGCAACGGGGATGGCGTCGGGGCGGGGGGTGGCACTGACCTCTGTCGCTGGCCCCAGCGGTGCAGCCAGCTCTGCAAGCACACAGCGGCAGGGGCAGGGGCACGGCCACCGACCCACCCACCCCCTGCCCCGCGGTAGCCCGCGGGCTCCGGTTTGCCCCTGGCCTCCTGCCGAGTCAGCTGCCCGGCTGCTCCCTGCCGGAAAGGCCAGCGGGAGGGGACAGCTGGGGTGACTCAGCTCTTTGCCCAGGCCTTCCGGCCGGAGCGACGGGACACACAGGAAGGGCTGCAGGTTGCCAGGCTGGCGGGCACAGGAACCTGCCAGGAGCCCGGGCTGCCTGGCACCACAATGTCCCCTAGCAGAGCATCACCTGTGCCCTCCCTGGTCCCGCTCACACAGGGGGAGCCGGGTACCAGGGTGCCCAGGAGCCCAGAGCACTGGAGGTTCAGGGAATGGCCACGCACCCACAGGTTTGGTGTGGACTTTGCCTCAGCGTGTCCCCTACCTGGCAGAGCCCCCACAGAAGGACCCCTGTCCTCGGGGTTGTGGGCAGGGTCGATGCCACTCACCTGCACCCATGAACCTGTGGTGGTCATGGAGATGGTACTGTTCCCTTTTGCTGTCTGGATGGGAGGAGAGGGAGGAGGGAGCCAAAGCCTTTTGGACACCCCCTTGCCCCACCACCCCTGCACTGCAGCTGGAATCTCTTCACCTCCTGTAAATCCCTAACTGGGAAGCCTGGCAAGCTTTTCCAGTGCTGCTTTTCCGGGCAGGCTGGGGAAACCCGGGCACTGAGACAGGCCACTCCCAGCACTCCTCAGGGACCGGTTTGAGGACAGACATCCATCCCCATGATGAGCCCTCCTCAGCAGTGGGCCTGGGTGAGCACTGGGATGGGTGAAGTGGCATCTCCTGTGCCAAGGAGCACATCCTCTCCAAGGGGTGGGAGACCTGTCCCCTGCTGTCAGACAATGTTTGATGATTTCCTTGACCGACTGCTCGAAGTATTCCCTGTTGCTTGGTGGTTTGTTTTGTTTTTTGGTTGTTTTTTTTTTCCCTGGATCCACTGCAGCATTGCCCTCCTGTACCTGCCAGCCCAGGAGCCAGCAGCAGACTCCCTGGGCTGGCTGCCTCTGGCCAGGTTGCCCTCGCTGGCTGCCAGGGGCTCTGAATTGGCTCATCTGCCCACCGATGGGTGCAGGGCTGGCCCTGGCTGGGCTAGCATGGGCGCTAGATGGAGCCACAGGCTGCCTCAGAGGGATCCCATCCTTCTGGCTAGGAAGCCGGGAAGATGCCAACAGGAGCTAGTCGTGTCTTGGCACCTCCATTCCTTTCCCTGTTTGTGGTGGGGTTTTTGCAGCTGATGGACAAGGAGACCCCAGAGCTGCCAGGCCTCAGCTTGCTCTGTGCCCACCAGATAGGGAGGGTTCCATGGTGGGGAAAGGAATGCACATGCAGTGTGGTACTTGGGAGCCAGGGGAACACATCGCTGCTACTTTCATGGCACGAGTGTCCCTCACCCATGAGACCAGGATGTGCAGTGAGGAATTACAGCTCCCTAATGCCCGTAGGGGTGGCCATGCGGAGTTGGGCAGCAGCCCACCACTGCACTGGTAGGAGAGAGAGGGTGCTGTGCCAACCACACCTCACCCCAGGGCTGCCACAATCCCTCCCCTTCTCAAATGAGCAAAGCCAGCCACCTCACAGCAGCCGAGGAGAGGCAGCCCATCACCAGTTGGTACCTCAGATGGGACACACCTTCAGTGACAAGCACTCTGTCCTCCCTTCCCTGCCCTTTCCTACTGGGTCTGCCTAAAGTCCTGGTGCACCTACCTACCTGCCAGCTGGGCTCACACCAGCTTTGAACCCAGCACAGGCATCTTGAGTGTGTCTCAAGGAGACCCTTATTTCTTTACAAATCCCGGGGGCCCCCGTGTTACAACCCTGATTTTAGCTTTACAGGGTCATAAAAATGTTCATTAAATACTCTTGAGGCTTTCAAAGAAAAGAGATTTTGGTTGAGCAAAGCAGGACCCTAAAAGACCATTTTTTTTTTTTATTTTTTTATCCTGGTTACCCCATCTCCTCAGAAGCCAACTGAATTGCATCATCAATCCCTGCTGTATTATTATGCAAGCCACATATTAAGTATTTTTTTTCAGCACTGCACAACATTTCGGCTTTTGATTTCCTCAGGAGAACTCAAACCCTTTCACAGCCTCCTCAAAACCGGCCATTACGTGCTGCCAAACTTGTGTTCTTGGTGGGTTTTGAGCTGTGGAGTGATGTGCCTGGGGAGTCACATTGCCCACTGCTCCCCTCGTCACACCCAGCCACCCCTTCTCCCCACTCCCCGGGGGAAGGTCCCCACTCCAGGGCAGCCCTGTGGAGATGCAGCAGGGAAGGAGTGAGAGCTGGAGCCGGTGGGAAGTGGTTAAGCAGAGCAAGGGTGCCACTTCCATGTCACCTTCCTCTTCCTGCCTGCTCCCAGGAGAGACAACAGTAGTGGCCATGTCCATAGTCCCCATCTCTGGGTATGGCCACCAGGTCAGTGCAGGCCCCAGAAAAAGGGTCAGTGGGAGCAGGGGGTTTGCTCATCCCTGGAAAGGCTGTGTTGGGGTGGAGACCCCCAACTGCAGAGGGCTGGTGGCAGCTGGGGACATCCCTTTGAAAGGGGCATCCATTTCAAAAATCCACATTCATTCTTTTACCCCCAGTCCTGCTGTCTCATCCAAACAGCTCTGCCCAGCTTCTCTGGCTTCCCCAAACAGCCAGTTTCTCCACACTTTCGTGTTTTTGATGTTCTCCTCGTGTTTGCCTCGATGGCCATGCTCTCCACCACTTGCCCATCTCTTTCCCAATCCCCCCTGTTCTCATCCCAGCAGGCTTTTCTAGAATTGCACTTTCAGGGAGCTGGGGGAGGCAAAGTCATCCAGCTGCTTTTAGCAGAAGTCAACGTAGCGGGACAGAGAAGTGAGAGAAACAGCAAAGTCAGGGTGACTTTGGTTCAAGCAGGGCAATGTCTTCGGGACAGATTTAGGGACGTGATAGACACAGGCTGTGCATTCCAGGTGGGAGTGCTGGCCTGCACTGCCCCAGCCAAAACCCAGGCAAAACCGAGGTGCTTGCAGATTTTAAACTAAGAGATCCAGAGGCTGGCAGAGGTGGCAGAAGCCCGTGATTAAGTAGGATAGCCATGGTGAGCACACACAAAGACCCAGGCAGCAGCTGAGCTTCTTGATGGTGAGGGGTTCACCTCGTCCTCGGCAAACGGTAGGGAGCCAGGGGGACTGCAGAGCCTGGATAATCCTGTGATGGTCAGGAGCAGCATCCCACACCCACCTGTGGGCAAGGCTGGGGGCTGCAGACTCTGATGGAATGGAGATTTGGGGGTGACGAAAAGACTGATTCTACATCCTCCCTCCAAATGCTGAGGAGCCCGTCAGCCATGTAGGGGAGCAGAAGCTGCAGCAGACACAGGACTAGGAAGGGGTTTTATTGCTAAGCAAAACTCAGTTTCACCCCCACACACCAACATGTTCATGCCCACACACTCCCAAGCACCAAGAAACTCATGTTCAACTGGCTTGGCCAGGATTTTCTGCATTGCCTGGTAGGACTAGGGTCACCATCTGTCTGGTCCCCACCATGCCTTCCAGCTACCTGCCCAACATGGCTCAAAGTCGGGAAAATGAGACAGGCACAAATGCATTACATTAGAAGAACACAAGGAAGAGCACAAAAGGATGCTGGTAAGCAGCCTTCTGCTGTTTTGCATAGCCATTGGTACCTAAATACCAGTGAAATGCTGTGGATGCAAGGGAGAAGGAGATGCTGTCATTTGGATGCCATCTGTAACAAACCAGCACGTAAAGCATCTCCTGCTAAAACTGACATTTCCAATTCATCAGGCCCACACTGAGAGTATTAATGGACCTAACAGAGGGTCTTATTGAGCGGCTGATGGTAATTTTTAACAGAGCAGAAAAACTGGGGTAATTCCAGAGGACTGAAGGACAGAAATCACTCCAGTCATTAAGAAAATAAACTGGTTGACACAGAAAACTCTAGATTGCTGATAGTACCAGAAAAAAAAAATAACAGAAGGATTAATTTTGATTCTGTCAGCTGAAAATTAAAGACTGAAAGTGCATTCAGCATTCAGTACTGATCAGCCTCATCTCAGGGAAGGCAGGTATTGCTATGCAAACTTGTCATCACCTTTCAGCACGATTCCATGTCTGGCTGACTCAGATCAACACCACTGGCATGACATCCTTACTTGGAAGCTGGCAGGAGATAATGATAACAGCATTCACTTAAATCACGATATTGCTGCAAAGAAGGATGGAGTAATCTGGTTTATTCGTGTTCTCAGAGGAATGAGGCTCACAGCTGCTGCCAAAATTCTTTCCAGGTCTACTTTTTGTGTTGTCCCAGAATATTTCTCTCAGCATGCCAAACCAGCCTGGTTGTCCTTCCCTGCACTGGGAAGGACGCACCAGATGTAGCACTAGTAAAGGTGTGCTCATTAACCAAGAGCTATACTGCTGAGGACCTTTGTAGAGGGGATCCCCAGGCCCAAGGCCCACAGTCATAAGAAATGTTTAGTAAGAAAAATTTGAGGTAACACTAAGATTGGTGGGGTAGTAGCTAGTGAAGGGGGTGGTGGACCGCTAGGGATGGTTTAGAATTGACCAATTAAAAGGCCACATTGCAACAAAGTTTGCTTCAAGGCAGCAAAATTTGCTTTAATACAATGAAATGCAATCTGGGAATTTGGAGGAAGGGGCAGTCTTGTCACTTATGACTTTGCACACCCTCTTGCCACCCTCAAACTTTTATCAGCAATACCCTGAGGCTCATTTCAAGACCATTGGTTAAAGTGCTGGAGCCAGTGGTGCCTGCCAGTGAACCATGCAGAAGCCCGACAGCTCTTTGCCAAAGATCCACCATCGCCAACCAGCACTGGGGTACCCCAAGTTGCCTCACACCGATGTTGCTGCTCCCTCCCCAGGGCACCCATCCCTGCCTTTCCCCTGGGCAGACCTGTCATCTTGATCTGAAATTGTTTGGTGAGGTGGATTTTCCACGGTTAATCGAAGCCTGGGCAGGATACTGAGGGACCCCATCACATGCAGGAGCCCTTCGTACCTGGCTCTTGCCAGCTCTGTTCGATGCAGGGCTATTACATGGCAGTGTGAGAGCCATGCCATCCCAGGGAAAGGCACAGCAGCCATGGTGTGCACAGGACACCTGCGATGGCTTATCCGAATGAAGAAGGCCCCATTGTAAGTCTGGGAGCTCAGTAACCTGGAGTTCCTGAGTCCATACAACAGGGACATCCTGCAGAACAGCTGAGTTAACTCTGCTTGGAAGCTCTCAGGGGTGTGTTTGAGCCAGGCATCCTCAGGATGGCCATCCAACACAAGCTCTCAGCCCAGTGACCTGATGCCCTCCGGCCCTTGATGCCGGAGTGAGTGAGGCCGGACAACCCTACACACACACTCCCCACAGGGAGCCCAGCCCTGCTTTTGCAGACCGTGCCCTCTCCGCACACAAACAGCTCCTGGCAGGAGCACCCTGGGAGCCATTGCCTGGCTGGGTTGGTTATTAAATGCATCTTTTATTGCGTTAACTGTTTCTCTCTGACATCCATCTAGCACTTGGCCAGTCGCCAGCACCTCCTTTCCACTTTCAATGACTCTACAGCAATCCCCGAGACTCTGGGCTAGTTTCTTCAGGCCCAGCTCTCATCGTACCCTCTGGCTGGCGAACTATTTGCATGATATGCTACCCACTTCCATGTGCAACACCCCCACACACACATACCTTGCACACATCTGTCCAGACATCAGAAGCTCAACAGCTCCCTAAAGGCCAGGACAGACAAGAGCTGTCGGTGAGATGCTCCTGCACCAGGAATTGTTTGCATTCCCAGGGGACCATAGAGTCATAGAATGGTTTGGGTTGGAAGGGACCTTAAAGACCACCCAACCTGCCTGCCATGGGCAGGGACATCTCCCACTAGACCAGGTTGCTCAAAGCCCCATCCAGCCTGGTCTTGAACAATTCCAGGGATGGGGCATCCACAGCTTCCCTGGGCTACCTGTTGCAGTGCCTCACCACCCTCACAGTAAAGAATTTCTTCCTAATATCTAATCTAAATCTTCCCTCTTTCTTTCAGTTTAAAACCATTGCCCCTCATCCTATCGCTACACTTCCTGATAAAGAGTCCCTCCCATCTCTCCTGTACGTCCCATTTAGGTATTGGAAGGGGCTCTAAGGTCTCCCTGGAGCTTTCTCTTCTCCAGTCTGAACAACCCCAGCTCTCTCAGCCTGTCTTCACAGGAGAGGTGCTCCAGCCCTCTGATCATCTTGGTGGCCCTCCTCTATACCCGTTCCAGCAGGTTGGGCTTGCCCAGCTGGCAGGGGTTTATCTTCTTCGAAGGAGTGGGTGTATCTGTGTGATCTGCCATATCCCCTCTGTTGCCCAGAGGCTGGGGGCTTGGTGACTCTCTGGCAGATGGGACGTGTTCTCCTGGGAGTGGAGGAAGCCATCGCTGCCTCTTGCCCCATCCCTGCTGCCAGCTCACACAAGCACACTCTGTGGCATTGCGACAGAGCTGACCACAACTTTGCTGCAGTTCCTGAGAACTTGTAAGACAGGAAGGCCTAAAGGGCCGGGGATGGAGACTGACTCATCAGTGTTCCTATGGTCCTGCCTGGGGCATGCAGAGACCCTCCGGCCTGACAGGGTAACCCGGGACCCTCTGGGAGCTCCTATCATCACCCAGCCATGCAGAATTCATTGCACATCTGCTTCGAGCTATTCTTGTGCCACCACCACCTCCAAGAGCTGTTGGAGAAGAGGTAAAGCAATGCTGGCCCCTCCATACATCTCACCAGCGGCATTCCCTGGGAGCATGGGGACACCTCAGCAGGCTCGGCCCCTCCATCACCTGCCTGGAGGCGGCTTGTTCACACCAGGCATGCTCAGAGCCCTGACATGAAGTCACTGCAATTAGCCAGCTGGGGTTTTATTTTGCTCCCGTGGGTGTGTAGCTGCCTTTCCCAGGCCGTGAAGAGAGGCGGGTGACACTGTCAGCCAGGGAGGCTGACACCAAGCCAGGGAAGCTGCTCACCCAGGGCTGCTGCACCTGAAAAAGAGCTAGTCCCAACTCGTCTGCTGGTGCCTTTTAGCCTCCCAGGTTGGGTCTCGGCATGCATGTGGGGCTGCCTGCGTCCCTGGGAGTGCCTCCCTGCTCTTGCCACTGCCCAGTGATTCAGGGCTTAGGACTGTAGCGAGATCTGGAATTAGCTTTATTGTTCCTGTAACACGGCACACGCTCCGGGCGATGCAGCAGGCGTTGCACAATTGAGTTTGTGTTTTATCTGAACCAGCAATTACGCCGCTGTTGCTCAGCTCCTGCATCGAGAACTTCTGTCAGATCACTGCTGCGCTCTGCATCCCGCCAGTAAATGCCACACTTGGGTTAATAAAGACTTCCACTGAAGAAGATCCCTTGACCCTGAAACGATCATGCTTCGCTACCCTTACTGCTAGCAAGCCTTGCACACGCATCTTCTTGCCCTGAGCATGCAGAAGATTTAATCCCTTTCCTGTTTGCATCTGCCTTAAATATATTTTAAGACCTTTATCGAGTGTCTGCTTGGTTTTCTAGGTAGTCCCCATGCTTTCAACCTTTCATTGCAGCCATGGTGTCTGGCCATCCAGTCACCCTTCTCATCTCTGGATCATCTCTATCTACTCCAAATGAAGGATGAGGTGCTCAGAGGGTCCTTTCTGACCTTAACAAGGCCT
Organism: Nycticryphes semicollaris; assembly: GCA_013400055.1. NCBI lineage: Eukaryota > Metazoa > Chordata > Aves > Charadriiformes > Rostratulidae > Nycticryphes > Nycticryphes semicollaris. The sequence continues at coordinate 88,735 of VXBJ01006831.1, forward strand.
GCATATCTTAAGGAATGGCAAAAGGAGCATTTCCTGCCCATCTCCATGTCGTGCTAGAACATTTCAGGGTGGCAAAGTATGTCCCAAATGTCCTGTCATACTAGAACTGCAGAAGCAGTCAGACGTGCAATGCTGGGCCTTCACCAGGAGCAAGCTGTGTTTTAGGGGCCCTGCACAACGGGCTCGCTGGGACATTGCTGGAGCAGTCAGCAACACATGGGACTCGAACTCACAACATCTGCAAGGTGCCGGCGAGGCCCATGCTTTCAACCGACTCATTAGTTTCACCTAGTCAATGTGTTCAGCCCGTGTTAGCACTGAGCTGTGTTTGAGAAGGTTGTCATTGTGACTCACCCCACAGCAGAGCATTGCTGGATCTCTGGGCTTACCAGCCCAGCAACTGGGTTTGTCACCTGAGCTCTTGGAGTAAGCAGGAGGCAGCGTTTGGCCATATGGGGCTCTGAGAGCCATGCGAGCTGAAGGAGCTCAGGCTGCTGCCGTACCATCCAGTGCAGACACTGATGGAGAGAAAACTGCACGGGGCACTGGTGGGATGGAGGTGTATCCCGGCTCCTCCATCCTCCCAACAAACCACACAGCCAAGAGGATTATGGGGCAGAGCGACTGTGCAAGGATGGAGTGAGGGGTAAGCAGAGCAGGCACAGATGCGACCTGTTTGGGAAGCTCCCATCTGAGGTTAGAGATGGGGACAGGAGCCCCGTTCCTACAGCACCCTTCATCATCTGGTGCTTGCCTTGTGCCCCCCTCCCTCAAGCTAGTCTTAAAGTGGAGGGCACTGGGCTTCCTCCTCTACCCACATCACAGCTGTGGTCTCTTCTACCTTCCCAAGATCACTGTGTCCCCAAAGGGCGCAGTGACATTTTTTGCTCTGCCTGGAACAGCCTGGGTGATGCTGAGCTCTGAGAAGTGGGAACAATAGTCTGGACTTTCCACAGTGAAGAGATGGGAGGACTGGGGTGTGGGTGGGATGTACCAGCCTGACCTCTGAATGGGTCATCTCCTCCCCAATTTCAGCTCTGCTTGCTTTAGATGTGGCAGATTTTAACACTTCTGGAAGACAACTATTTGAGAGGCTTTGTTTGGGGAACTGCAAGCTCTGCTGGGGAGGCAGTTCCTATACCAGCAGCAACAACTCTTCTCTGCTGAGAAGTGTATCACACACCAAAGAAGAACATTCCCAAACTTTCATAATAACTAGTAATGAAGAACTTCTTAGTGCAAGGGTCTGACCTTGATGGAGGCCTTGCACACCTGCGATACACTGTGCTTCCTCCCCTCCTCACATAAGGGTATCCAAGATCTAGCTGATCTCCTGGTCTCCGTGGGCAGCAGCAAGCAGGGGGTCTATCCCTGGTCTTCCCCAGGGCTTCCCCTCTGGGGATCTCCAAGCAGTTTTTTCCTATTCTTCCATCAAGATATGGTTGAATTCTGACTCACTAGCCTAAAATTTGGTGTGCTTTCTTTTTGTACCTCTCTGGGTGCTGGTGCAGGGTCCAACTGTGTTCTGAGCGATGGTGAAAACATCTCCCAAGCAACTCTTGCAACTGAGTGATTTCTGACACGGTCTGAAAAACATTTGTAGGGTCTTCGTAGACGTGTGGGTAACATCTCTGAGAGAGGGGTCACCTCAGGACGAATCTGCTTCCATCCGGGGGAGCTCAGCCCCTGCCGTGTGCTTGCAGGCTGCTGGGCATCTGGCAGGCTGTTGAGCACCCGCAAGACGCAGCCCATTGGTGCTCCCTGGATGTGGCCAGCTGTTCTTAGGCGTTTCCAAAACAGCTTAGACATCTGTTTGGGCTTTTCGGGTCAGAGGTACAGGGAGATGTGCAGCTCCGGGTGACTCACGGGTGCTCTCGTCTGTCATTGCTGCCCTGCTCATTCAACACAACAGCATCTGAATGGTTACTTTCACTGCAGGCGTGTGTTTGCAGCAGGGATGAATCAGGGAGATTTCACCCACCCCTCTCTACCAGAATGGTACATAAACAGACCCAGGCATCTCACACGGAGAAGTATCACATCATTTTACACCCCGAGGTGCCACCAGATTGTCATACAAATCTTCCCAAGCTGGGTGAACCACGCAAGGCTTCTGAAATACTGCTCGCTGCTTAGCTCCAACGCTTGTGCTTCCAACCACTGCTGCAAAGCATTCGTGCTACAAACACCCCTGAATTAACCAGCACTGTGAAACTAAGGAGGGAGCTAGGAGACACCCAGTCAGAAGTGACGCCTTGACATCTAGCATGCGCTTCAGTGAGCACCTTGGCAAAGATTTTTCATGGGCAAAGATGATCCTATCGCTCCTTTTCACACCAATTAACTTCTGGGGCTCAAATTTTGATGCTTCAGTGCTACCAACTGCTCTCTCACTCTTGTGGACTGTCTGCATCAGCATGGTCTGTGTTATCTAGTGATCTCTGAGGTCACTCAAAGGACATTTATACCGCAGGGAGGAGTTTAGGCATTTCCAGAGTTATCTAGTCACCACAGCATCCTGTCCAGGTTCAGCAGCAATCACAGCTTGGAGCACCTTTGTGGAAAAAGAACCTTTTCCCACAAGCTTGATTAAACCCACTCTGATCATTTAGCTCAGCCACTTCTGTGGGTCTCCAAATGTGTTGCTTAGACACTGGCACAGGCTTCACAGCAGTGCCACTGCTTTCAGTCACTTTACACATCTTTGTCGGTGAAGGTGACACTTTCCAGGTGACTCAGGCACAAAGAAAGGCCATTGTGGGTGGATAATTTAGGTCCAGCTTTCAACTTGCAGAGTGAGCTGAGAGATGACAGCGCCTTTCACTGCAAACTCATTAAGTCAGAGGGCTCGGGCAGAGGCAGAGGCTGGTTCTGTGTGGCGGTGGATGCTGCAAGCATTTTGGAGAGGGGAGGACAGGATGGTCACATCATTCCTTGTAGCAAAGACAGACATCAGTGAAGTCACTGCAAAGAGACACATTTTGAGGTACTCCAACCTCTCCCCATCCCCTCACCGGTCATTTCATAAAGCTTTGTGAAAACAGATCAAAAACATGGAGGTAAAGCAGAGCCAGGCTGAAGAAGGAGGAGACCATTGACAACCAGGGCTTTCAGATGAATCCCCAGAGCATATTTGTCCTTGAGGGGCTAGCAGCAAAGGACAGTTTTGCTGCTTCTTCCTCTCTGATCTCCAAAGAGGCCAGAACAGCTTGTGCTTGCTTCTGAAGTGATTCTTCTGCCCATGTTTCCTCCAGAAATTCTCCTAGGTATTCACTGGGGGCCTTGGATGGCTAGCAGAGACCCAGCTCCGTGCTCATGCAGGGATCATCACTTCAGCACCTCCACCTACCAGGAGGGAAGACCTGAGCCAGGTTCTCTGCTGACTTTCCTTCCTCAGCTCCCAGAGTCTGTCCTGATTAATGTCCACCATCAGCAGGACACCCAACACAAAGGTGCCATCTCTGTCCCTCAGCAGAAGCCCATCTGCCAGTACTGGCAAGTGTAGCAAGACCAACTCTTACGCCCCCCTGCCTTCCCCTCGAGGGGACCCCTGGGTCTCCCATCGCCCCTGCCAGGGGACCGGAGGATGCTGCTCCTCGGTGACCCCACGAATACACCTAGCCGGCTGCCGGGCAGCACAGCTATATTTATACAAATGCACGCAAATATGTGCAATGTACGCAAATTTATGCAAACGCACGGAACGGTTTCGGGCGGGGCAGCCCGCCCCGGAGCGCCGGTGCCGCCCCCGGTATAAGTCGGCGGCAGCGCGGCCGTCCCGACCGTGTGGAGCTGCGGCAGCTCGGGGAGAGGCAGGTCGTGCGGCGACAGCATCATGGTGAGTGCCGGCCCCGGGCTGTCCCCTCCCTCCGGTCCCGCGGGTGCGCCCAGAGCAGGGGGAACCTCGGAAGGGCCCTCCACGGAGCGGGCTGTGACCCTCATAGCTTCCCGGGAGGGGGGGTCCCCTGGGAGCCCAGAAGTGCGGGCAGCTGCCGGCAGGAGCGCTGGGTGTGCTTGCCCTGCCTCTACCTGGTNCAAACCCTGCCATGTGTAGAGACTGGCGTTTGGGCTCTCTCACCTCCCTTTTAGTTGCCACACTTCCTGCCCGGGTAACATCTCTGGCTGGGGTGAGTGCACCCAATCTTGCCAACCACCCACAGGCTGCAGACCCACAGCTGAGCCCTAGGAGGAAGCTGTGTCTTCACCCATTGCCCGGCTCCTCAGGCTGGCCCGGAGCCAACCCAGGGGTGGGCATCGCTGGGGGAGAGCCCTGCCACCGTCGTCCTGCTGCAAGCTCTGGCTCCTGAGCTCTCCCACTGCTCGGGAGAGCAGAGACCCTGCCTTCTGCCCCACAGGACCATGCTCTCTGCCCTTCCTGAGCCAGACCTTGCCATGAAGAAGGCAGAGTCTGCTGGCTGGTGACTTCTCCAGCACAGCTGGGCTCTTCCCAGCCTGCTGTCAGCACTGGGTCCCACAAAGCCAGTCCTGGCTGCTGCATGTTGGCAGGATGTAGTACGATGATCAGCATAGCCCTCTGCCCCTGCCCTGATTCTCAAGGTCCTTGGCCAGGGAGGAGTCCTTTCTCCTCTTTTCTTTCTCGTGATCATCCAGAGGTGCTTGCAGCTGCACCAGCGTTTGCTGTGCACTTCTGCTGACGATCCTGGAGTTTCCTCAGGATCCACTGTTGGCTCCTTGTGTTACAAAACCTTTATGGACCTGCTGGGAGGGATAAGGGGGTGCCACTTTGCTGTTGCTTGCACCTCAGCCTTGGAAAAGAGGGGAGATGGACTTGTGGCTCTCGCTGTGGGTATCAAGGGCTTATTTTTCTGTCATCCCTCACTGTCACTGCTGCCTCTGAAATACCTCAGTGCTGAAAGCACCTTAGATGCCCAGAGCCAAGACTTGCTGGGACCTGTGTAACTTCCTCGGAGCGGAGGGGAATCACTGCCGTGCTCCTGAGTGCAAAATGGCTGGCTCCACCGGCCTGCTGCCAGCTGACTCACAGTGGGGCACCCATGGCTCAGGAAATCCAGTTTGGTTTGGATGCTCCTCTGCCTCGGTTGTGCCTGATGACGCATCCAAGTCCCTGGCAACAGCAGGGCTGAGGCAGTGAATATTTTGGTTCTTGTTGAGAAGGCTGCAGCCTCTGGGATGCCTTACCTAGAGGGAGTGAAGCTGCAGAGCCCACCTCAGCCTCGCTTCACCTGAGGGACCTGAGGCTGCTCTTGAAGTCCTGAGCGAGGGTACCCTCCTGCCTCAGCCCTTCAGTTCAGTTAAGAAGTGCAGCTCACGCTTCCTCCTCCTCCAGAGCTAATTTAGGGAAGCTGAGCCTCAGAGCATGGCAACCGTTCACTGCTACAAATCCCTCCCCTTGCTGGGCACCCATCTTCAGTGCCATCACCTCCTCCGCTCCCAGTGCCTGGGTGATGCTCTCTCATCTCAGCCTGCAGCCCTGTTGGAATAGCAACAGGGGCTGTGGCAGGGCTACAGCCTCCAGGCAATGGAGAAGATGTTCACTGGGTGCTTCCAGGGCTGGAGATGGGAGCGGTGCAGGGAACGTGCTGGCTTGGTGTCCCTGGCTCCAGCAGGTTGGTCTCTATCTCCCTGGTTCCCTGAGGTGGACAGGACAGTGATGGAAGTCAGAGCACCAGATGTGGGAGAGGGACACAAGGCATGCAGACTATAGGCCAGGGTGGATGGCACAAGCTGATGAGGGCCCAGGCTCTGCCCCTTGTCACCTGGAGCAATTGCATTTGTGGTCCTGGCTGGGATCTGACCTTGCCTCCCCCTCCCCAGCGTGAGTGCATCTCCGTCCACGTCGGCCAGGCCGGCGTCCAGATGGGCAACACCTGCTGGGAGCTGTACTGCCTGGAGCACGGCATCCAGCCCGATGGGCAGATGCCCAGCGACAAAACCATCGGTGGAGGAGACGACTCCTTCACCACCTTCTTTTGTGAGACCGGGGCTGGGAAGCACGTCCCACGGGCCATCTTTGTGGACCTGGAGCCCACTGTGATTGGTGAGTACACCTCAGTTGGGCAGTGACAGTGGTCACTATCTCTGGGAACAATCCACTGCAGGACAGTCCGTAGGGTGGGTCCTGCCACCTATTCCCAGGGTCAGATAGAATATCTCTGACAATGTGCTAACCTCTCCTAGATGAAGTTCGGGGAGGAGTCTACCGCCAGCTCTTCCATCCGGAGCAGATGATCACTGGCAAGGAGGATGCTGCCAACAACTACGCCCGTGGGCACTACACCATCGGCAAAGAGATCATCGACCAAGTGTTGGACAGGATCAGGAAGCTGGTGGGTGGCCACTTGGGAACTTGTCCACTTGGGCTGGGCTCAAGCATCCTGCTGGGGATGGGAGCATGGGTTAAGACCTGCAGAGCCCTGGGAGGGGTCTATGGCTTGGCCAAGCAAAACTCTGAAACTTCCCACCAGCAAAGTCAGTGCTTGGAAGAATCTCACTTGTCTCTCTCCACAGGCTGACCAGTGCACGGGACTCCAGGGCTTCCTTGTGTTTCGCAGTTTCGGAGGAGGAACCGGCTCTGGATTCACCTCCCTCTTGATGGTGCGACTCTCTGTTGACTATNCTCTGTTGACTATGGCAAGAAATCCAAGCTGGAGTTCTCTATCTATCCTGCACCACAGGTCTCCACTGCTGTGGTGGAGCCCTACAACTCCATCCTCACTACACACAGCACACTGGAGCATTCAGACTGTGCTTTCATGGTGGACAATGAGGCCAT
>VXBJ01006832.1:500-14262 GCA_013400055.1 Nycticryphes semicollaris
AAGATCAATATACTTTAAAAAATATATTAATATTGATTTATGCTACTATATATTCCTTTTCACAATACACTTTTATACAATTATTTATGAGTATTTCAAACAGTAGTATGCTGATGTAAAGCCAAGATGGAAAAGGCTAGGACTTCAGCTCTGCAAATTCCAACAGATATTTCCCACAACTCTAACCTTATCCACAGCTTAACTCTTTTACGGTGCAACGTTTTTAACTTCACATTAAATAAAGCACCACAATTGCGACTTAGAAAGAAAAACAGAAATAAAAACGCTACTGAAGCACTGTAGGAGTGAGTTAACAGCACGGCAAGAACTCTGGCTTCTGGAATTTCCTGAGTTTTGAGTGCCTGATTTTTTGACTTGGTAGTGACCCAAAACTAAAAATTTCTTTTTAAAGAAAGGAGGGGAGAAAAAAATATTTTGCTTGGGCTTTTTCTACATGCCTTTGACTTCCAAATCTTGTAAATTGTGCCTACGCACTACCTTACACCTCTCTGTCTAACGTCAGCTAAACAGAGAGATAAACTTAATGAGCAGGCCCCCGTACAGAATAATCTGCCCTGAGCCCCATCGCAGAGCACAGTGGGCTCCAGTTAACACCAGATCCACTACTTTTTACTTACTTTCTGCCCAGGGCTATCTCTAACCCTCATGGATTAGGACAAGCCAATCATTTCTACTCGCCGTACCCTTCCCAGTCACTCTTGCTCCTCTGGTCTCTTTAGATATAAGCTTTCCACAGCAAGGTCTCTCCAATTAATGCCAACATCGGCATTGGACCTTTGAGGTCCAATATGGACCTCAAAGCTGGTCCAAAGAGCATAGGTGTGATAATCTCCCCAATCTCAAGCCCTACCACCTGGCCATCTGGTCCTACCAGCTCTGCTGACCTTGGAAACACCGAGAGGAAGCACGTGGGAGCCCCAGTAGCGTTGTCCCTTCCTCTGCTTAAAAGAAGCTCCGATGCAGAGTATTACAGTGCAAGATGCACATGCAAAGAAAGCTTACAGCCCAGCACTGGTCAGGGCACACACTTTTTGGTCTCACTAGTGACAATACCAGTGTGGACACAGCTTTTGGGCTTGCCATGCACCTTGCAGAAAGGAGGCCCAGCTTCTGCAGCATAATATGAACCAAGAAACCAACATGAAACCTGCTTGCCCTCCTTCTGTAAACGGGTTTTAAATGGTATTCAATGGCTTCTGTCGAGCCTCACGCATATAGAGTTCACACAGACACCCAAAGGAAACCATCAGTGTAACTCTTCCTGCCAGATAGACACAAGACAATCTGTTGGACACCTTCTGAACTTCAATACCAGAGGCTTCTCTCCTTGAACAGCATCAGAGTCCTTCAGGGCAACGCTGCGTGACCTTCCAATGTGCTTGGTTTCACCGACACAGAAGACATAAACCAGTCTAGAAAGTGGTCTTAGAATCAGCGTTTATTGTGCAGGTCCCATATACAAAGATCTGATATGAAACATATCTGGTGTGTGATTTGTGAGAGCAAGCAGCAAATGAAAACCAGAAGATCGCTTGTGTTTCCAATCTAAACAGTGTCCAGGGGTACCAGAGCAAAGAAAATAAGCCGGGCTGAAAAGAACCGTTACAAGCACCTCACAAAAGCTAACCTGCACAGAGAGCCACATACAGCATGTGTGCTTCTAAATCTCATCCTATTTTGAGGAATTTAATCACGGATAAGCCTTTTGCTGCCACCTGCACAGAAAGTGATGTCGCTCAGCGTGCCTCGGGGCAGTGAAAATAAGGAGGCTATCAAGTAGTTGGAACTAACGAGCATAAATTAAACCAGGGATCCATACTATGGCAGGGTAAAACTTCTATCCATGTCCAGTCCTGCAGGTGACAGGTTTAATCGCTGCTCAATGACATTCATTTCAACGTCAAATATTATTTCCACTTTCCCCTCTTATCTATGCCGGTGTAGAAGCTACGCCCCAGCATAAATGAGAGGTACCAGGGGACCATCCTGTGGTTGACCAAAGGGGTCGTTTCAAGAGAGACTCCTGAGAGAGAGCGCTGGTCTGACGAGGATGCTCATGTCCCATCTTGCACCGAGATCCCAAACATTTCCTTTTGGGAAAACCAAGTGTTTTCCCTTTATTTCTGGAGGCCTGCTGAAACGTAGCCCTGGAGGACCGCTGACACCTGGTGGTCATTCCGGTCCTTCCCAGCTGTACCTGCAGCTCCGGGCAGGCAACGAGCGTTGTGCAAAGATCGTTGGGGTTTGGGAGGAAGAGAAACCGCTTCGTCGATAATTAGCCCGTTTCACAGCCCCACAGGGCTGCTGGCGTGAACTAAACCCTCACGCTTGTGTTCAAGGAGAAAGCAAAATATAAATTAATTCTAAAGAAAGCTAAGTCATGTATATTGAAATCCACCATGACTTTACCATCAGATTATATTTTACAGATGGCCTGTCAGAAATACATGCCAGGGAAGCATTAAGTTACAGGCCTTACTCTGTGTTTATTAACTCAGTGGAATTCATTGGCCACAAGTAAATGCAGATGAACTGCAATAAATACACAAACAGCAAATGCAGTTAAAGCTGCCAGCACATTAATAGTATTGTTGGATTAAACTTACTCTAGAGATAATAGAGCTCTTCTAAAGAGAGCACATTTAATTCAACAAGTTCTTGAGAACAACTGGGTCATGAAATAGAATTATATAAAACTGTCTTTTTGACAAATAAAAAGAAAAGCATTGTTTCCTGGGTAAGATGTTTCTTATTACTGAAAAGGAGCAATGAGGTTTAGGTCGTCTTTCACTGGACAACCAGCACAATATTAAGGTAGAAGCAGGAGCATTCAAACAGTTTTATCTGGTTTTGATACCTGCCACATGGTGACACTTGCCAAGACAAAAATCCCAGCTCTCTCCACCAGACTCAAGAGTGGATCTTCGTGGTGGTCCAAGCAATTCTGCAGAGACCACAACCACCAGCACCAGATCTAAAAGGTACTTGGGCCTGACCGCACCAGTTGTTGATAGGCAAACATTTAAAGCTATATTTTGCTTGCTATCTACAGCTTGTAAACAAAATTCTGAGGCTTTCAGACATTCATCATGAATAGAAAAATCGCACTGAACTTTCATGAGAGTTTTCAGCCCTTCCCGGCTGTTTCCTTGCTGCAAAGAACATTCAAAGTCTACCTTCAGGTAAATGTGCATTTCTCATGGAAACGGGAGCTCAGCTCAATCCTAATAAAAATCTTGGCATTTGCTGAGCAGTAGGAAGTAATCAAGGTGGTTTTCTATACCTTTCCTACAAGCTTTGAGAGCACAGATTTGCTAAATAAATCCACAGTACAAATCACCTGTCTCCAAACTGACCTGTATTTTCCACCTACCATCAATATCACCAAATCATAGAATCACAGAATGGTTAGAGTTAGAAGGGACCTTCAAGATCATGGAGTTCCAACCCCCCTGCCCTGGGCAGGGACACCTCCCACCAGACCAGGTTGCTCCAAGGCCCATCCAGCCTGGCCTTGAACATTTATGACACCTCTCCACAAGTAAATGAATTCCTAAATTACTCTTTCGCCTTCAATCTGGGCTACCCAACTGGACTGAAAGGCAGTGAAGTATTTTAAATTACTTTTAGGAAATGCATTGCTATGCATACATTTTCTCATTGGCTGTGGCATATTGTGGGTGAACATTTAATAGAGGCACGTGCAATTGCTAACGTAGACAAAGAGCCTGCAAAAAATAGCCAGTGCTCGGATTGGAAACAAGAAAAGGTACCTGGGACAATGATATGGTGACAATTGCATTGAGTCACCCCAACAAAAGCAGGAAATGTGCACTGAAATGGTTGGGTTTGACTCAGGCAGGGCTTACACCAGAGCTGGGCACCTGCCAAAGACTTCCAAAAGACAAGCGTCGGGTCCTTCACTTTCATTTGTACTTCAGCATCTGTTGACCACTGATGCCTCTGGGGAACTTCACCCGTGTGGCACGCAAATCACTCATGTTCCTAGGCATTTCAGGTCTCCTCCTGTACTACTGCATGAGCATACAATGACAAAAGTGGCTCCACAAGGCTACCTTTTAACACATTCCTAAAAGTTTACCTGCAAATCAATAGATATTAATCAGTACAGAGACACTCACTCCCATATACCACAGGCACAGAGATCCTCTCAGATCCTACACGTTCCTCTCAGATCCTACTCTGAGCATTTAAAGTGCTGTTTTCAGTATTTCACCAGTGCTGGTTTCTGCACAGTAATGCAGAATTTCACCCATAGCGAAGAGCTATCACATCGCTGCACATCTATTAAATAAAAGCGCTATAATTAGGCCAGCTACTGGGTAAAGGAGAGAATAACCACTTTAGCAAAGCATTGTCCCAGCCCTTATAGCTCCTCCTCTGAAAAGAAAGTCTCTTCTTCCCTTTGTTGTCCCTCCTAACATATTCTTTTCTGCAAATAACTCAGCATTGCCGATCTAATTATACAACAGCAGGGGACAATTAGTGTGTGACGACGTTGTAATTCACAGACATAACCTTTCTTCTACTTTTATATTTTACTGGGGATATTTTCCTGGAGGGGAATGGAGAGGGGGAGGGGGTAGAAATGCCCTCTCCACTCACCACCAGGGATAGATGAGTCTAAAAATAATTTTGCCTGGTTCTAATCGATAAAATCACGTTGGCAAACCTCTTCCGAAGACACATGAAAGCAAGATAACCCACTCCTGCCAGCAGGCTGACCAGCAGGGTGGTGCCAAGGACCCTGGGTGCCCTTTTCTTGGCCACCCGGAAGGCTGTCGGCAGAACAGCCGAGATTAAAATATTGTTGACATGTCCTAAAACTTTGTAAAATGCTTTTCTCTTCAGGACACGCTCGTAATAGGCTTCCAAGTTGGGCCGCTTTCCGTTTCCCCAGTTTCTTCTTGCTAACCCCAGAAACTTCAGGCGATGTAACGTGACGGCCAGCGACACATCTGCCAGGCTGAAGAAATCGCCACAGAGCCAAGGCTGATTTCCATCTTCTAAGCAAAGACAAAACATAAAGAATTAGGAGCTCACGGAATACAAGTGTGCATAGAAGCCTCACGTTTCCTTTAGTGCTAGGTCAAAATGCTGTCACATAAACACCACCAACCCTCCAGCTGAGATACAACTTCAATCAATGAATATTTTACCCTGTCCTTTCTTCACACAACATTGTAAAGTCTTAGGCTCAGCACCTTGGCCTACATTTGTTAAGAGGAAAAAACGAAAGAGCCACATTTCAGGTCCATAAATTAGAATGCACAGTCAACACTTACTTTCCTCAACACTGCTTTTCTCAAATCTGGATTAAATGAAACAGAAGCGGAAGGGAGGCAGCTTGTACTGAAAAGCTACCACTTGCATGAAAAATTTAACGTCTTGCCCGTGCCACTCAGCCCTGTGGCATTCTCTCAAGAACTGCCAATTTGCTGGAGACTTTCAAGTCAAAAATAAACAGCTGAGATGACCAATCTGCACCAAACACAACCAAAAGACAGGTTGGGTGCCCATCTTTCCTTTGCACCTGCTAGACCCCAAAGCATGGGGGGTTTATGCTGAGAAGTTTGACAAGTGATGGATATTCACCTTGCTCACCACCAGCCAGAAGCAAATATATCATAGAATCATCGAATGGTTAGAGTTGGAAGGGACCCTAAAGACCATCCAGTTCCAACCCCCTGCCCTGGGCAGGGACACCTCCCACCAGACCAGGTTGCTCCAAGCGCCATCCAGCCTGGCCTTGAACCCCTCCAGGGATGGGGCAGCCACAGCTTCTCTGGGCAACCTGGGCCAGGGTCTCACCACCCTCACAGCAAAGAAGTTCTTCCTCAGATCTCATCTAAATCTCTCCTCTTTCAGTTTAAAACCCTTCCCCCTCATCCTGTGGCTCCCCTCCCTGATCAAGAGTCCCTCCCCATCTCTCCTGTGCCTCCTTCGCTGCTGAGTCAGTAGGAAATTAAATCTAGATTTTTAGTTTGCTGGTTGAAATCTACTGTCTTGATGACTGATAATTATCCCAATAGCTATTTATAGAGCTAAACGCAAAGAGTTATTGATCTGAGTGGATGCCGTTGATACTGACTGATGCTTTGTGCAGCTCCCAGTGACACCAGAGGAAGGATTCCCGTTACCACCACTGGGAACTGGACCAGGCTCCGAATAAGCAGAAGATTAATCCCATTTAAACAAAATTTGACTTTTGTTTGGGTAGACAGCAGGTAAACCCCATGGCTTTCCAATAGGGTGAAGGAGGCGGGGGTTGGGGGTTTCTTAATGACTAGAGCATCCACTTACTCGGAGTGCTAATGCTGCCTACACTGCAAGTATCAGCCCAGCATTTAAACGAGATTGGAATAAATCTGCGTTAAACGCTGAGGTCACGATCATTACAGTGAACTGAGGCCTACAACCATGACATCAAGAATAATGTTCTGTAGTGCAGGTGGGGTTTTTGTTTGGGTTTTTTGTTTTGTTTTGGTTTGTTTTTTTAATTTTCTTGATAAAATACTGCAAAACTGTGCCGCTAATTATACTCACTCTGCTGAAAACGTGACCCGGCCCTCTCAGGAGACAGTGAGAACTCACAGAATCACAGAATCTCAGAGATTGGAAGGGACCTTGAAAGCTCATCCAGTCCAACCCCCTGCCAGAGCAGGAACACCCAGAGCAGGTCACACAGGAACGTGTCCAGGTCGGTTTGAATATCTCCAGAGAAGGAGACTCCACAACCTCTCTGGGCAGCCTCTGCCAGGGCTCTGCCACCCTCACTGTGAAGAAGTTTTTCCTCATATTTAAGTGGAACCTCCCATGTTCCATCTTGTACCCATTGCCCCTTGTCCTGCCATTGAGAATCACTGAGAAGAACCTGGCTCCATCCTCCTGACACCCTTTACATATTTATAAATATTCATGAGGTCACCCCTCAGTCTCCTCTTCTCCAAGCTCAAGAGACCCAGCTCCCTCAGCCTTTCCTCCTCTGGGAGATGCTCCACTCCCTTCAGCATCTTTGTAGCCCTGCCCTGGACTCTCTCCAGCAGTTCCCTGTCCAACTCCCTGAGAGCATCAGTAAAACCAACCCGCATTTAAAACAGCATTGGACCTTCTGTGGTGTTAGATCAGGATATACTAAAAGTATCAGATATATTACTCTCCCATACTGGTGCTTTCAGCAGGTTTATTCAGTCTCCCCAAACACAAGCATATGCAGGATTCAGCAAGAATAATTCCTCACCCGGTGTTTCCTCATTTCGCCGCTGCAGTTCGGTCTCCACCTGATCCAAAACTTTTTCCAGTTCATCCAGTATTTTCTTTAGGTATTTTATATTATCGTGATCCAGCAGCTTAGACTAAATATGCAGGTTAGTGTTTTAATCACTGTGCAGAGTTTATAATTTTATCAGAGAAACGTACACTTAGATACTACAGTGCTTATGCATAAAATGAGATTATTTTCTCCACCTGGCCAACTGGACACCACTTGGACACTGGTGGCAATTCAGATAATGGAAATAAAAGGAAGTAAAGATAGAAGACAAAGTAAACTAAAAGATAATGGGAACCTTGAAGGGTTAAACCACTGCATGACATTACTGGTAAGTGCTGGTGAAACAAATCTTTACATTGTTCCAGAAAAAATCCGACAGCAATTAGCCCAGAATAAAGAAGGGGGAAAACACAGGATTCTCTTACTTTAAGGCGCTTCTGTTTTGCTATATAGGCATCTTGAAGGTCTGGATTTTCCTCCGCAAGTTTTCTCAGCTCTGTTTCCGTGTTACTTATTTGGCCTGATAGAAAAAACCAAACAAACAAAAAAAACCCCAAAAAAACCAACAAAGGAATGACATTAGGTATCCCACCAAAGTACCCATAGAGCAATCCACGGGAACGGATCAATGGCCTATGTACAGATACTGCACTGAAGACACGGGAAGTGGTACCTCCGTGAAGCATCACCGCCAAGTTGGGATTCAAAAACATCATGTTTTAGAAAATTTAACCACTACATAATTGACTCCAGTGCATAGAGACATGGGTTAGTGGTGGGTTTTATCAGGGTTAGGTTGATGGTTGGACTCAATGACCTGAAAGGTCCCTTCCAACACAGATAATTCTATGATTCTATAATTCTATTCATTTGATGGTTTTGTACCTCAGTTCTCAGGTTCCTGACACACTTTTCATGCTGTGAAAGTGCAGATAGACCCACATGGAGATTTTCCGTAGGTCGCGTCCATAATTCCACAACAAAAGCCTAAATTACCCCTGAATGTGGAACCCAGGTGTTATCAGTCAGCTAAAGCATGGCACCAAAACCTGTGATCCTTTCTGGAAATGTCCATTATGGACTATATGGATGTTGTAGGGAAAAATCCACTACATGACTTAAAGAAGGAAAGATGAGAAAAACTCAAGATAATTTTAGTGATTTCTACTTCATGTGTAGCCTTTCCTCTTCTTCACAAGGGGGCTTTGCTTGAAAATGCTGCATGTACAGCCCTAGAATACCAAAAGATAATGAATAACAAGTTATCTTCTAAAATAAATATTTCTAGTAATTAACTGAGAACAAAATAATAATTATAGGGCATGAATCACCTCTTACTTGTACCTGGTAATTAAGTTTAGTTCCTATTAAGTCTCATAAATTAAACTGATAAAAAAAATTCTTCCTAGAGCATAATGAGCTCACTGTTTTATAAATTCTTTGTTTTCAAACTGACATGACTGTGAAAGCCATCGTTCAACAGAGTATATGAAGAAATTGAAGGATGTTATCACACAATTAAAATCTGATATATGCAATTAATTACTTAATTGGATTTGGCGTGCATAAACCTCATATATAACTGAATGGTGGCTTATGATATCTAGCACTTTAAAAAAGATCAGTTTTTCAAAGCTGAAGAGTAAACCACTCAGAGACAAGTTTGAACAGGCAAAAGAATTGTTTGAACATCCAGGAGTTACTCAAAAAAACCCACCTCAAATCAAGAAAGCAGACTATGTTTTCAAGTATAGAAATTTAGACAAGTAGTAATCTTAGCTATACCAGTATGAATCACAGAATCATGGAAGGGTTAGAGTTGGAAGGGACCTTCAAGATCATCCAGTTCCAACCCCCCTGCCCTGGGCAGGGACACCTCCCACCAGACCAGGTTGCTCCAAGCCCCATCCAGCCTGGCCTTGAATCCCTCCAGGGATGGGGCAGCCACAGCTTCTCTGGGCAACCTGGGCCAGGCTCTCACCACCCTCACACCAAAGAATTTCTTCCTGAGATCTCATCTCAATCTCCCCTCTTTCAGTTTAAAACCATTCCCTCTTGTCCTGTCACTGCACTCCCTGACAAAGAGTCCCTCTCCAGCTCGCCTGTAGCTCCCTTCAGACACTGTGAGGCTGCTCTAAGGTCTCCCCGGAGCCTTCTCTTCTCCAGGCTGAACAACCCCAGCTCTCTCAGCCTGTCTTCATAGCAGAGGTGCTCCAGCCCTCTGTTCGTGCTTGTGGCCCTCTGCTGGACCCGTTCCAACAGGTCCATGTCCTTTCTCTGTTGAGGACTCCAGAGCTGGACACAGTGCTCCAGGTGGGGTCTCACCAGAGCAGAGCAGAGGGGCAGAATCACCTCCCATGACCTGCTGGCCACGCTTCTCTTGATGCAGCCCAGGATGGGGTTGGCTTTCTGGGCTGCCAGTGCGCACTGATGGCTCACCTTGGTCTTCTCATCCACCATCACTCCCAAGTCCTTCTCCTCAGGGCTGCTCTCCAGCCATTCTCCACCCAATCTGCATTTGTGCCTGGGATTGCCACTGCACTTGATTTGGTTGAACTTCACAAGGTTCACAGGAGCCCACCTGTCCAGGTCCCTCTGGATGGCATCCCTTCCCTCCAGCGTGTCGACCACGCCACCGAGCTTGGTGTCACCAGCAAACTTGCTGAAGGTGCTCTCTATCCCACTGTCCATGTCTCTGACAAAGGTGTTAAACAGCCCTGGTCCCAGTACCAACCCCTCTTTCACTCATTAATGTGAGTGTGTAAACAGACAACAATTAATACCAACTATAAGCCAGAGGGGAATAACTCATACCCTGCAGGATAAGGCGGTGTTGTAAAGTGAACCCCGATAAAAGCACTGAGTGTTACCATGTGAAAACAGAAGAAGTTTCTAAAATGCCTACGAGAAAAGTACAATTACTCAATAAACGGTTTTCTTCCACGTCCGGGGGGAGGGGGGGAAACCCAGACTGCACACTGATATAAGATAATAATTCGTGTTAATTCAGTAAAAAAAAAAAATAAATTGTAATTACTCTTACTGAAATTCTAAATCTCTCCAGATCCTTTCAATAAAGAATTTATTTTATCTAACCATTGATCAGTAGAGCAGCAATGCTGACTTCCGAATACTCAAGGAGTTTCCAGTGGATGGAAAGAAAATGAATCCTGTGCTGATGGTTTATAAAGGATAACTCATGCAGCCACAAGGAGAAGTAACGGCCTGCCTTCACTTCCAACAGCGTCACGGCATAGCTAACAGGAGAAATGATTCACCAAAAAAATTGAGGAGGATAATGCAGTTTCTTGGAAACAGAACTCCTCAAATTAAGGCAGCATCTTCTTTTATGATATTATGAATTTGGTGAGTGTATACTTGTACTATGTCTCAAAGTCTCTGCAGTATTTGGCTCGGTTCTACAGAGCATTCTAAAATATACCCCAAAATCAACATGATATAAAGCACCAACATTGACAAAAAGAACCCCGAGATCTCAGAACATATCTGTAAGCAGGGAATCATCACCCAGACACGTTCTTGGGATTCGGTCCTTGTCCTAGAGTAGAAGATTAAATCAAGAGAAAACATGGCACTGACACCCAGTGGCCTGGACTGGTTGATAAACCAGGCCAAAGGAACCAGCTGAGGTTTTAACACAGTCTGGCGTAAGGTGTAAATTGAAGCAAAATGTCTTTTTCTCCCACAAAGACATTTCTTGGAGAGAACACTGGAAGTTTATCTAAAAAGCTAGAACGAGGTGGTGATCCACGATCAGCTGAACAGGGATTCCCGGTGCAGTTCTACAACTGAAAGTACCACGGGCGTCCTCAAACATACACACAATGGGAAAAAAAAAAACCCAACACCCAAAATCCTGATCCGAGAACAGAGTGAACAGAATCTGCTGCCCAGTTCTGGTGTCCAAACCCAGGGTGGAGTGAAAAGAGAGCTGTGGGAACTGAGAGATTCTTTGCCAAGGATTTTCCTGAATATCGTCTGAGTGTCGTTTGAACTAACTATTTCTGCCAACTCCTGAATTTGATGCAGGACTTCATTTCAGGAGGTCCTCGGTTATCACGGGGACCAGGCAGCATCACCTGGAGTTACTTCCTCTGCCAGATGGAAGTCTTACTTCTCTGGGCCTTTTTTTTCCTCCCCTCCCAACCCCCAGCATCAAGTCAACAGCAGGATATTCCTCAGACTAGAAGGGCTGAATGATTCTCTTGTGATACGTTAGATAAACAGGCTCTGTTTCCTTAAGGCTAATCTGCATTTGCACCACTTGGAGAGGAAAGGGATTGCTTTGATTTACACAATCAAAGCAAGTTTACAATTGCAAAAAACAAAACCAAACAGGGTCTTCAGTCCAGTGGTTTTGCTGCGAGCAGTAATAGTGCTGTTCCCTAGAAACTGCTTTATAAGCACGAACAGCAAGACCAGAAATTAAAATATTCACAGCTGTCCCACCTGCTGCTTTCTGTTGGGCACAAGAAGCGCATTTTCAATCAATCAGGAAAATTAATTCCACAGGCACCTCCAAAATGACACTTCCTCTCTCCCGTTTCCAAATCCTAACAGACTACAAAACCAATAAAAAGTCTATGTGCAAATTGCACCTAAAACTGCAAATCTGTCCTCAATATATTCTGCTTAAGAGGCACTGAAGACACAAGAGGAATGTAATCATAGAACTATAGAATCACAGAATGCTTTGGGTTGGAAGGGACCTTCAAGACCATCCAGTTCCAACCCCCTGCCCTGGGCAGGGACACCTCCCACCACACCAGGTTGCTCCAAGCCCCATCCAGCCTGGCCTTGAACCCCTCCAGGGATGGGGCAGACACAGTTTCTCTGGGTGGAATGCAGCACCCTATGAGCTGACAAGCCTTCAGAGCAACACCAGTACGTACTGCGGATCCTGCTGGTGGCATAGGCGGGGATCATGGAGTCCACAGTTAACTCGGGGTGCAGGATGCAGCCGTGGGTGTAGGCATCCATAGGCAAGGAGTCTAGAAGCTCTCTGTAGTGCTGCACCCTCGGGTAATACATGCTCCCTTCTTCTGGCATTAATCTGGGCACTTCCTCTGCAATACAGAGTTAAAAACAGAGTCAAGAAAAGAAGAACTGTGAGAATGACCAAGAGCAGTATTTCCAGAGTTCCTTTGGTTACATCCAGCTGCCGCAGATGACGTGGCCACTGTTAAGGAAGTCTCACCATTCCCCACCGTAACTCACGGGTGTTAGCGCAGCTCAGCAAAATGTGTCCATACAAACCACATGTTAACTCATTTCAGTCACAGAATCCCAGAATGCCATGGGGTTGGAAGGGACCTCTGGAGATCATCCAGAGTGATAAGACCAATGTCTGCGCTTCATGCTGAGGAAAGGTGTGCACAGGCTCTTGCTTGTACTTATTGCCAGAACAACCAAGGGCAGCCAATTGCGTTATTTGCCCCCGTTGGAGAATCAGAAATGGAAAAAGTATTGAGGGGTCCCATCTGTGGGGAGGTGGGGACAAGACAGATGACCCCAAAGTGACCAACTGGGGTACTCCATCCCATCTGCCCCACGCTCAGTAGAAAAGCTGAGGGATCAAAGGCTCAACTCTCTTTCTTCAATGGCCAGCGTCCAAAGAGGACTCTGTTCATCTGCCTTTGATCCCGATCCCAGCATTCCCAATCCGAGCATTCTTGACTCCAGAGCTGGATTCCAGTTCCCATCCATCGCTGAGTCCAGTCTGGGACTTCCCTTCTTCACTTGTAGTGACAGGACAAGGGGTAATGACTTTAAATTGGAAGAGGAGAGATTTAGCTTAGATACCAGAAAGAACTTCTTTGCTGTGAGGGTGGTGAGACCCTGGAACAGGTTGCCCAGAGAAGCTGTGGCTGCCCCATCCCTGGAGGGGTTCAAGGCCAGGCTGGATGGGGCTTGGAGCAACATGGTCTGGTGGGAGGTGTCCCTGCCCAGGGCGGGGGGTTGGAACTGGATGGGCTTTAAGGTCCCTTCCAACTCTAACACTTCCATGACTCTGTGATTCCCCAGTGCCTGCTGGTGATGTGAGTGTCATCCTGGGAGCTTGATATGGTTTTGTACATGTTGTATCTATTTCATTATTTTCTTCTTTTTTTATTATTTATTTTAATATTAAGACTTCATTGAAGTAGTTTAGTTCATTCTAAACTCGTAAATCTCCTTACCTCTTCCTCTCCTCCCTCTTTTGCAGGGACGGGACGGGGGGGAGGGGGGAGGACAAGGAGGGGGAAGGTCGATCTGTCAGTCTGGTTTTTGGTCAGTTCTGCCAAAACCACGACAGAGACTATAAATGTTTTCTGCTCCTGAGCGAAACACCACACAGCGCTACGGAAAGGACCCTAAAACCGCTCTGGGTGGGAGGGGGGAAAGGATTTCAGGCCGCAACGCCGAGGGGATTTACCATCTACAAAG
>VXBJ01006833.1:253-124607 GCA_013400055.1 Nycticryphes semicollaris
CCCACCGGGTGCCCCCCAAATGGAAGCTCTGGGGTCTCTGTGGGCCCAGGATTGAAAACAGCAACAGAGTGGCTGATGAGATATAAAATAAAAACAAACAAACAAACAAACAAAACGCCAAAAACCCCAACCCACCCACTTTCTTAAATTAAGATAATGCTATTTGGATGGAGCGGTCTGCACCACCTACATCTTTCCCAATTCTGGGAGACCCTACAGTAAAACAAAGAGCAGAAGTTGTCTTGAGCCGTTTTAAACCATCGCTGCAGGAAAATTAAAACTCAGGTTGAGGAGGGTCTTTCAATCACCAGCTGCCACCAGCCCTTAAATTCATTAAACGGGTCAGCTCTAAAACAGGGTAAAACACCACTGGGACCCCAGATAGCACCACTAAGGTGGTCAGGTGCTCCCCCTTCTACATCCCCACTTGGGCTCCTTTTAATTTGCCAAACTTGAATGAAATCAGGCTGCAACCTTCTGCCTCAGCAGCCCGTGCTGGATGTTTTTCCAACGCTCCCAAGTCCTTTGGCTCTTCCAAGGATGAGAGCAGAGGAGGAGAGGAGCATTGCTTTGGTCATCCTTGGGCTGGCTGAGGTTTCTTTAGACTATAACTCTGGAAATAGGATCTTGAAATTTGGCACCAGGCAGCCTTCTAGTCTCTTCTCCCCAATTTAGCCACGTTACTGGGCTTTGAAGAAGAGCGGCTCACAACATAAAGCAAAGCCATGCCTGAAGCCTGGCTGCTGAAGCCCCTCAAGATGCTGCTCTGGGGGCACCTGCTGCCCCAGCACTCAGAATCTTCTCAGCATCCCCCAAAGAATGGAAAACTTCACCCCTTGGGTTGAAAAAGCCTTTCCCAGTTGTACAGGAGCGGTGGGACGTGTAAGCATGGCCCCTGACTGTCAGCCCCCACCAGCCCCAGGTACCTCGGCAAGCTCTGCCAGGACTTCCCCGATGGATCCTACCCCATCCATGTTCTGCAGGTCACTATATTACCTGGTCGGAATGTCAGAAATGTCCGAAGTGAGGCATTCTGCACCAATTTTTGGAGACCTTCTCCCTCATGGACATTCTAATGCAGTTCCTCATCACATTGGCACAATCTGGTTTCCATATAACACCTTCACGGCACAGATCTGCTCCGTAAATCAAAAAGGAAACAAATTTTGGCCAGATCCTCACCTTCTTTGCAGAATCCAAAGCTGCCCACGGAGCAGGCTGCAAGATGCAGTCGGACAGCAGCGAGAGGATAAAACTCCCCCAAAAGAAGAGGGTTCTCTCCTTGCCCTCGCCTCAGGCTTTCTTCCCAGCGCTAACAGAGTCCTTAAACCAAACTTTTGGGCGCTGAGGGTGGAATTGCCCACAGCTTGAAACCTTTCCCCCGAATTGCTGACATCCATCTTCCTACAGCTGGAAGCCGTGGGTGCTGCTGCGCTTGCATGTATGAAGTGCTGCATCATGTTAAATGCTCCGAAAAAGCAGACATTACGCTTCTGAGATGGAGTGCCCCGAATTAGTCAAAACTGACCTTAATCCATCCGCGTGTCACCCCGACCCATCTTCATAACGGGCGTTGGGGGAGGATTAATGGAGGTGCTGAAGCACTGGTGCAGTGTAGTGGAAAGTATCGTAGGGAAAAAAAGAAAGCCCCACGAGGAAATTAATAATTCTTGTCATTGGGGGAACCTGCCAACACCTCCACGATGGTCATCTGCAGCCCTACGGCCTTTCTGGCCATTCCTTCGGCACTTCTGGACCGTGCCCCTCACAGAGGGCACAGAGTGTCCGAATCCAGGTAACACACGTCAGTTCCTGGGCACACACCCAGCAGGTCCACACCATCCCTAGGCACAACCTCAGCACGTGTTGGAGCTGCTTTTTCTACAGCTGTGAGACCCAAAAGAGGTCAAACGTGTGAAAGAAGGTTATAGAGAGGCGGGGGTCGGTCTCTTCTCCCAAGGAACAGGCGATGGGACAAGAAGAAATGGCCTCAAGTTGCACCAGGGGAGGTTCAGATGGGATATTGGGAACAATTTTTACCCTGAAAGGGTTATTAAGCCTTGGAATGGGCTGCCCAGGGAAGGGGTTGAGGCACCATCCCTGAAGGGATTTAAAAGCCGGGTTGACATAGTGCTGAAGGAGATGGTTTAGTGATGTTTTTTTATCAGAATTAGGTTGATGGTTGGACTAGATGATCTTAAAGGTCCCTTCCAACCTAAACAATTCCATGAACTCTATGAAGAACATGCTGAGGGAAGGCCTGGGACCATGTGTGGGACAACGGGAATGTGCCAGCGTTGCCGAGCCTTTCGCTGAGCATCCCAGGCACTAGAGACGTAGAATTAAAAGAGCATCATGCAATTCAAAACTTGATCTACTTCCACCAAAGTTGCACTGGCAGCAAGAAATTGGACATTTCTGCATGTTGAGAGCTTTCCTGGGTAGGGACCATGCTCGTAACAGAATTTTGGCTACCATATGTGCACCCTCAGACAGAACTTGCATCCAAGCACACACACGTGACACATCCATATAAAATATACAGAGATAACGCTTGACGGATGGTTCTAGAGAAAGGTCATGTATATGATATATACCATCCTGGGTTTACATAGTGTGACATTTCTGTAACATTTATGAAGAGCTGTGACAGGGTGTTGTCAGATGGCATTTGCTAAGAGAAGAAATAAATCTAATAATAAAAACAAAACCAAAAAAAAAAAAGCATTTTGGAAGAAATAATACCACACAAATCCTCTAACAGGACAGAATTGTCTATGCAACAAAGGCTTGGCTGATTGATGCTAAAATAAGCAGTTCTGCAACAAGTAAGAAATAGAATCTCCAGGGAAGAAACCAGCAACTTATTCCTTTCATCTTCATCCACCGGTGCTTATTTTTTCCATACCTACAAGAAAAATATGGACAGCCTTTCCATGATGAGCACGTAGGTAGAATTAACGGATGCTTTTAAGCAAAGGATGGAGTCACAGAATCACAGAATGATTTAGGGTTGCAAAGGGTCCTCTGGAGATCATCTCCTCCAACCCACCTGCCAAAGCAGGTCCAACCAGAGCAGGTCCCACAGGAATGTGTCCAGGTGGGGTTTGAATGTCTCCAGAGAAGGAGACTCCACCACCTCTCTGGGCTGGTGGAGAGAGCCCATGGCTGGTGGCTCCAGGGCTCCACCATCCTCAAAGCAAAGAAGTTCCTCCTCAGGTTTAGATGCAACTTCTTATGTTCAAGAATGTTATGCCCGTTCTTATGTTGTGCCCATTCCCTTTTGTCCTGTCATTGGGCACCACTGAAAAAAGCCTGGCCCCTCCCTCCTGACACTCACCTTCTAAATATTTGCAGGTGTTGATCAGATCCTTCCTCAGTCTTCTCTTCTCCAGACTAAAAAGACCCAAGTCCCTCAGCCTTTCTTCATGAGAGAGATGCTCCAGGCCCCTCATCATCTTTGTAGCTTTTCATGAGCTTCTGCAGAGAAGCTCCCTGTCACTGACCGTGAGTCCCCTAAAGTGCCACAGAGCTTTTGGTGCCAATGCCTGTGCTTCAGGACTTTGGGGGGGAACACAGTGCTGGCACCACTAGGTGTGAATATGTTGCTTTTAGGGGTGAATACATTGATTTTGGAGGAGAACTGGCTCTCCCTAGAGCTATGACTACAAAACTGTTAAAGCAGCTTCAGAACAAGCACTCAAAACAGTTCCATCTCCCAACACTTCAGTTTAATAGAACTTCTCCGCACAACTTGAGACCAGTGAAAGCCTCAATGCAGACAAGTCTCATGGGAGAGGAAGAGGGAAACCCAGTGGCCTTGTTGGCATCAAATCTGATTGCTGTAGTTCGTTAGCACCAGACACACAGCTAGAACAGGTCCAAGGGTGCATGAGTAGTCCCCAAATACAATGAGAAGTCGATGTCATAGAATCATCTGGGTTGGAAGGGACTTTTAAGGTCATTGAGTCCAATCATCAACCTAACACTGCCAAACCCACCACTAAACCATGCCCCTCAGCACCACATCTATGTGTCTTTTAAATACCTCCAGGGATGGCGATCCCACCACTTCCTTGGGCAGCCTGTTCCAATATTTGATGACCCTTTTGGTGAAGAAATTTTTCCTAATATCCATCCTAAATCTCCCCTGGAGCAACTTGAGGCCGATTCCTCTTATCCTATCCAATGCCATTTTAAAGACCCTTAGAAATAATCTATTTTGTGATGTTAGCTAGTGAGAACCTGGGAGGAAGGCTCAGTTCCCAGACGACAGCCTGCCTTTTCCTCCAGTGATGCCCACCCAGCTTGAAGCTGGGCGCTGGAGGACCATCAACAGGGCAGGGAGATGCTCTGATGACACAAACCTTCATGGAGATACTCAGAAAGTACCACACAACTTGAAAACAGAGCAGGAAACACATGGCTGCTACTTTCCTGCCTTAGATACTCTCTTTGGAGGCCTCTGGTAGCCAGAAGTCATCAAAATAGCCTCGTGGCTACTTTAATTTCTATCAAGGACCAGAGCAGTACACGGCCATTCCAGGAGGGGAACACAAAGGTGATGAGAATCTTCCTGCATCTGTGTCCCTGATAGGGCTGTCCAATATCCTAGCTATAATTGGGATGTTTTTATTAAAATATGTGTTAATTTGGGAAGTAGTAAGCAGATGTGGTAGAAGGAGAAGGAACAAGATCTGTTCTAAATTACAATAATAATCACTCCCATCTTTTGGAACGAACTACTAGAGAAAGATCAAGGGAGAGATGGCCGCTATGGTCATTATATAAACTAATCCCTTCTCTTTCTCATTCATTCTGCATAATACTTTTCCTCTCTGAAGCTAAGGAAAAATACTCTACTTACAGGAGAAGACAATTTGATTTGGCAGATCAGCGGATAGTGAGATTCTGTTTGCAGTCTCAATTACCCTCAGTAGCTGGAAATTTGGTATCAAAATAAACTGTAGACAAACAAGCAAAATAATAATAATAAAAAAGTAGATACAGCATTACCAGTGTCCATCCCCTGATGGATAGCTCTAAAATTCTCTACGTTCTAGCAACAGCTGCTTTAATATCTGTCAAAGAAATGGCAGCTTCTCTGTCTGAAGGGATTACCTTTAAGGAAGGCATCCGTAAGTGGTTTTGTGCAAAAATGCTCACGTTCGTGGGGGTTTTGGCTTTTTTCCTGCCCAATTTCAAGAGCCCTACTTTTTTGTTGTTGGTGGTGGTGGTGGTGGTTTCCCAGGTTTCTGTAAGTTCACTTCTATTACAAAGCACATCTAACACAGCACAGCTTCAACCCAGTCCCCAGACTGGAAGAACTGGGGCTTTCAAAGGGCCCTTTTGAGGGTAGATTGGGGAAATAAGGGCCATCAGCGTCAGCTCCTCCTGCTTTGGCTGCATCCTTGGGCATCACAGCAGGCTCCCCCACCCCACACTTCCTCCCTTTCATTCCTTTGCTCCCTTTTTGTCGGCATCTCAGACTTTCCACATTCGATGCGGTGATGGGATAATGCGGCTCCTTGGACCGCTTGGAGTTTCAGCATGAAGAAGTTTGGCTGCTACGGGCAAACTCCATAGTTCTGAGTGATGGACGATGGAAAACAGAAGTAGATTTAGAATAGTTGAGATGGAGGGGACCTACAACGATCATCTGGTCCAACTGCCCAAGGACCTCTTCTCTCCCTCATGAAGGACTATCCTAAAGGCAGGACATGCCATGACAAACCCTCGTCCTGCCCATTCCCACCCCATAACCTGGGGAAGGATCCACCTCGGTGTAAAAGCAGTTGTGTTTTACTCCCCTGAAGAGGCCAAGAGAGTTTTCCTCCTGTTGCATCTGCCCTGCCATGGGAGAAAGTTAACAGCCAGGTACCAGTGAGCATCTTCCTACCTGCAGATCCCACCACGTTACAGAACCTCCAATTACTCTCCCAATTAGAAAAAAAAAAAAGAGACATTCAAGATCTGAGTCACAACCCAATGTGCCATTTGAGTGAATGGTACATATGCTAAACAATACATGCACCAAGACTGCATTAATCCACATTTTATACGGATTCCCTCTAGACATTCAGTTTATAACTGAATTGGCTATTTCCCTGTATTTCTCCGGAGTTGGAGGGTGTGAAAAAGACATTTCCATTTCATTGACTAAGTTCCCAAGGGGAGAGTTTATGAAAGTGCAAGTGCATAATTTACTGCCTGACAGGATAAAGATGGTATCTGGTTTTAAAAAAATAGTGTACCCTGAAAAACAAAATTACTAGAACAGACATTTGTTTTCCATAAGTACCATATTTTAGAAGCATTTAATTTAGCTTAGAAGCAGTGTTAAAAATATATGCATTGTAAATTGCAGCTGTATAACACGATATTTATCAGATAATGTCACTGAATAGTCTCCTGTTGCAATATAAATGCCAAGGCATTTATAGAAAATAAATGCTGAAGTTGAGAGCTTTCTTTTCAAAGTGGGAAACCATTATCTCATCCAAAAGTCATAAATAAAATGATGAGGGTTTGCTCACGGGGTTGGTTTTAACCACAGCAGGGGGCTGACACGGATGCTCCATGGCCTGAGCGACATTCCCAAGCTTTAAACTCCACCTGGATGCAGCCAGCAGAGAGGGAGGCACGTGGGACCCAGGACTGGTGACAGCGGTTCAGAAGGACCTAGGAGCAGCCAGAAGGACAAATCAGCTGCTAAAGCACTCGAGGAAAAGAGATAAAGATGGCAAGTGAGACATTTCTTGAGATACTTCACACAACGTTTATTTCAAGACACTTCATTGGGGCTGAGGAAGGGATTGGTAAATATGGTTTTGAATCCAAGATCTACACCTTCTGCTCCTCTGAAATTTGAAGACATCCATTTTCATCTCCTTGCTGACCAAGCTGTGTGCCACGTAGGCAGCTGGGTCCCATCCTGCGTGCTTTTGTCACCACAAGTCCCTTTGCTGGCATTGCCAAGGCTGGGAAACCCTGCTCCAACATGACCAGGACCTATCACAAGAACCACCTCTTTCTTGCCGCTGGAGCACCGTTGCTGGAGGTGCAATGCTCATCCCGACAGGGGAGAAGCAGACAAGGAGCACCCACCCCACCAAACGCCTCTGGAGCAATCCTACTAATTTAATTCCACTTATTCTGGGTTTGACGCAGCCAGATAATGCACATTTTATGGGGTCTGTAATTTTCACATCATTTTTAGGCTGCAAAGTCTAAAAGTCTGCATTTTAGGAGCAATGTCTGCCTGTAAATTCAAGAAACCTGCAGCCATAACATTTATTTCGCTGTGTCTATAAAGTCAAAATGACCACCCTACAGCCCTTGGGCATGTAGCTGTCAGTGCTGGGGTGGGGAAATGAGGGCATCTGAATTTTGGTCACAAATCAGACACTTTTCTGGTTACCTGTGGAAGGCAGAGTGTGTTTGCCACCCTCAAATGCCTCCAAGAGCAGCTGCTGAATCAACCTTAGCTGAAAGCTTCAGCACTGATCTTCAACAAGAAGGAACGGGATTCCTGCAGTCCCCCTCTGGCCTTCGTGACTTTATCCCTTAGTGGTTCTGCTCCTCTCTTAGCCATTTCTTGCATGAGTCCTGTGGTGTATCATCTACTTCTTCCTCCCGCTGTTGTCTCCCTCTGCTACCCACTGCTTTTTTCCCTTGGACAACCCAGTCCACCGGTGCTCTTCAAGGATCATAGTCATATCAAATTGCTGGTTTTCCGCCTTTCCACACTCACTCACCTCTCTCCATCACAGAGCATGCTCCAGTCTGCCCTGTAACGTCCCACCCCGGGCACCACATTTAAAATGGAGAGAGGATGTGCCGAGGTGAGCAGAATCCCTCGTTCTTCTCACACAATGTCCTCCACCCACTTTTCCCAGTTGGAGGAGCAACACACCCCTGATAACGTTGTCAAAAGCACTCTATATGATGAATGATAAGATGAATGCCAGAAATATGCGTCTCAAACGGCTTTTATCTACAGGAAGTGGCTGGCTGGATGAACGGATGGACGGACAGCTGATTCACTGGCTCATCAACCATGGAGGAGAAGTACAACACACCAGGCATGACAGGTTTCTGGGCTGCAATCAGAAGGAAATAGTTTGGTAGCGGTACCTCCTTGCAGAGGGGATCCCACACTGAGCGTTGCCCTCCGGCGAGCACGGAGGACCTGGAGGTTGTGCACCCCATTTGTAAAATATCCCAGCAATGAGAGTGTGAAGACTCATTAAACCACTGAGTCCATCATCTCCTAGAACAGCGTTACAACCCCTGGGTAAGGGACGTACCAGCTATTTATTGGAATTTACCTTTGCCTTCCGAAAACAGGCCATTCTCCACCAGTACTGAGCAGCCCCACGTCCATCTGAGCTGTTTTCTGGTGAGCTCCGTGGGTGACAGACGACCGTCGAAGCAACGATTCTTGTGTGCCAGGACTTCAACACATTGTACATGCAACACATACCCCCTTTTTAGTGGTTATAATCTTCAAATCAATCGTACCTGGCAGCGGAAGTTTAACATTAATGACTTTCTTATTATGGATGGAAAAACCTTTCAGAGCTAATGAGCAGAAACAAGACCGCTTAGCTCCTACCTGAGGAGGTGACTCCACGGTCACAACCAGCCCTTGGAGCAGAGCTGGAGAGGGTCTGGCAGGCTATGCTGCCTCTGCCTTTGGGGCAGAGACCTGAATTCAGAGACACTTTTTAAGGATCTCAACTCATGCCCACCTAACAGCAGGGAGGAGACAGTCTGTTACCCATCACGCAGCCACCAACCCGAATGCCACACGAGCTGGCGGTCCGTCCCAGGGGAATCCTTGCTGAGCCCAGCCAGGGACAGCTGCTGAGGTGTGAAAAGAAGCCGGGGGTTGGTTGGTTGGTTTAATTTTATCTTGACAGCCAGGAAAAAACAGAACCCAGCGAGTTATACATTGAGTTTCCATGCTGGTCCCGTGGGGCAGAAGGAGCGGGTGAGCCTCCACCCTGGCTGGAGGTGCCCGGGGGTGGTGGCATCTGTCCTGGCATACCTCAGGGAGCTGCATGCCACAAGCCTGGCTGGGGGGGGAGGAAAAATAAACAAATACAGTGAGTCACAAAGGCAAGCCGCATATGACGGGGACAGGTACTTATGCAAATAGACTGTTAACACCCAGCCAGACAGAGCTGATAAGCCTCCTAGGCCAGCTGGAGGCTTCTTCATCCTGCTGGGGGGAGGAGGAGGAGGAGGAGGACAGCTTTAGGATAACAATAGAAAAACCAAAAAGCAAGAGCAAGGCAGCTCTGGGAAGGTTGCAGAACACTGCGGGGCTTTGGTACTGAACTCTCAGCCATCCCTACGCTGCTCTGCTTCCAGGAACATCTTTCCACCCCAGCGTGGGTTAGAGTTTGCTGTGGTACCTGTCACCAATACCTCCTGCATCTCCCTGCACACTCGAAGCAGCAAAGTGAAAAAGTTTCCCATTTTCCCCTGGGTATTCAGTGGGGGCCACCTTTCCCCAGCCTCCCACTGTTCCCATGACATCCCCCCTCTGCTGACCAACCCCCTCCAGGAGCATAAATAAGAGATGAATTATCCTTCTGCAGTGCTGCCAGGGATCCCCCCCCCACCACCCCAGGAAGCTTCAGATCTGGCCTGGCTGGGCTGACGATAATCAGATAGAGGGAGGGGGTTAAAAATTATCGAGTCTAAGCAGCTGAAATCTGAATGGGAGTAGGTAATGGGGTCAGAAAACAAGAGCTGCAGCCAGAGGGTCTGTGAAGCCCGAGGGATGGAGCACACAGGCTGAGCCAGGAGCTGCAGTGCTTCTTCAGGATCCTGCCCCAAAAACAGAGTCCCCAAAGTCACCTGCTTTTCTGGCACTGGGAAACCTGCATGAAAAGTTCCCTCGTGCCATAGGGTTTTTCTGTCAGAAAGGGTGGGTGGGGGAAAACATCACATATCACAACCCCCCAGAGAGCTGGGTTGCTCCTTCTTTCCCCCCCCCTCTCCTATTGTGTCCATCACCACAAGCCTGAGTTGGAGAAGCAAAGATTTTGGCGCCCCAGAGCTCCAGTCCCAGCAGCATCACGGGTTGCAGGACACCTCCCTGCCCTTGCAGCATCACCAGGCACAGGCCCTTGGTCCACCCCCATCCCACGCTGGCCCTGCCAACAACTTCACCCACGGGCATGGAAGAGGGGATGGAAGCACCAAGGAAAAGGGGGGTTGCTGATTTTAGTCAATATTCGTTTCGCCCGCCGCTCAGATTTCCAGCTCTGTTAATGACGTAATGCTCCAATGGTGAGAAGCCAGAGTTTGCCCTTCCTGTGGTATTCCCTTAGGAAAAAATATTACTGCAATGTAAAACTGAAAATTGAAACAGGCTGGTGATTGACCAGAGAAAATGCCTCTCCCTTTTCCCTATTCAGTGAGGCGGAGATGAATGTTGTGAGGTTTGAAAGAAAAACTGAAAAAGCCTTTAATTAATCCCTGGAGGCTAAACTATGCCAGATATGGACAGGATTTCTCCTCTGCCGCCTTTTTGGAGCAAGAACACACTGCTGTCTTCCTGCTGCAGCTCTTTCTGGGGATTCTCCGGTCCCCAGAGGAGAATCCAAAGCATTTTTCCAAAGGTTTGTTTTTTGGTTTGGTTTGTTTTTTTTTCCTTTTTTTTTGAGGCAGGGAGAGGGTGGCTGCCAGGGAATCCTCACTGCTGTCCCAGGGCAGCAGGGAGACCAGGATCCCCCTCCGGCATTTCCCAGATCATCACAGACTTTTGGAAGCTCCTACCTGCTGGGAGGAAAACTTTCCGAGTTCAAGGTCAGGTTTGTTTGTCTTCCATCCTGACAGACACAAACTGTTATGCAATATTCAGGAAGTCACTTTTATCAAGGCTCAGTTCAATTTATAAGATTAAGAGCACGGAAAAACAAATAACTAAGGCTGGATGGAAAGTGCTGGCACTAACCAGACCAAGGCTTTGTTTGCACAAAGGTTGTTAATAGGGTATCTCTTATTTCCACAAGTCACTTTGGGGCAGGAGAGAGAATATGCTGCTTTTTATAAGGGGCTGGTGATGACGAGGAAAAAAATTAACCCTTGCTTAAAGGGAACAGAAACTCTAGCAAAGAGGAAGCTCAGGAGCATCCCGTGAATTAAGCCAGGGCTTGACCCCTGGCAGAAGGCAGAGAATTGCAGCTCCATGGCTAGAAATGCCTGTGCTGGCCGGGTTTGCCTGGATATAGTTACCTTAGTGCCAGCCCAGACCCTGGCTGTCACATGGATAAAGGTTTTGCTCACTAAAAAACCCACTTGGAAGACAAGGAGTGAAAAAATAAAGAGTGTATGCAATTTTCATAGAGATCAACAACAGCCGACCATTTTTCCAGGTCCATTTCTCTGACCTCGTTCAGAAAATGCAGCGGAAAAAAGAAATCCTAAGCTGCAGAGGGAAATGTGTAGCAAAGTAAGCCCCAGGCTGGCCCTACACCTGATCTGCTAGTCCTGGAATCTTTGGAGAAAAGGAAAAAAAAGAAGAGCAGCGATTCATCCTGCGGAGCGGAAGCTCGTGCCAGAGATCACATCAGCTGCAGTCCAGAAAACATTTCTGCCACCGTGGCGCTTTCTCCAACCAAGGCCCTTAAAGTTTCAATAATCTCCGCTATCAAAATGACCAGTTCAGACCAGTGCTTTCTTTTGATACATTAACAAAAAAAACCCAAACTTGGAAATTTATTTTCCAGCACTGTGAACTCCCTTAGTTCAATACCACGCACACCTATACAGAAATTATACCTAGAAAAACTTAAAGCGTAGTAATAAGGAGTGAAGGAGTTTGATAACAGCTAACGGAAGAACCTGAGGTTTGGAAGGAAACTATTAGCAATAGCAGATTTGCAAGTTCAGCTCTGGAAAGGACCACAGAAACCTGATTGCATGCGATATATCTGCCTTTTACTGGCTGCTTTGTGGGGATCTGCATTTCTTGTTGAAGCTGGGAGCTGCAGACTGCACTCTGCGTTGATTCTGATTATAAAATGCTGGTAATTAAACCTCTGGAGCATTAAGCTACCATTTTAACCAAATGCCTGCATTTTATCTTGATGGGAAAGTGAGAGCGATATTCAGATTTTCACAGTAAATAAAAACTGTCAGCTGTTTCACAGATAATCTGTTTCCTTTTTATATATATATATATTTATGAGAAAATCCTCTTGTACAGTTTCTTCCTCCCTTCTGCCAGCGTGCACCCTCCTCGAGGAAGCTCAGCAGCAGCAGCACTGCTGGCTTCTGCCCACTGTTCAGCCTGTAAAATAGTAATTACAGTCATAATGTGGCTCCTTAATAACACTTTTAATCCCAGGACCAGTATCTTTATCTCCACCTAAGGAAACAGAAGCATATCAAATTTTGTTCCAGGGACATACGTGGCCAAGGCCAAAAAGTCAGGGATAACCCAGCACCCGGGTTCCCAGTCTCTCCATCAGCTACAGCCACCACCTGGCTCTGAAATAATGATTTTATCTACAAAGGCACAAGTCTGGTTTTTTTTTTCCTGGGCTCAGTTTTGCGATGACAACCACAGGGCTGTGTCACTACACACCTGTAGCTCAGGAATTGGGTAAATCCAGCCATTTTGGGTCACGTAGATACAGGCGAGGCATCTAACGGTGGTTACTTTCACTGTCTTCCAGCCCAAGCCCCCTTCACCACACAACCTGAAGAGGTGAATCCCTTAAATTCACCATTCTACTGCAACTGACAGTGATATACCGCTGGAGTGAGGTTCAGCAACCCGGCAGCACTAGCAAAAGGCTGCAGCAGGGCACGGGCTCCGCTCGGTGCAGGCACCCGGCGTCGAACGCTTTGGGAGATGAGTTATTCTGATAATAAAACAGTTGCTCGAGCAGACGATTGGGCTCAGTCGCTTTCAAAGCTCAGCCCCGGCCACAAAAAGGCTTTCATCCTCCACTTTCGGAGTAAAGTGCATCCTCCCTGCCCGGAGCAGCAACAGGTTTACCGCAAAATACTCGCAGCATTTGATGTCTGCGGAGGCAGGGATTACTCACCCAGTTGCTGCTTATGCAAAGGCGCTGCCATCGCTGGGAGAGCTGGGCGAGGAGTCTGGGAATCAAAGGGCTGGTGGAGATGTCCCTCCGTGAGTGTCATCTCCAAGTCCAAAGAACAGACCAAGCCTCAGGGCTCATTTGGGGCCGTATTTCTCAGCTGAGAGTCTTCCTGGAGATCTGAGGGCTGACTTATAGCCTCAGGAGATGGTGGGTACCAGAGTCTGAGGCTGCATCACTTTACTTCACCATCATCACTCCACTTCCAGCCATCTGTTGAGTGGAAATAACGCTGTCACAGCACGGAGGTACATTTGAGCAACCTGGTCTCATGGGAGGAGTCCCTGCCCATGGCAGGGGATTAGAACACAATGATCTTTAAGTCCCTTCCAACCTAAACCATTCTATGATCCTATATACACAGGGACTTCTGCAAAGCATCAGGATTGCTCCTGGTTGCACAGCTGCCTTGGAGAGACCTGTCAAGGAGAAGATGCCTGGAGCGCACAGACCCACTCCCTCCCCAGCAGACATCAGCTGGGCCACATGAGCCCAGACATGATCTGGAATGTTACCTCCCAGAGGTCCTCCCCAGCAGAGTGACACTGGCAGAACTGCTCCTTATTGTCCCACCCCGTCTGTAGTTTGGGAACTCCTCGTGGAAACAAAGGGACACCTCCCACTGGACCAGGTTGCTCAAATCCTTATCCGGCCTAGTCCTGGATGTTTCCAAGTATAGGCCATCTCCCACCCCACTGGACAAACTGGGCCAGTGTTTTGTCACCCTCACTGTAAACAGTTTCTTCCTTCTACCTCATCTAAATCTTCCCTCTTTTAGTTTAAAGCCATTACCCCTTTGTCCTATCGCAAGAGGCCCTGTCAAAAAGTCTCTCCCCATCTGTCATGAGCAAACAAACAAAAAAAATCAATACAAATAGGAAGTTTTTTTCCAACTGAGCAAAGGAAGGAAAACAAATCTATAAGGTAACATTTCTCGATGTAAATATTTGGGGTGGGAGAAATAAATAGCCAGTTATCATGGATGGGACAAATATAATAAAGTATCTTCTTTGAAAGAGTCATCTAGGCATCATTCTGCATTGTAACACTAAGGAAAACATTACTTGATTGCGTCTTTTCTCAGGAATGGGTAAACTGGTCTGGTGGTTTGGAAAAATACAAGTAAGTATCCATTTTTTAATTATTATTCTTTTTTCCACAGACCACTGCTGTTTTCTGTCTGAGCGACAGCCAGAGTTAGAAAGGATAAAACACCGCAAGACAACATTTTCTCAGAGTGTTTTTTTGCTGTTGGAAATAGGAAAAGCAGCCTTGTTTGCATGAAGGTGGTGTCAGATGATGAAGCATCAGACTGGATGAACAGCCAGGACACCACCCGCAGTCACCTACACTTTGTGGCGCTGGGTAAGTTACCAGAATCAGTCACAGTGTAAAAATAAAGAGCTGTTTATAAGAAAAAACCCCAAAAAACAGCCATTGGAAAAATATTCAACTCAAAAAGGCTGCAGCAGCTCAGACCACTGCTGTCCACTCCTCCCCCTTGGTTGCTCCAGTCCTCCCTTTTTCCCAATTTCCTTCTCACCCATCTGATACCCCTCATCCTCCCACTTGCTTTGGCCCAGTCTCATCCACCACATGCACAGGCTGGATGGATTTCTTTGGAAGCACATCTCAAGCTTGCTCTTTTTAACATCTCTAAAATATTTAAAAAAATATATATATAAGAAAACAATTCTCCTTGAAGCCTCCCTCCTCTTACACCAGTTGTTGTAATCTGTAGTTAGAACAGCTGCCCTCGAGACCACATCAATTCACCCCACAACCGTACCGGCTCTTCGTTTACATAATTTACAAGCTTCTTGCCTTCACCTCTTTTATTCCTGTTACCTCTCCCCATCTCCTCTTACCTCGCTGAACCAATAACCTACCTCCTGTACAGCCAGCCCCTAACCTTTGCCCCGCCAGCCTCTCTAATCCCTCCGTCAGCTTCTTCCCCCCGCGCAGACTCGCTTTCTCCCCAGCTTTCTTTTGAGCCTGGGAAAACCTTCCCGATAAAAATCTCAACAGCCACTCCTTCCTCCTCCTCCAGAACTATCTTCGAGGCTCCCTTCTGCCAAAAAAAACCTAGGAATCCCAGCCCTGGCTATTAGCTGGGCAACCCATGAACTATGATTTTCTTTCCTCCTTTCCTTGCTCCCCACCTCTACTCTCAGCTAAGCATGACCCAAACCAAATTATACTACAAAAGGAGGCTTTTTGCCATATATATATAAATATATGTATGTTTTTTTTTCTGTATGCTTATCCCCATCCCCAAGGTTAACGTAAGACCTTCAGGGCAGGGATTGTCTTTTATTCTTTTCCTGCTTTTGCAAAGCAGTGAGCACAACCATGGCTCAATTCCCTGTACGTGCTCCCAAAAATATAAACACGTGCTGATAAGAGCACGTTCCCTGGAGGAGAGGTACGGCAGAGCCGGCAACCACCACTGAACTGCAACTGTCACCCGCACATTAACAGGGTGGCAAAGAGAGACCGGACTAATTGGATGAAAGTGAAACTTGAGCACCCAGAGCCTTGAGACCTTTGGTATCAGGTGTGAGAACAAGTGACCACCATCAATTCCAGAAGCTCCTCTATTTCACTGCTCCATCACTAAGCTTTCAGACAGTTAGAGTCATAGAATGTTTAGAGTCAGAAAGGATCTTAAAGCCCACCCAGGCAGGGACACCTCCCACCACACCAGGTTGCTCCAAGCCCCCTCCAACCTGGCCTTGAACCCCTCCAGGGATGGGGCAGCCACAGCTTCTCTGGGCAACCTGGGCCAGGCTCTCACCACCCTCACACCAAAGAGGTTCTTCCTGATCTCTAATCTAAATCTCCCCTCTTTCAATTTAAAACGGTTAAAAGGTTTTAAAGGAAGCATCCCAGTTTCCCTATATTTCAAGCAAATTTTGTTTTCAGAAAAAAGAAAAAAAAAAAAAAGGGGTGCTTTGAGCCTCCACTTCTACACCAAGCCCATGTTACTATCACTAAAATGGCAGAGCTAATTAAGAAGAGGAAGCTGGGCCTAAACCAGCTGAGATGGGCATCTTCCACCAAAAAGAAAGCACCTCTTTTCTCCAACCCTCCCCAGGAGTCAGCGAGACACAGCCAGTCTTCCCCAAGACACAGAGAGCTGAGGCGGCGATTTGGTCAGCCCTGAATTACATGCTGGAGCGGTAACTTCCCTTGCGGTCACAAAAAAAACCCCAAAAAGCTTTAAAAACACAGATTTTAAAGGATGCCCAGGGGTATATTTAAAGAAGGGTCAGCCCAATTCCACCCTGGCTGCCGGAGCACCAGTGAGGGGCTGCACAGCAGTTAAGAGAACAGGGAGTTTGGCCAATTAGTTTTAACCATCTTCGTGGGATATTGATGCCATATTTAATACGCATCTATATTCTGGCACAGTGACTGAAATTACATTGATTTATTAAGTTGATAGCACGCACCGGTGCCAAGCTACCAGGTAATTGATCAGCTGCCTGGGCTGAACTTCAACATGTAATTTCCAGCACAATTTGACTGATCAGCAATACCATAATTGGTTGCAAATGTCCTTCCTTCTATTCGTTTTGTTAAGTGGCTTTTTCATTAACACAGCGGAGCCAAGTAAACAAATATGACTTTACTGTTGGACTGAAGGCAGACAATAGTTGAGAACTGGACGGGGACTGGGTAACGTTGTCAAGCCAGCACTATTTTTTTAATACATTCTCTATTTTGCTGCATTTAGGGCCCTGATTGCTTCAGAAGAACTGTCCTTTTAACAAAAGGGACACAGCCAACACTATGCCCAGTAAAACACAAATTCATTGAATTTGTGCCCCCAAATGCCTTAAGTCAATAGGTTTCTTATGCCAAGCCTTAATGTCTCCACTTAAAACGTGGTCCTCTGATGTCCCTGCTAAGAGAGGAAACCAAGTCAAGTCTTTGGCATCTGAATGAGCTGGCAAACCCCAAACTGAGCAGAGCAGCTTTAAGGGAGGTGACACATCCATCCCCCAGCCTGCTCTGACACCAAAACCTGAGCTGACCCAGGTTGAGGGGGGCGTCCCATCCCCAGAGCCTCATCCCACCTGAGATCTGCTGCTGCAGCACATTCACAGCCCCACTGCTTCGAGCCCTGCTATTTTAATGACCCAAAAGTGTCAGAAGTGGTCTCAGGCTAAATAAACAGCAAATTTCCTGAAAATATTGACTCAGCATTGTGAGAAAGGGCAATTATTTAGAGAGAAGGGTAGAAAGGTGCTGCTGTGGCACCAGCTATTCCATAAAATAGCTCCAAACATCACTGGATTTTCACGTGCCACTTCTGATTCCCAACAGATATACAAACCATGGCCTTCTGGGTGTGTAATTCCTCAGTACATGTTCTTTAATGCTCTTTCCCTCTCTTATTTTTCACCCTGTTCTGTCAATGCCTGTCCATTTCTGGTCATATTCTCAACATTTGTAACTGTGTTAGACCAGAGGATGAAGAGTGGTTATCTGGTGACTTCACAGCACTGAAACATTCTTACAGACCTTTCACACCCAGTCACTGGAATGTATTATAGGAGCAAAAATTATTTAAAAAAAATATAATAATGTCAAAAAGAGTAAAGGCATTGAGTTCAGAAAGAACTAATCTGTTATTTTTCAACTATTTTCAGCAGTTCAGGACTTTATAGCTTTGATACTTTCCATCTGCTGGACTCTGCCAAATGGAACCATTGTTTTTCTTCTGGTTGGTCCCTGAAAATACCTGACAACAGCATCCTGCACCGTGAGTAAAATCAAAGACTCGGCTACTGAACCCATGCGTGTTCTTTGAACGATCCCCTTTAAACCTCCAGGACAACAGCACATTGCAAACAGGCACACATCGGTAGCCCATTCTTACATCTATCCACAAAAGAAATTGGGGTGGAAGTGTTCAATACCTTTTTCTTTTTAGAAGTTGCAGGCTCTGGACCACCGCCTGCAGGCTCTGGACCACCGCCGTGCAGAAATACGGGCTTGTCTGGAGCACAAGCCCCGCAGCAGCAGCACTGGGAATGATGCTTTTTGACCGAAGAAGTGATGGACCAGGCGTCCCACCCTGGGATGATGAAACCCACATCACCTTGCCCTCTCAGGTCACAGCTTTGTGATGAGCTTTACAAAGAGCTTCGCGTAGTCGTTACTTGGCAAATAACTGAAAGAAACAGGTTTGTAATTGGTTTGCTCAGACAGTTGTGAATTATTAGTGTTTACTCTGCCCTGGTGCATGTACAACCCAGGAGAAAACACCCTTCTTGTAGGGGCCTGTCCTGCAACTGCTGCTCAGAGCGTTTGCTCCGTCGAGTGGGGTCACAGAAACCACCCCAATTATTAATGTGATTAAGCAGCCGGCACCCTGCCCCTGTATTTAATTTTGAAAGTGCTCTTCAGTGCTCCAGTGCCCAGATGATGCCAAACCCCCACTTGCCTCCCATCCCAAGGTGGCCACAAGCTGGGTCCGTGCCCACATCACCACCTGCTTCTGCCCCTTCAAACTGCTGCTCCTGCAGCCTGAACCCCAACTTCCCAGCAGCAAAACCTCCCCAAAAAACCTAGGGCAGTGCTCCCAGCAAGGCACGGGCCAAGCCAGAAGATGGCTTTTCATGCAAAGCACAAAATAAACCTGCCCAGGACTGATCAGAGGAGATGCATGGATTGAGCCACGGATTTTTATTTTTTTTTTTCCACCCCCAGCTTTTCATGGGGAAGGAAAGGTGGGGTTGGTTTGCAACAGCTCCCCAAGTTAGAGGTGAGAGGGGAAACACAGACCAGCTCTCAATGATCTGTCAAGGGCAGCGGCAGCTTCTTGGCAGAAGCCTCTGCTGGAACCCCAGCGAGCATCACTCCTTCTCTCCCTCCCTCCTTCCCAGCTCAGCACGGCTGCCAGTGACTAAGCAGTTTCTATAAATCAAGCTGCAGCAGAGTTCAGAAACCTCATAATAATCCAAAGAAGTAAAATAATAATAATAATAATATGGTGGTTTTAATGTTAGGAAGGTCACAGATAAGTGTAATAAGCATTCTGATGTTGAGACTTGTAGCTCAGTTTGGGATAATTTTAACACTCCATTTGATGTCTAGTCTCAGAGCGTTAGAAACTGGAATTAAACAATGCAATTAAAA
Source organism: Nycticryphes semicollaris (assembly GCA_013400055.1). Taxonomy (NCBI): domain Eukaryota; kingdom Metazoa; phylum Chordata; class Aves; order Charadriiformes; family Rostratulidae; genus Nycticryphes; species Nycticryphes semicollaris. Next base: position 19,534 of record VXBJ01006833.1, read on the forward strand.
CCCAGCAAAGCTGTAATCTGATCTTATTTTCTACTTCTAGCCTTGCTGCTTCAACTTTCTCCTCCCAGCCCTTTGTCTCTCACAGGTTTAAAAGTCCTTGCCATCACCCGTTTGGGGTTTGGTACCAGTTTGCCTGCTGGGGCATCCGCAGGGCTCCCGCACCCCATCCTCCTCTGTTGAGCAGCCGAGGCCACCACAGCAGCTGGATGTCCTTGGGGTGGCTGGGAACCATCACCAAACGGGTGAGGACGTCCTCCCCATTGCCATCAACACCCAAAGGCTTTTGCACAACCCATCCCAAACGCCCGACAGCGCCTCTACAGCTGGTGCAGAACGGCCCTGCTTATTCCATTCACTGTAACTGTCTCATTATTGCTTTGCTTATATTGGTACAACTTAATCCAACTAATTACCAGCATGAACTGCAGCACATGAAGGCCCTGGCTCTAAAAGGACTATTGTGCTGCACTAAATGTAATCCTTCTTAAAACATCCTGTGCTCGTACCTACCAATTTTCCAAGATTACATCTGTGTAACACATCGGCACCGAAGGCTCTGCAGACCTTTGATGTCCACGTGCTGGAGCGAACGTCTCCAAAGCAGGCACAGCCCTGCATGGCTGGCTTTTTTTGGGAGCAGGAAGAGTTTGCTACACGTATGTTCAGCACCGAGCCGTACCAGACACCGTGGCTGGAAGTAATAGAGGAAGATTAATGAAAACCTTACAAAATGCCATCTCCATATTGCCATTGCTGTAGTTTTATGGGGATAGATGTTTTCCTGGAGTTTTCATCCCAGATCTCAAGTGCAGCGTGGTCCAGGACAAGGCAAGTTCTCCTTCTTGCCAAAGCTGAAGGATCAGCTCTGGGTGTTGTTGGGGGAGGAAGAGGACCAGGGCCAAGCACCCTACTGATCTGGCCCTGGTCACATTAGCCAATCTTGTTCCTGGTGGCACAAAAAAAACCCCTAAAAAGCCAGCATTTTGGCGATGCTCAAGCTTTGTGATCACAAACAGGAAGGGCAATATCTCTGGATCCTTAAAAATACCCAACAGCAGCAGCTTATCCATCAGCTTGGGGAAAGATTCCTGTGTCAACACCAGTGCCTTGCCCAACTCCCACCCTGTGCTGCTTGCGTACATCAAAGCTGTTCCATCACTAGGGAACGAAGGACTTAATCCACACACTTCAGTACAACGTGTCACCACCATCTCACCTTGCAAAGCAGCACTGTGCTGGCCAAGCATCCAAATAGCCCAGGCCCCTACAGCAAATAACACATCACAAAAGCCTGAAGCTCAAACTGGTGTTACTGGGAAGGTCAGCAAGAGAATCATACATTAGGGCAAGTCAAGATACAAAGGGTTAAGTCTGAAAATAAGGTGATCCTGATGATACTACTGAGCTCTGTGGAGCCTGGGATTGTTTGCACCCAGGAGGAACCTTTTTTCATCACACAGCCTCAGGTTCTGCATTCCTCAAGCTTCATAGAACAGTTTGAGTTGGAAGGGACCTTAAAGATCATCTTGTTCCAACCCCCATGCCCTGGGCTGGGACACCTCCCACCAAGCATCCGTGTTGTACCCAGCAATTGCAGGATAACGTTCAGGTGCATGTCGAATCTCAGGTGCAAGAAATAGTTTTACTGGGAAAATAATCCAGCTTTGTGTCACTTTGGGGTGGTGGTTAACTATTACCATCCATGATTTGTAGATGGGGAAACAGAGGCACAGGAGGAGAGCACTGTGTTTGGTAACTGGGAGATCCTGCAGCATCACCAGGATGGTGGGAAGAGCCTTGGCTGGTCTCACTGGAGCCCTGCATCCCACCAGCCCCCTGGATTTTTAGGATCCTGGCCCTTCTCTGAGGGAGACCAAGTGTAGCTGTGAGATACATCCAGCCCTCCACCTCCTCCTAATGCCCTGCTCTGCCAGTCTGTACATCGACATCATTTAAGCACCTAAAATCCAGCCAAATTTTCAGAGGATGCCTGCATTGAGTCCAGAGACATGTGAGGATCCTCGGAACTGCCGAAAATCAGGGCACTATTCCTGAAGCAATGTTTATGCCTCTTAATAACATATAACCTTACACGAAGAGAAGTCATCCATGATACCCTACCAGAGCTATAAACTCATATGAAGGTGGTGTTATAGTCAAGATATTGCAGTATAGGAAATCTGGCAGAAATCACTTAATTTCTTCGTGTCCTATTTCCACATCTGTGAAATGGGGATAGCAAGGCATCATGTTGTGAGGTGCTGAGCCACTACGAGTTATTACAGGAGCTGCCAAAGTTGCTATAAATAAATACCTGAAGAACGAGGGCATTTGGTGTTACACTAATAGACTACAAACTCTATAAAAGCCTTTGCATTTTAGAGATGAAGGCCTGAGATAACTACAGGAAACTGAAAAACTCCTCCCAGACCTTCGTCCACAACCACTGATGTTCCCCCGCAGACTGGGGCACGCTGATGCAGTGGGAAGGCAGCGTTTCTTCTTCAGAGATGGAGATCTGAGAGCCTTCAAGCTGGTGAGTGGCTGAACTTCCTCCTTCACAGGGAGAAGGTTAGAGTTTCAAAAGTAAGCAGCGGGGCTTTTGAGCTGACTTTCAAGTTCAAATTAGGCCAGGTTTGGAGAGACCGCAGACCATTTTACCACTCTTGACCTGGTCTCTTGGCTTTCTCCTGAAGTCAGGCCACGTCAAGCCCCCTTCACATCACCCAAATGGGACAAAAAGGCTTTAGAAGAAACCTGCCCCAGGCTTCCCCACCAGCTCTACAGCAGAAAGGTGCTCAGCTCCTGCATAGCCTTGACCTACTATTCCTTGGACTCACAGACACTCTCCTGCAAGCTCCAGCAGATGCAGATGTAGACAAAACAAATGTATGAACCTTAAGGAGAGGGGAGGAGAAAGACCTGCCCCTGAGCAGGTGGTGGAGCAAAGCTTGTCTGGCATCAAGTACCTCCCTTTAGGTTACAGAGTCTGTTTCTGTGGGTAGCTGGAGCTGGCATGTCTCCGCAGCGCAGCCCCGAGCCAGCACAGCAGGAAAATGCAGATTCCTCCAGCAGCACAGCTCCTCCTGGTTGCACCCCAGCTCCCAAAGGAATGGTCCTCAGCCTCTCCAGCTCTGTGACACCCCACTCCACAAGATTTCCCCTACGGGGCTGCGGGAGGTTTGCTTTCCTTTCTCTTCCCAGGCCCTTGGAAGGAGCCGACGGACACCTTCTCCACTTACTGCCAGTGAGAGATTTCTCTGGAGGAGTCCCAAGGCTCCTGTAGACCTGAGGATCAAAAGGATTTTGAAGGGCTAACCCCCTTTCTCCTCCAGGGCAATCATCATCCCTCTGCAGGTTGATTTAGCAAGGCAAGGAGGCAGCAAAGGAACTTCATGTAGGATGTTTTTCCTTCCCGTGCTGCACGGGTGGCTGTGAGGAAAGGCAAGGAATAAAGAAGCAGAGAAAGCTGTCAATAATTCCATCTCACTGCTATTACCATCATCTGTCCTGTATATAGTGTTGGCAGCAAAAGGGAGGTGCCTCAGGCAGCAAAATACCATGAAAAGTATTTTGCTACCCCAGACCTTGTCAAACAATATTTGTTCCTGGTGAAATGTTTCATTACTCTGATTCAGCCGTTTTCTCAACAAATGGATCTGCGCCTTTCGCTGGGTGCTTCTGCAGGTTAAAAATTGACTGGAGACACCGATTTCATGAGTCCTCTGGAGCTGTAACAGCTTTATCAAAACTGCCATCACATGCATTTATTGAGCCATATGTGTAAGAGAGATTAAGATGAATTTTAATCTTTAACTGTTAATTGCAGAGTCTGCCCGACCGTCTAGCGTGGGCCAGGCAGTGGGGCTGGAGAAATGAATATACTGGAATAGAGCAGCCGCAGTTAAAAGTGTGCTGGCTGAGGTCGATTTGAAGCAGCATCCAGGCAGAGCTGCTGCCCAGCTCCCATTCCTATGGGAAATGTTCTGCAGAAGGGGATGAAATCTCAGACCACCGGGCAGAGCTGCTCTAGGCTGGTGAAGGTGCCTCAAAGAACGAGTACAGTATATACCATGAAGTACTTAAAAACCAGGGAAACCTCTAAACTGCAGTTGCCAACATTCAACTTCCAGTGAAAGCAATGGATTTTCATTAGCATCCTCAGTAATACATTCACATATCGATGACCAGGAACACTTCTGGTCTCTGAAGTATTAGCATCTGATTAAGCCACATGCTCCAGCAACAGCCTCTAAGTGACACTCACAGATTTGTTGTGACCATGTTCTTACGCATCACAAAGTGGGGCATTTAACTTTGTGTCCTCTTTTAGTTAAATTTTAAAGTTATTTGATTGGCCTTCTGTATTTCAGTTATTTGCAAGCAAGATAAATAAATACTAGTGCTGACTACATAGTTTGTACTTAATATAAATTATTTGGTTTTTTTAGTAACTACATAGTTTTGGGGTTTTTTGGCAAAGTGACCTGGACATTGAGGACATCCTAACAGAATTTTTAGAAGTGCCTCAGCCTCACCAGTGAAGTGACACACTCAGGTTCCCCACCTGTAACATTTTACACCTGACATTTTACCTGTAACCACAGCAATATCCATTCCGGCCCATGCTCCAAGCCTTTTATTTGGCCATGGCCTCTGCCTTTCTGGGAACACACTCAGCCCCTTCTTTCATCTGCTGTTTGTCCCAGATGGTGACAACAGGAGAAAAGACATTTAGACAGAACAGACCCACCTTATGCAAAAAAACTTTGGTTTTCTTATCACACCTATGCCACATTTCTCAAAGGCGCTGTGGGCTGGAGCCACTGGAAAGACATGGTAAAGATTTCTGTGTCATCCCTCTGCACTTAACTCTTATTAATTTGAATATATTACTATATAAAAGATAATTCAACTGTAATATCGATTAATTAATAGTCAATTAGTGTTCATTAAGGTGAAGTGGAAAAGTCATGCTGTTAGATTTGCTAGAAGAGGTCATGGATGCTCATAAATCAGCAACAGTCAAGGAGAGACTGGAGTCCTCTGTGGATAAGCATATCCAGAGCCACAGATCTGCATGTAGGCGAAGATCAAGATTTAAGCAGTCCCTTTATGTTAGAACAGCATATTTGGGGGTAAAAAATAATCAAGGGGAAGAAACTTTGGTGCATGTGCCTGGACCACAGCGTGATGCAGTCTGAGACCTGAGATACTGGACAAAAGCCAGTCTCAATCATTATGTGCCTATGGTTAGGAAAGGCCCAGCTTTCGGAGACCTTGGCTGCAGAGGTATTTACTTACACCAGAACTAAAGAACGACCTCAGTAAGAGTCTCAGCTTCACTCCACCCTGCTCTTGTGAAGAATTCAGAGCAGGGAGGATGCAAGGGGCAGCCTCACACTCGGGGATGGAGCAAATGAAGCCTCCAGACTCTGGAAGTTGAGGTCCAAATCTGCACTTTCCAACTGTATGCTTCACCCTTTGTTTGTGGTATCTCATTTCACTTGGCACTCCTGACATGTTTTTCAAGAAGCAGACATGGAAACCAATAGATTTCGGTTCTAACATTATGGGAAATGGTTCAGAAACCTGGAAGACAGAGAATGGTGTCTGAGCTCCTCCTTCAAGCATCACTGTTAGCTTTCTAATAATAAAGTTTCGCCAAGTTCTCATCTTAAAGCCATGGATCCAAACCTCACCGTCACCAGACACTCTCTTTGAGGTGCCTCCCCTCTAAAGAAACATCCGTTTCTACCCATTTAAAGAAACCACCAATTTATTGTCACAAACCCCAAGCAGATTGAGCCACATCTGGCTACAGCTCAGGTTTTTTGGTTAATACAGTTCTTAGAACCCATTGTGGGGCACGGGGTGGGGGGACAACATTGAGGGCAGCACTGCTGCTCCTGGCCAGCAGCAGGACACAGGCCCCAAACCATCCCACCTCCAACCCATTCCTTTCTCATGCACCTTGAGTAAGGCTCCAGCTATCTAACATCCTACAGCCAGCTATTTAGTTGCATATTTAAACTTCTGGCACATGAATGTTTCCTCTTATTTCATCAAAGGCTTGAATTTCTTCTTGGTGACATAATTTGTCAACACATGCACTTCATAACGGGGCGTGGGGGGGAAAGGTTGATCAAAGAATAGCAGGTAAGTCTTATTTACTGCATGATAGCAAGCTAAATGGCTGCTATAGCTTTGCATGAGCAGCTCTGCATTTACTGCTTTTATCAGCATTTCAGCTGCAACACACTATTCAGCTTCGGATAGACAAGGTAATCACCAGAAAAGTGTGGGTTCCCCACCCCCCCCACCTCTGACAAAGCTCAGTGTCACTGTTAGGATGCAGAAAACTGTTATCTACAGCCAGTGATCAACCCTAGAAAAAATACTGGATTTGTATCTGATGGGGGAAGACATGGGGAGCAACGCCCATGCGTCTGACAATGGTGCAGGGGATTGCGGTGGGCTCCTCTACTTGTGAAGGTGGCAGAAATGGTTGAAAAATATAAATGCAAGTGGTGGATGGCAGTGGCTATTGAAATTTATGAAATTGTGATAAAATCCTCTTTTTAATTTGGATTCATCACTTCAATTACACATCAGAATAAATCCATATCTTTCCCAGCACAAGTCGACACATCCTGTGGGACCACCTCATTCCTGTCCCCCTGTGGTGTGGCTCCCACCGTGGCAGGACATCCCTGTCCTGGGAACAGCCACACATCTAGGAAGACTCAGCACATTTCTCACCAAGAGACCTCCTCCTCCTCCTCCTCCGTGCATGCAGGGGGAGGTGGTTCAACGCTCTCCATACACACAGCTCTGCCCACAACAAGAAGCATTTTGCTTCCCTTCTTTTCGGGGAGGTTTGGGGGGGAATGGGCCAAAGCAGGGCAAGCTGTATGTACCCCATACAGGCACCTACACCTTCCCCTGCTCTGTACAGGCCTAGATCTCAGTGCAGACTCACCAATGCTTGTAGCCCTCTAAGAAAAGACCAGCTTTGCAGACATCACTAACTCCACCACACTTCCAAGCAACACCAACATCCCTGGGGTCCCTCTCAATTCAGGTGCCAGTGGGTCAGGCAGTATTTCCCACCTCGATATGAATGGTTAAAAATATGGGCACTGTACATCCAGGTTACTACTTGTGATTGTCATCCTTTTTTTCTCCTCTAGAGAATTCATAATTCCCTCAGGAGTCCAGAGCTCCAGGGTCACACATTGGCCCTGTGTCAGCTGGCATCAGTGGGCTCATCTGAATCCCCCACATCCCACTTGAACAGCCTGTTGCCCTCCCACAGCCCAAAAAAGCTCCATGCTGCACCCCACGCTGCATTATCAAACCTACTCTATCTATTCCCAAACACAGATATTTTATTTACCAGCTAGAAGGCAGCCATGGACAACACCACATCCCAAGCACAAACTCCCAGTCGCAGAAATTAGTCCCATTTGACTGAATTCTTCAATCCCTACCACCAGTCATCTTACCAAACTTAATTTAAAATGAACACATTTGAGGTTTAAAAGTCTTCACAGGGAGAGGGAGGGAGGAACCCAGCCTGGTAACTCACCCCACAAAGCCCTTGGGTACCTGAGCAAGGTGAGAGGAGCAAACCCACAAGTCACAGCCAGGTTCAACCAAGAGTCCACATCATCAGGGGTGGGGGATCATGGTGACAAAGGCAGGTCTGAGAACAAGCCATTGGGTCAACCCACAGATGAAGGTAAGCCAGGTCAGACACCAGCTACAATTCCCAGGCAGTTTCATCACAGCATCAGGGCTGTCACCAAGGCAGAACATCCATGGTCCAAGCCTGGATCGGTAGGGTCCATAGCAAGCAGAGGTAGGGCTGGGGCTGGGGCTGGGCTAGAGACCAGCACCTCTCCAACACAGCCCAGGAAAAGGTTAAAGGTCCTGGGCTGAGCTTAAATCGGCTCCTGGGCAGATGGTGGGGGTGACAGCCACCCCAGCAGATGCTGCTCAAGGCCATTAGTGCCCTCACCTGACACTGGAACCTACGGCAGTGAAAGGACTCACTTTCCTACCTATATCTAAACTGTGCTTCAAATTATACTAAATCCAGCCTGGTCAGGATTAGCAATGGATTGTAAGACTCTGCTTCTAGTTTTCTATATGAACTGTAAATAATGTCCAACAGTTAAGGTACCTCTGAAGGAAACAGAGCGTGAGATGAGGCCACCTCCTCGCTTATGGCTACATCAAAGGCAAAGCCGCTTCCTTCAAAGGCAGAGAGAAGACTTTTTCTGGAGAAACCCGCACCCCAACTCCTAAGCATATGTGAAAGGGAGGGTTTTTCAACCTGTGACTTAAGTGACTTGAAACAAATCAGATGTGGAACCATATGGGTTTGGGGCTTTTTGCGACTGTAAACTTTTTTCATTACAGATAACTAACGATGACGCAGCTGTGTGCTCCAGAGCTGCTGGCCAGGAGGTCTGAAGGTGGAGTTGGATGGAGAGGAATGCTGTACGAATACATATAGGGAGATAAAATGGGGAATATATAGGGAGATAAAATATATAGGGCCACAAAGGTGTTCAGAGGGCTGGAGCACCTCTCCCGTGAAGCCAAGTTGAGAGAGTTGGGGTGTTCAGCATGTAGAGACAAAAGCTCTAGTGAGACCTTAGAGACCTTTCCATTCCATAAAGGGGCTCCAGGAAAGCTGAGGAGGGACTCCTCATCAGGGAGGGGAGCTGTAGGATGAGATGGAAGGGTTTTAAACTGAAAAAGGGGAGATTGAGATGAGATATTAGGAAGAAATTCCTTCCTGCGAGAGTGTTGAGACCCTGGCCCAGGTTGCCCAGAGAAGCTGTGGCTGCCCCATCTCTGGAGGGGTTCAAGGCCAGGTTAGATGGGGCTTGGAGCAACCTGGTGTGGTGGGAGGTGTCCCTGCCCAGGGCAGGGGGTTGAAACTGGATGGTCTTTAAGGTGCCTTCCAACTCTAACCATTCTATGATCCTATTCTAAATTGAAAAAGTTGATTATGTGTTGCTTGGACTGGCATGACAGCAGCCTCACGGACATCACAGAAGGCCAAAATTTGCCACAGCAAGAGGCACGTTGGCTGCACAGCAGAGTGAGGGTAATATATGAACTCTATAGAAGACAACACACTGACCTCGCTCTTGGCTTTAGTTCAGCTGAGCCATCCAGGCAGGTTAGAGGTCTCGGCCCACACGTTGTATCTGGTACAAGTGTCCATTAGTCACTCTGTACAACCCCAGAGGGCCATACTTTGATGTGTGTTGGTCATACCTCTCTCTGATACCTCTCATTTTTTTCTACTGTGCCTATCTTTGCTCCCCTGCGCTATCACATCAAGCCTATTTCAAAACCAAGGTGATTGTCCATTCTCCACAGTCCCGCTCATTTTCCATTGCATGTTTCCAGTGGTGTCCCTTAGGTAGGTTTGTAACAGAGCAGTCAAGAACTACAGAATTAAAAAACTAAATAAATAAAAAGAGAGGGGAAAAAAAAAGACAAAAAAGAATGCCTGTGTACCCTTACCTAAGCTGGCAATATTCAATGGAGCAGTAACACAATTTAAAGAAAAGTAAAAAAGAAAGTTTGAAGGGGGATGTTACTTATCACAAACCAAACAGTGATGCTCCAGTAGAATAAAACTATCAGAAAGTTCTCGAAGAGGCAGGGGGAGATCAAATTTTGTAGCTTTCATTCTATCTAGAATAAAAGCAAAGAATCTTTCTGCACTGTAAAATAATGTCTGTATTTTGCCCAGAAACTACTTCTCTACTAACTGTGGAGAAAATTGATGATATCAAATCACCATAAAGCAGAATAAAAAGTGATTGCTGTAATTAAGCACGACCACAAGTTTGCTGTTAAGGAAAGAAATGTCCCTGATGAGTGTTAGAACCCTGCTGACGTGCACAGATAACGAAGCAGGAGGGAGGGTTTTCACAGCTTTCTGGGAAGTGGAAAGGGGCATAATCCAACAGTCCAACATCCTCATCCTCATAAGTACAACTGCCCTTAACTCATACCCAAATACAATACTATACATAAGATATTTTGTTCAAAAATTCCGATGTTTATGCCGTGTTTTATACACGATATTGGATCATTAAGCTTGAGAAGATCTTTTAAGTTGGTTAATACTAGGGTTTCATTTTCCACTAGTTTGGTTTTAAAAGGAATGGAAATGTTACAAGGGACAGAAAGCAAAATATCATCAGTGTCAAAAGCTTTACTGAAGTCAATATATTTAACATCTACTGTTCTTCTGTCCACATGGCCTGTTACTCTTTAAAATGAAATTAGAATGCTTAGACATGATTTGCTGTTGACAAATCTGTATTGGCTGTTGCTCATCTTCTTCTTATTTTCCAGGTATGTGATTATTTGCTCCAGCGTTTTTCTGGATTTTGAGGGTAAGTTGACTGCTGTTCAAATCTCCTGCTCCTTTTCCTCTCACCTCTCCCAGTTTTAAAGATAAGCAATACATCAGTCTTCTGGCATCACCCCAGCCCGTCCATGAATTCAGAGATACCACTAGTAGTTCTGAGATTACTAAAGCCAGTTATTCAAGTACTGCAGGATTAAGTCAGCTCCAGCCAATTTAAAACCCTCTAACTTATCTAATTGTTCTTTAACCTGTTTTTTTTCCTCCCTAATCTATGCTGAAATATTTTTTTTTGTTAGTATTAATCGTGGTAAACGCTTATTCACTGTTTACTTTTTATTGGAGACTGGTGAAAAAGGCATTAATTCTTATTTTCATTGATTGAGACCTTTTTTTTCTCTACAAGTAATGGACAAATCTGGCATTTGTTCTTCCTCCTGTTATTAATGGGCTTAAGAATTATTTCTCGTTATCTCTTGCTAGCTGCATTTGGTTTTTTACCTTTTCCATTTTGACTTTTCCCTTAGTATTTGAGCAATTCCTTTATGATCATCTTAAGTAATCTTACAAATTATAGTTCTTTCCTCTGATGTCGATAAAGAATTTATGATTTAGTAAATCAATTGCATTTCCTATCCTCCTGCTTCACTGGGATAGTGCATCTCTGCTGTTTTTCTCCAACAAAAATCTTTCAGTTCTCTGAGTTTACTGAAATCAGGCATTTTGAAGGCCAGTCTCCCTTTCCAAGGACCATGAATGCCACTATCTCTTTGGCAGTGCCACCAACCTGTCTTTGACCTTCGTATTTCCAGCTCCTGAAAGGATAAGATGTCCAAGAGCCTCTCTTCTCATTCTTTTGCTCATCTTCTGTATGCAAAAATTGTCTAAAAGTCTTGGAGGAAGTTCTTGGAAGTGTTGGTAGCATTCTTTAACCACCTCCACATTCTCTGGCCACTGCTTTGGTCTTTGGATAGTCTTTGGTCTCTGTCACTGACAAAAGGCTTCAACCATCTGACCTGACTTCCTGACCGCTTCTGATGGGTGAGCAGTCCATTCTCCTCATTACTTCACTTCTTTATTAATAACTCTAGTTTTTCAGCCCTTCTCCAGTTTGCTGTAGGTCATCTGTACTGTAGTGTCCTTGATTCATGTTTTCATGGTTTTTTTTTCTCTTCTGATGTTGGCAAGTTTTTGGGTTTTTCTTGTGGTGTAGGTTGGTTGAGTTTAGGTTTTTGGATTTTTTTTGTTTTTTTTGGTAGTATCAGTTTATAGAGGTAGAAACCAGCTCATGAAACTGTCTTGGCCATAGGAGTCAGAACTCTCTTGGCAATGTCACCCAACCAGCTGTGCGGGCTTACAGCGGAGCCGTGGGGCTATCCAGGCTACAGAGATAGGCAGAAGTGGCCACACAGCACTTCGTCCTGCCCCGCAGCTGTGACTGGGAGAACAGCCTGTGGTACAAGATAAGAGTTCCCAGGCTGTGCTATCTGCCTGACGGGCTAAGACCTGTATAAAGTGCTTGTGCTGCCAGAATTCAATCTGAATTTGCAGCTCCCTGGCTATTCATCATTTTTTCCAAGGGTCGTGAAGAAGATATCATTGAGCTGGCAGTGCTGATCCTAGGACACACCAGGGATTTTGCTATACCAGGAATTCAGCTATAAGTCTGCTTTACACATCTGGAGCAATGGAAATAGCCTTAATTGAGGCTATAAACTAGCTCATGATGACATTTTCTGCCAGTCCTGTGTATCGCAGAGGATCCACATGCACTGCAAAGTCTTAAATCATTTCTGAGCTGGAACATAAAACCAATCTATTTAAATATGTTGTTTAAGAGTAAAAGGTTCATTGGAAACCGCCTTCTACTTTCAGGAGTAGGGACTCAATGGCATGTATAGATATATCCTCCACAAAGTTTCTTCCCATAGGTTTTGCCTGAGATGCTTCTGCATCGAAGTTGAGAGTGGCCAGTTCCCCCTGCACCGCATCATTTTCTAGAGGCTTATGTCAGCAGCAGGTTTCAGTCAGGCTAAAGATCAAAGGCTTTGATCTCCATTCATCTCAACTTAAACTAAAAGGAAGCCACATCTGGAGAATTTATCTAATTCTGCGAGCTATAAATATGTATGGGTTTGGTACTGTGTAATTAATCAAAAGCCTGAAACAGAATACATGTGCTAACCTGCAAAGATGTTGGATTGCAAATGATAGGAACTGATGAAATATCTTTTGATGCATATTTCTGTCTCTAAGTAAAGCACTCGGTGTTTTAGCACTTTATCTTTGCTTAAGGTGAACTCGGCACCGAGGATGCAAACCTTCAAGAGTCCTTAAGAACTGCCAGTTATTTCCAAGCAAACACAGATTTCCTACAGGGGAATAACCCAGAGCTTTTCCATGCAGGATTTTGAATCAGTCCACTCTGAAGTGGTATAAAACTTGAACTTAGGTCTGGGTTTGAGTCCTGAAGTTTTCACTCTCGAAATCTGTCTCAACTTACGTGTCCGGATCCCATCCTTGATTTTTTTTCCCACTTACTCCAAATCAGCCATAAACAGCACCAGGTTTAATCTAATCAGGCAGCACTTTTGAAATATGTAATCAGGCTCCAGTGGTGACTATACCTGCGTTAGTCCCCTAAATACAACTGATTTGTGCGCAGAAATGCCGCGACAGTCGGAACTCCTGATTAGCTGATAACGCCTCTCCTGTGATTATTTTTAAGCTCGTGTACTTTTGCTGCAGGTTTTTTTCAAGAGTATGGACTCACTTTATTTGAGGGCTGTACCTAAAAGCACATCCTAAAGGCCGTTTAAATGTCTGGAGCATGTGGTCCCAAATTAACCCGGCATAAAGGCTAAACTGGGAAACGGAACGGCTGGGCGGACAGACACCTCATCTGATGGGGAACCAGTCCTAAAATTTCCAAACTCAGACTGAAAAAACGAGTAAGGAAGATCGCCCAAAAGATCCTCCCCAAACAAACAAGAAAACCAAACAGGCAGGAGCCTTTGCTCCTGCTGCCATTGCTAATGAACCTCCCCGTGGCCTTTGCCTGCCAGGCATGAGACCCAATGGCAAAAAAAATGAAAAAAAAAGAAAAATCCAAAAAAGACTTTTCTTTGTAGTCATAACTGCCAATGGATTAATTTCTCTCTTTAAAAACTCCTTTTTCCACAAGTAGTGGGGAAATAACTGTAATGAAAGGCAAATATTGAGGAGCAGACCAGGACAGCTCTCAGTTTCCAAGCAACGCAGACACTCTGATCATGACTATTATGATTTCACCTTTTAAAGAATCTCCTGTCCGTGGCTAATTTTACATAATTGGCCTTATTAATATTAATTAAATCTCACGACTCACATGCGATGTAGCTAAGACACAGAGTTTCGGGGCAAAACCCAGAAAAAGTTACACGGTTTTGAAAAGCATGAAGACCATAAGGAAGTCGGGTCCCTCGTCTTCGGGACCAAACCCAAACCTGCCTCCTCCCCAGCAGCTGAGACGGCTGCTGCTGCTCAGGTTTCCTCAAGGAACGGTTATGGCTCCAGAGCCTCTCATAGCATCCTTCACCCAGCACCAACAACCATCCAAAGCTGAGAAGTGTCTCCAAACCAGAAGAAAGGGAGGAAACAGCATCGTGCCATAATTCCAGCATGAAGAATCCCATCTGGTAGACGGTTATGTCATACTTTTAAGCTTCTACATGTTTTTCTAGAGCAGTTCCAGAGCAAGATTGACTAGGCTAATTGTCTACCTTCAGAGCACACTTGAGAAAAGTTTGTTTCGCTATTTTCATCCTTGCCAACTACCTGCTGCAGGCTGTGAGCAGATCCCTTTCCCTCAGTGTATCTCCTGGTGCACCCAGAAGTAGAGGGTGTTTCTCAAAGAGGGGAAGGAAAAAAAACCCCACCAATAAAGGCCTTAGAGTCACGCTTACTCATTAGAAGACCAGTCTCTTGGGAAAATAGCTCCTTCCTTTGCCATATTTAAGGCAGGATACTTGCAGATCTCTAATAGGTATTCTGTTGACTCAGTACTTTTCTTGTTGGTTCACACCCATCACTGGGTAATGGAAATTTGATTACTGATGGTTTGCACAACAAGAAAATAAACATAATGCTTTTAAATGGTATGCTCCCATTGAGTCTGTCCATACCACTTTTTTCATTATCCGGCTGACAGTAATTAATTATTATTAAGCCTCGTGTGCTGAGTTTGGGCAACCACTTTGAGCAGAAGAGAATTCTGGACAGTGAAAAGCACCTTTCAAACCTGGTCTCTGGGGTTTGTTTCACCAGATTTTTGCATGCTTGACTGACCAAGGCTGCAGTATGAAAACCCAGGGGCAGCACAGAAAGTTTAACTTTGCACTGGTTTTGAAAAAGCAAAATCAATCTAATGCTCTAAAATTTATCCCCAGAGCTGCAAAGAAGGGAGGACTTTATGTCCTAGTGGATGTTTAATAATTAGCAACAAGCAGCCACCTTAGAATCACCCCAGCACCAGCGGTTAAATATCCTGTACAAGGGAAAGTAAACATGATGAAAAGGCTGCAACAATATCAGCACCTCCCTAAATATACTTCCTTCACAGGAGAGAGTCACCAGACCGAAGACAAAAAAACCCACAAGGTGGCCAAAAGTAAAGAAAACCGGTCAATGTGTGTGGGTGCCCTGGGAATAAGGTGACACCACCAGCTGTTCCCAGTCTAGGTGTGCAAATCTCCACCGTAAACCCCGGAGGGCAAAGGAAAACCATCCTTTTCACCAAATATAACCAGAAACCCAGCTTTTAGAGATACTTCTGCGTTGGGATCTCATTGATGTGTGACAGGCCTGACATGAAACATCACCACAGCCACGCTTTGCTTCCCCAGCCCTTGCATGAGGAAGGAAAAGATTGAGTTGGTGTTTAATTCGTCCCCGTAGGAGATGGAGGCAGAGCTGTATGGAAGAGCTGCCTTTCTCTCCCACCCACGGTTTTACTCAAGGTCACTTTGCTGTTTCACAGGAGACCCAACGCTGCTGATAAAGTGCCTTCATAATACTCACAAAAAGCCCTGTCTGGGATTAATCCCCAGGGAGAAGAAGTCAGGAGCTTGTCCTTCATCATGCAGAGGCAAGGAGTCAGTCACAAAACCTCCTGAGAATCGTGGAGCTACGGTCACCTGCCTTCTTCCTGCAAGGAGTTTGTGTTGGACAAGGCAATCTCTGCAGCTGTGTGATGGCCCTGGCTCCTGATGGATGTGGAAAGGTCACCGTCCCAGCTTCTACATCCCAGGAAGATCTACCACATGAGATGAACCCACTAATGGGATTTCAGCTCCCCATCAGCTCTGGCAGAGCTCACAAGCAGCACGTGAGGAGGCAGGGGTTGCACCCACTCCCTGCTGACATTTGCTACGTCTTATATACAACATTCATCAGTTGGAAATGGCCAAAGGAGACATCTGCTCTTGAGACATTCTCCTCCTGGCTCCACATGGCTAATTCCCCTTCTCTGGTCCTTGTGCCCATGACCAGCCACACCTGACCAGTGCAGAACACCAGGTAAAGGGACTTTGGCAAAATTTAGAAGCTCTGAACTGGGGTCAGTGTTTCACTGGTGTGTTCTCATGCACAGGAAGAAACACTGGAACCACACATCACAACATGGTTCTCCCCTCGAGCAGCTCCACAGCCCATCCGTGCCGAGACGCTGCTCCCAACAAGCGGAAAATCCTCGTAGTGGTGACATTGAGTGGCTTTTTTTATTTATTATTTAAAGACCATTTCTTTCTTTTATGCAGGTTAGTACCCTCGAAACCCCTCCGATCAATTCTGGGCAACTCATGACCTCCATAAACCCACGGAGCTCCTGTGAACGGGTCCCTGCAGACACCAGCCACAGTTTCTGTGTGCAGGCTCGGGAATGAGCCTCTGCATTCCAGCTGCTATAAGATTGTTGGATACTCAAAAACCACCCTCACTTGAGCTCCGTGCTCGAGAGTACTTCAGTTTATAGTTTAACCCTTGAGGAATAATGCCTGAACTGCCTGAGCTACGCACAGGGTTCTCGGTGGAGCGGCTGAAAGGATCACAAGGCATTTACTCACCCACAGGCTGAGCGTACACGCAGATTTAAGTGGCATATTAAATATCTCCAGGCAATTCTAAGCCTTTCAAGAACCCACATCATCACTCAGCTTCTGCTTCAATTTTGTCGTACGCCTTCTGGGTTCCCTGGTCACAGGTTACTTTAATGATTCCTGCCCTCAATGTGTCTACACCACTCCTCCCATCACCAGAAACGTCCCCTCTTTGCAGCACTTATATACACATATGCCTTTACTCCTTTCTGCTGGGGGTTTTCCACTGCTGTCAGTCACTTGCAGGGACCAGATTTTCTCTGCCTTTCGCCCAGGTCAGTATCCTTCCCTCCTTCCAGCAGATTATTACAGCAAATGACACCTTGTTGGCTCCTCTCACGACGTTTCGAAGCTCAGGCCTGAAGCAGGCAACATAAATTTTGAAACAAGCCTCTGAGTCTTTATGCGGCGAGGCATTAAATAATACAACAGCTTCATGAATTCAGGCAGAATTCATAACTTTGATACAGTTGAAACGTCCTAAACCTTCACTTTATATTTCCCTGCCTTGATGCCTTAGGAGGCTG
Source organism: Nycticryphes semicollaris (assembly GCA_013400055.1). NCBI lineage: Eukaryota > Metazoa > Chordata > Aves > Charadriiformes > Rostratulidae > Nycticryphes > Nycticryphes semicollaris. Next base: position 36,600 of record VXBJ01006833.1, read on the forward strand.
ATGACTCTCCAAGGGCTTTGCTGCAGAAGAAAGTTGTGTTGCTGTAGAACTTCAGGGCAATCCATAATCCGATACAGTTCAACTGGAGCAAGGACTGTACGGATGCTGATTTCCATATAAAATAGCTTATTATGGGTTAAGTCAAATGTGTTCCCAACCAAACTGGGAAAAAAATTATATTACTTGTATTGATTTAAATGTAGAGATTAGTTGTAGCCAGGTGGCTTTCTCCTGTAGAAGATCTCTGCGATGTGTTGGTGAGGACAGTAGGAAAAAAGAATGTTCAGGATGATGTTGCATGGACAGAGCAGGTAAGTAGAATCATAGAATCATAGAATTTTCTGGGTTGGAAGGGACCTTTCAGATCATCGAGTCCAACCATAGCTATTCTTTCTCTAATTTTGCCGTTTTTTTAATTAATTAACATCTATCAGTTTCAGAATCCTTCAGATTCATAGATATAAATCCAGGCTGGGCGGAGGACGGCTGGAGAGCAGCCCTGAGGAGAAGGACTTGGAAGTGCTCGTGGATGAGAAGCTCAACATGAGCCAGCAGTGTGTGCTGGCAGCCCAGAAATCCAACCCCATCCTGGGCTGCATCAAAAGAAACGTGGCCAGCAGGTCATGGGAGGTGATTTTACCCCTCTGCTCTGCGCTCGTGAGACCCCACCTGGAGTTCTGTGTCCAGCTCTGGAGTCCTCAACATAAAAGGACATGGAACTGTTGGAACGGGTCCAGTGGAGGGCCATGAAGATGATGTGAGGGCTGAAGCACCTCTCCTGTGAGGACAGGCTGAGAAAGCTGGGGTTGTTCAGCCTGAAGAAGAGAAGGCTTTGAGGAGACCTTATTAATGGCCTTCCAGTATCTGAAGGGAGCTACAGGAGAGCTGGAGAGGGCCTCAGGAAGTGTAGTGATAAGAGAAGAGGTAATGGTTTTTAAGTGGAAGAAGGGAGATGTAGGTTGGATACCAGAAAGAACTTGTTTGGTGTGAGGGTGGTGAGAGCCTGGCCCAGGTTGCCCAGAGAAGCTGTGGCTGCCCCATCCCTGGAGGGGTTCAAGGCCACGTTGGAGGCATCTTGGAGCAACCTGGTGTGGTGGGAGGTGTCCCTGGCCAGGGCAGGAGGTGGCACTTGATGATCTTTAAGGTCCCTTCCAGCTCTAACCATTCAATGATTCTATAAAAGTAATTTTAAAAGTTCAAGGTTATGCAAAAAGCAGAAGGTCTATGTGGTTATAAAATCCCAGAGCGTACTAATGGCTTTGCTTCCATAACAGCTCTCAAGTTGCAGTTTTGTGTTACATCTTTTGCTGCAGAAAGAAAAGATCTGGGATCCCGGCAGAGGCTGACACAAGGAGCGGTGGGTGAGGAGATCCCAATTTGAATGTTTTTTAGGGACTTGTTGAGCCACAGCACGAGAAGAACCCTCTCCTTTTCCCCTGCTTGTTTTGAGTCTCTGATTAACGGCACTTCATGGCACTTCTGGGAAACGCTCTGCAAAGTTTTCAGACAGAGCAAGTCACAGAATTATACGCATTACCATAATTATGCATGCGTTTGCCGATGCATTTTTACTAATTGAGTAGCCAACCAGGAAAATTTCAGTCCCAGTAATAAGTCCTAATACGTTTCAGCAACGAATTAGCTAAGAATGACTTGAAAATACACCTTTCTAGGTGCTGTCACTGGGTGTTGGCACCTGCAGAGAAGACATTCACACGAAGCGGAGGGATTGGAAGGATGGATCCATGAAGACGAGATACGAGGAAGCCCTTTCCTCCAGGATGGGAGCAGGAACAACTGGAAATAATTATTCTGGAGAGTCAGGAACTGAAATTCCTGCTACAGGGACTGTTTTAGCCATAAGCTAGTGAAGAGATGAAAAACTGCCATCAGAATGAAAAGTGCTAGAAGCAGCAGAAACGCGTGCAACTGAAAGGTTAGCAATTGGGTAGGAAAAAGGAGGAAAAAAAAAACAACCAAACAAACCAACAACCTCTGCAGAATCTTCACCCTCAGCAAAAAATTTAAGGAAAAAACCCAACAGACTCTGTTTAAAGAAATCGTTTACAGCGATTTTCTTTACTCCCAAGTTATAGCGTGCCTGCTCTCATTCCAGCTGAATAAGGGAGCCTTTTTGCTGATGCAGAACACATCTTACCAGTTCATTTTCAGCACAATGCACCGAGAATTAGGTGCACAATTCCTGGTAACAAGAATGGAGATTGCGCACGTCTCCTTCCTTCCTGCACATCACGGAATAAATAACCAGGAGTGTAGGGCAGAGAACGCCAGACACACAACTCTCGCTCTGGTTACTGGGAGTCGGAGGGGCTACGGTTAAAATCCAGCCTAAACCAGGGGAAATATTTCTCTGCTAGAGCAATTCCTCCAACCTACCATTTACAAGACCGACGACCGGGCTCAATATGCAGCAGCTGAATACAAATCAGGCTGCGAGCTCCGCGCGGTGCAAAACCATCCCGCAGCAACGCCTGAATTCTACCTTCTTGGGAAATAATGTAAACGCCAGCCCAATCACATGCCTTGCTTCCAGTGTAATCTCAATCAGGGGGCAATTCAGCTCTTGACAGGCTTTTGTAAAGACGTGACTGACCTTTTTAAGCATGTGACACCGGCTTCAGCGAGGCTTGGCCGGCTCCAGTATCTGCCTGATCCGCCGAGGTGATGAGCTCCTTCCGCACTCATTGAGCTCATCAGGGTTTAAGAGCTCCCGGAGCCGGCCCCTGAGCACTCGATGCAGCATCCATGAAACGGGCATGACATTGATCCTTGACTTTGATGGACACGTGGGTCTAAGCCAGAGGCAGAGCGACACGCAGTCACTTAGGGAGAGAAATGTGGGTTCTCGTGCAGCAGAAAGGCAGGAAACATCTCATTGAGAAAATGTTTTATGACAAAACTTCCAGCCTACTTGGAGGACTATAATGTCTGCTGTTTTACAGCTTCTTGCAATTGGATTTTTTTTTTTATTTTATCAAGAAAACAAGGGGATATGTGTCTCTCCAACTGAACTGAACACGCTGGACCCTTCCCTAGCACAGAATGACTACCAATCATCCTTATTATTAAAGCCTTCCTCTCTACAGAGCAGAGTGGCATGTTCAAATCTGATACTGAAAATGGCCCAAACTAACACTTAAGCCCTGTCTAGGACAGAAACAGCTTGAGAAACTGCTGTCCCCAGCCAAAACCATGCTATGGACCATGGTGGGAAGTACAGGTGATGGCACTGCGGGCAAAGCTCAAGGGATGACTCTCCTGGAAGAGGTAGCACCTTCCCAGTAGCATCCTTCCACCAGTGACCACCACAGCCCCACACTGCCTTGGTCGGGCAACTGTTCAAATGCAGAGTCTGGAACGTTTTCAACTGTTAATGTCATTGTTGAGCCCTATATTAAGATTTCCAGCTGCAGTGAGTGGGTTTATCGTACAGCCATCTTCCAGCTACAGCCCGTGGACTCCTTTGACGACCTCTATCAAAGTTGTTTCCTCCAAGTTCCTAACTGGCAGCCTGAGCTCTGGAATCCCCCCTCTTTTAAGGAGATAGCTAAAACATGACACCCTTTTTACCAAATAACTGAAACAAACACAATCTTTTGGGTTTTAATTCCAGCTGATGGTGATGCATTAGACGCAACTGGATTCTGTAATCACCAATGTCTCCTGTGAAGAGAAGGTTATTCATAAATTCATAGCATGGTTTGGGTTGGAAAGGACCTTAGAGACCATCCAATTCCTACCCCCTGCCCTGGGCAGGGACACCTCCCTCTAGGCCAGGTGATGTATGTAAGTCCCAGTTTGCAGGTTTCCTACTTTCTCAGTTTCTGGTTTTCCCAGGTCTAGTTACCAGAATTGGTTGACAAGAGAAAGGACCTTTCCAGTAAATAAACTGGAGCAAATTAATTCCTGAATTATCCCCTGTAATAACGAGAGGAGGCTGCTCTTGGCATCAAGGGTAGGCAGCATCATTTCACTCTTTCTCTGTGAAAACCGAATGCTCACCAAGGAACAGAAAGGCAAAATTCAGCAGCGTTTGCATTGCAAAAGGCTCTCATCTAAAGCTGCTTCTGTGGCACGGCCACGTGTTCCTACAGTCAGGGCAGCCTCAGATGACGCCAGCCACAGACAGAGCTTCGCTTGCAGCTCCGCTGAGGAATCGCTTTCCCAGTGGATCCCGGAGCAGCCCTGCCTGGGATTCCTGCCTCCCAGCCTCTTCCTGCTGGATCTAGAAACAGCAAATCACCCACTCGCTGACCCCGAGCCCATGGAGAGCTCCTGGCCCTCACCACCCCCCTGGCTGTCGAAACAGTCACCGTGACTCAGACCTCCCCGCCTCAGGTTTCTGGCGTGGGGTGATTCCCTGTACATTATATACCGCAGGGAAGCTACTAAGCTCCTTAAGTGTATATCACCTAAGCAGCTTAGGTTTCTCTCACCAGAAGCAATACACCGCTGGAGAACCTGACATTTGAAGCCATGTAATTACAATTTAAGGTCTCAGAGCTCCAAACCACTCCAGGTAGCAGAGAGGGTGCGCGCTGCTTTGACGACAACACTGAGTGAAAATAAAGCCTCAAAAATCGCAGACAAATGTCACACGGAAAAACAGTGACAAACCTAAAGGTACAACCGTGTAGGGCTGCAACATCTCACTGATGCTCTTGCAAAATTCCATACAATCTCAGCTACTGGGCACCAACCTCTTTCCGTTACATCCAGCCTCTTGGCTCATCAAAAAATATTAGTATTTACACTGCAAACCAAAATGCTCTGTTGTTCTTAGCTTAAGGAACACACTGGTGAAGAAAGGTGTTTCCCATTGTAATAAGCTCTTAATTTTTGAACCCTATTATAATTGCTGGAATGACTGTAACTTCCACAACAATCTAATCTGGCTTTCAAACTCCTGTAATGGTATTACTCATGTACCCATCAAAGCACGGGATTGTTTGCACTGGAAATCTCCAGATAACCTGCTTACTCAGTGACGCTGGAGATATCTGTCAGGCCCTAATATTTCATTTCCAGAATAAGTGTTTCATAGACGCCACGCTCTGAATGCAAAAAGAAGTAAAATGTCCTTGTGATCGCTGGTTTGAAATATTTCCTTCGTCCTTCAGAAAGGAAAGTAAACCAGGAAGCAGTCAGCAGTAAGACAAGTTGGATAAACCAATACACAGAGTTTTAATAACGTTTCGTATTCTTTAAAGTGATGTAAAACCGGAGTCTCGCTCTTCTCCTGCATCCACCTGTCTTCTCTTTTGTCAGGTTTAGGGATGAAATGTCCTTGAAGATGCTGTTGGGACTTTCCGTTCAGGCTGGGTGTTCACAGCCAGCCTTGCTGCTGTAGCCAGCTGGCATATGCCAAATGCTCAGCCTCAGTAGTCCCACCCTGAAGATCCAGCCCAGCCGTGATGATTTGTACCCATCTTATTGACCTACCATGGCCATCAGTCCTGCCCTGCTCAATCCAGAAACAAGGAGTCTCATAACTGACCAGGAGGATCAGTTTCTCATAAAATAAAAATACTAGAAAATACTGCATTTATTAATTTAACCCCTACAGGAATGGTGTGACATTAATACCTACAAAACAGTAAGGAAGGCGAAGAGTTGTGAGTCCATCCTTCTTCACGTGGATGTGCATCAGCAGAGCCAGAGATCCAGGATGCTCCTCTTCACCCTCCATAACTCTGTTAAGAAAACACCGTTTGAGGGAAAGAACAAAACCCAGCAGCAATTTAACTTGTAGCACTTCGGGACACCTTGAAGAAACCTTTCAGAAATATAGAACTGCAGAAAAATTGAGGTGGAAGGGAGATCACCTGGTCTATGAAAGCCAGATTGTGACACCTGGCTTTGGAGCCAAAACGCACATTGAGGACAATTTGGCTTATTTCAGGTGTGCATAACTCTGTAATTATATATATTTTTAAAGAAATTTATACATTGCCGTATCTATTTATTTATTTATTACAATGTTTGGCAGTTGATTAGCAATAGTGAGACCACCAGCTTTCTTGGCAGTAATTATCATTTTGTAATTTTCTTTCCTTCTGTGCCCAACTGTGTTCCCTCTCATCACCCACCTTACACTTGGGCTGAAAACCCTTTGGAATAAAGACAAGGCCATGGTTTCGTTTGTGTCCAGCCTGTAGCATCTAAGATCCCCGCCACAATCGAGGAGTCTGAGACACAATAATAACTCAAATACTAATATACCAACAGAATCACAGAATGGTCCAGGCCAGAAGGGACCTCTAAAGGTCATCTAATCCGACCTCCCCGCAGTCAGCAGGGACACCCCCAACTAGACCAGGTTGCTCAGGGCCTTGTCAAGCCTCCCCTTGAATATCTCCAGGGAAGGGGCCTCAACCACCTCCCTGGGCAACCTGTTCCAGTGTCCCACCACCCTCAAAGTAAAAAACCTGTTCCTAACATCCCGTCTGAATCTGCTCTTCAATGTCATACATTGAGAACTTGTTGCCACGCTGCTTCAAAACACCAATAAATAAGAATTTTACTTGCAGCGTTGCTTATTTTGTTATGTATTTTTATCAAGGGAGCCGGTACTTGTAACAAGTAGAATCCTGAGCTGGTTAAAGCTTATTTCAAGTTAATTTAAAATAATGCACTCTCTCTCTAGACTCATACATCTTTACAAAGAAAATGGCAAGCAATCCAGAACATTCAAAGCGTAACGACATTCAGATGTGTCTAGACATAAATAGCAACTTCTAAACCAAGAATTTGCCTCTGGAGTCTTTTCAGTAGGCCCTCAAATAGAAAATATTTAAAGGGAGACCGTGATAGTATAATTTCTCTTTGTTTGAGGCAGGGATGGAGTGAATGTGTCATAAGGCACTAAGAAAGAACAAGAGAAATCTCAGTGAGCCAAAATGAAAGGGCTTCATTACAGACAAAATCCTCACTCTGTTTAAATCACTCATAAATCTGTTGACTTCAGTAGCCAAGGATTTCCTGACACAGCTTCAACCAAAACCAATTTTCAGCGCCATATTGTACAATTTGAGGCCTGGATTTTCTCTTTTTCTGTAAACTACTAAGGATCTTCATACACAAGAGCTGCAGGGTCCGGTCACATGCCCGTTCCATAGCCCTCACTCAGAGGTGTGGCTGGAGCAGAGCTCACCAGGGGCTTCCAACAGCCCCTTGAGCAATATCCCAAACTTCCAGAATGGGAAAACTCTGAGTATACTTGGGATTTCTTTGTGTATTAGTACATCATGGGAATTTCACCTGAAATAGGGAGGCACTAACAGTCCCTGCTGCCCGTCCCCAGCTGCACCACCGGTGACCTCTCCGGAGCAGGAGACATGGGAGACTGAAACACCCTCCTCATCTCAGTTTCCCAGGAAAGACACCGGCAAGGAGCAAAAAAATGGCGAGCTCTGCCTTTGCCCCCTGGGTTATCGCACCAGAACCACATACACCCCCTGCACCCCCTTATCTACAAACACAGCCAGCTTGAGGCAGAGGGATCACGATGCAAATACCTATAATTTCTCCTTCTTTATTTCTTTATAGAGAAGAGCAAGAGCACAAACAAAACAGGGAACAACAAATTGAGTTATCCGGTCTACTCCTTTCCCCACTTAATAAAGGGTACTCTTTGCTACCACTTAATTCAATGGAAAAATTCCTGTAGGTCTCCATGGGAACAGCATTGGGTCCATAACACTTAACCATAAGTACCAAATTCTATAAGCTTTGGCTGAAACTTTTTAGTGTCCTTTTAAAAAGATCTCTGCGGATAAAGGACTTCAGGCTCTGGAGTCAATAAAGTCAATGGAGCAGCTTTCACAGGCATCAAAAGTTCACTTTGAAACTTTTCTACAAAATAGTTACTGGAATTTGGGGAAAGCGAGCACAAAGAAAACACTGTAATAACTAATACAATGACCCTTTCAACATGGAAAAGGAGCTGCCTTTTTAATGAAATTGGACTTAACGTACGTTTGGACCAGACAGTGAAAGGAAATCTCTCAGCAGCACATCACAAGGCCAATAATGTGTAAACAGATAATAGTGAGAGCTGTGTGGCTCATAATTAATTCAAAAGAGATGGCATTTCTGCTTTCTTCTCGGTTTTGGTCAGTCATTGAAGACAATTTGCCTCTCAGTCTGCGTGAAGTAAGGTATTTCAGAGCTAAATCCTTCTGTTCCCGTCAGGACAGCAATAACATGAAGTAATAAAAATAACCATATTTGCATTTACTGGACATTGTACTTGTGTGGCAGAATTCTAGACAAACCCCTGCATTCATGGTCTTCTCTTCACACCCAAACAAACTTCAAAATGACCAGCAATATAAATAATAAATACATAGTGGTGATAATGAACTGTGTTATTAATAATCTGATGCTGAGAGTGGGCAGTTCAACTCAGAGCTTTGAGAAGAAGGTGGTTGTATTCGCTGGTTTGTAAACCAAGGTTTATCCAGGATAAAAACCATCCCAGGTCCCTTGGGGTGACCTCACTTTGGCCAACTACTTCCCCGGGGAACGTGTGGCCGGGCTCCCCGTTGTCCCCAAGCTTTGTCACCTCCCCGGGGTGTGGAGGTGCCAGGTAGGGGCGGCAGGAGCCCTCACCAGCTCTGTGGCTGCCGGCTGAGCCTGTGGTATGTGTACCCAATTGGCAGCTGTCAGGATCCCTCAGCTTCCAAATGAATCAGACACGGCCGTTAATGACCCAAATTGAAAAAAAAACCAACCCCACCCCACCCCAAAAAAAAAAAACCCAAACCCAAAACAAAACAAAAAACCCAAGGAAAGAAAACAAAAGATCTTTTCAGTGAGGAGGGCTGAGGACTGATCACCCCCGGGCCACAGGTGGAGCGGAGTCGACCCACCTCCGATGCTAACGGCCTCTACTGCGAGGCCGCTAATAAATCAGTCAGCACCATCATACCATAATACTGCCTTTGTACTCTAGTTTGACCCAGCCCTGGTGCACGTTTTAAGGGCAAAAATAATTTATTTTATGACATCACTGAATTCCTGATTAAAACATTCGCATGCTGGGATTTTAAAACGCACTTTCTCTTACCAACATTTTCACCAGCTCCGAAAATCCCACGCTACGTGCTGTGACCACATCATAAAGAAAAAAAAAAAAAAAAAGAAAATAAAAAAAAAAAAGGCTTCATTTTGGATGCTGAACAACATAACGCTGTTGAAGAGAAGCATGTTTACTTTCTGGCAGGAAACAGCTTTCACACAAACCGGCTCAGAAACACGACTCTGACACCAGCATTAAGAATGGATTCCCACAGCCACGGCGGCTGGAACATTACCATTAGTGGGACAGTAGCAAATACAGAAGATACCTTGTCTTAAAAATCTTTATTTTCAGTGCAGAAACACGGGAGAATGACAAGAAACCTTTAGGGAATATTGCAATTTCCATAGCTTGTGATGCTAATTACAGTCATTATCAGAGAGTCTGAGAAGTTCCCTGTATTTTTTGTTCTCTGCTGATGGGAGCTGGGGTAGGAGACAAACTCAAGGTGCAATAACAATGCTAAGCAAAAAAAACCAAACAACCTCACCAAACCCTAAACCTCTTTTATTTTCAATACTACTACCTAATTATTTGCAGTTTCTATAATCACCAACTCCAAAAGCCCCCTCCTCTCCTGCGTACGTGCACACGCATAATCCAAGGTATATCCTTTTCCAAAATGAATCTTCTATCTTCTATCCTTTGAATGCACAAGGAAAAGCAGAGCAAGAAAGGGTTTTTAATGGATTCTCTTCTTTTTTAGATTTAGCTCTTTTTTTCCTTTGCCTCTTACACCATTGCTTTCAATATGAAGGGATTTCTAGAGACTAGCTATGAAGAGGACTCACCTTCAACAGACCTGTGTAAGTCTTTTTTAGTTCTCCTAGTTTTCGACTGTTCGACTGTTCTCACCCCAAAAGCTTTTATGAAATAAAAAGGATGCCTCCTAACTCATTCACCACTGGCTACATGGTGTTCATACAGCCCAAGGGCTGGATCCAAGGAAGGGTTTATAACAGCAGTTGGTGCAACAACTGAATTTACAGCTTCTAAAGCTGTCAGGCACCCTGAGAAGGATCCATAACCCACCGCCGGCACAAGCAGCGGGACATATACCCTATAGGAGAGTACCTTAAATCCTGCACCTCCCTGGGCTATGTGGACCAAAGCCAGCACATTCAAAACACAAGAGGAGGAGGCATCATCCTATTTTTGTGCACTCCCACGGCAGGCAGAAGCCTGAGTTTGTTCCTTGCCCAAAGGATTCTGAACCCACAGCTCTTCCTTTCCAGGGGAACACTCCAATGCTACAGGAGGCCACATGTGTTTTGGATTCTGCTGAAGCTCTTTCATTGGAAAGATTGACAAAATCAGGGAGAGAAGGCCAGATAATTGCTTTATCCAGTGATTTAAATAACAAAGTAAACACAGTGCTGGAGCTGGGGCTGCTCACAACTAAGCATAGAGAGTCTCTGGTCACTCGTTTCCCGCTTGCAGACCAACCAGGCTCTCACTCTTTTCTGCGCTCCGGAGCCCCATCAAACAGAGAAGTGGAGAATGCCACCTCACCAACTCACACATTACAGCAGATCAGCTGTTGATGCCATCTTTCTCCTTCCAAAAACTAACTCTATGAGGATTTGCCTGGGACGGCTTCCACAAACAGTAAAATGCTTGAATCAAAGCACTAGGTAAGGATGTCTGGCCAGATAATAAGGCTCTTCCTCTCCTCTGCATTTTGGTACACCTCAACGGCTTTTCTCACGGGATCTTGACATGGCAAACCCAGAGTATTTAACTATCTATGTTCCCCTACCTATTTTATTTTGAATAACCGAATGCCAGTGTAGTGATCAGGGAAACCTCCTTTTTTTCTGTAATTTTTTTATCAGGGACCACCTAATCTCTAAACATTTAAAGCTTTATTTGTTTGACACATTGAAGTAATTGCCTATTTATACAAAACCTCCCACAAAGAAGTTGCAGATACACCACCTCCAGCTGTGATTTCTCCCCTTCTCACAGCCTAAGGCCTTGATTCTGCAATTACAACACATTTACCCGCACGATGGTGAAGAATCCCGACGGGATCGCTCACACCAGTGAAGTTAATCACATTTTGTGAAGATCTGAGTCTCTTAGTTTTGGCTTGGGACCGTATTTGGATGAGAAACCTTCAGGGACAAAAGATCTGAAGGAAGTAGCACCAGAAGAGCAGTGTTTAATGCTTCTTACGGTAACGTTAGGACAACAAACCTAAGGGGGAAGGTGTTCTGGTACTTGAAGCTGAGCCTGGGGAATCTCTGTGACTGGCTCACACCTGCAGCCCTGCCACTGCCATCCTCTTGACCTGCACCGAACTGCTGCACATCAGGATGCCTCCGTCTGCCCGGCCATAAAATGAGGTGAATGAGGTGCAATATAGAGCACAAATGCACCGGGATGAGCAATTTTAAAACATCTCCAAAGCGATTTTAGATCTCTATACGGAATCCCAATGAAAAGAAGTGATTACAAACCGTTTTAATATCAATGAACCAAAGCCCCCAGAGAAGGCATGAAACCAAAATTTCCGTACCCATCAGTACTTCCTTAATTCATCCCACTGTCCTAGCAAGCTTAGTGTATTCCACTTCCTAATCAATTAAAAAATCAAGCATCCCAGTACACTATTTAAGAAATTAACCATACCACCAAGTTTATTGTGACTGTACTGTGCTCTTATGATTCGCTATACTTGAACATTTTTGTTCTTAACTTTTCATGGGACTCCTGTTCTTTGCAGCACAGAGAAGGAAACAGCAGGATGTGTTTTAACGCCGTCCATCATCCACGCTCCTCACCCGCTGCTTTTGGCAACTTCTCCGGACGCCCAGCGGCGCTGTGTGTGCTGAGGGCAGCCCGTCTCTCCCGAGGGAGGGGTGGGTTACCCCGAACGGGCAGCACCCGGGTGACAAACCAACGCCAGCGCCGGTGACACCGCGCCGCCGCGGGGCCCGCTTCCAAGCAAAGCCTCTACGGGCGGTTTCACCAGGACAGCCCCGCCCGGACCCGGTTACCGCAGCTGGGCTGAGCTCACCACCTCACCGGGCGCAGGTTTACATGCCCGGGGCGGGAACAGGACGCCCCGTAACCCTGCGGCCGTGCCGACAGCCGGCCTTTAGGGCAGCGGCAAGGCCCCGGGCACGGCCTCTCCCCCTCAGGCCGAGTGCGCCTGCGCGGGCCCGCCCCGCTCCTCCAGAGCAGACGAGGCGCGGGCCAGAGCGGCCCGGCGGATGTAGGCCTTCCGGTCCGGTCCGAGCCTCCACCGGAGTTAAAAAATAACATATATATTTATAGTGTGCTTGTGTACACGTGCTGTACGCACACGGAGGTGCCTGCTCCGGCGAGTTGAGCGATAACGAGACCTCCTTGGCTCCCGTCACAGTCCTGACGGACACACAAACCTTCCCCGGCCCAATCCATCTGTGACCAGGCCTAACTGGTTGAATCGTCAAATTAACCCAGCTCTAATGATCAGGAAATCTCAAGAATCATCAATAGAAATAAATACGGAAACAGGAGGCAAAATTAAAACATAATCTTCAACGTTTAGACTAATTCTTAGAAAGATGAAGTTTTGCCCGATGGCATTTGGGAACGAAAGTTCTGCCACGAGGCAGGTAAAGGCTGTGCTGCCAGCGCCACCTCCCCAGTCCCCATCTGGGGGTTCTGTTAACAAGTAGACACAGACTGAAGAATTATTAAGCAATAATTAAGAATTATTAATCCACCGACTCAAGGAAAGCCAACTGACTTCCCAAGATAGCACTTTGGTTATTGCGTCTCGCACTGACGCCTCTGAGCCCTGGCACACACATGAATTCTCTCACAATTCTTCCCCCAGGTTCAGAATCAGGGACTTGTCAGCGTTGGAAGGGACCTCTAGAGCTCACCCAGTCCCCCTCCCCTGCTAAAGCAGGATTGCCCAGAGCACATCACTCAGGGCTGCATCCAGGTGGGGCTTGAAGGTCTCCAGAGAAAGGGACTCCACACCCTCCCTGGGCAGCCTCTGCCAGGGCTCTGACACCCTCACCCCAAAGAAGTTTCTCCTCATCTTTGAATGGAACTTTCCATGTTCCAGCTTGTGCCCATTGCTGCTCGTCCTGTCACTGGGAACCACTGAGAAAAGCCCGGCTCCAAACTCCTTCAACCGACCCTTCAGATACTTGTGAGCTTTAATAGTCTCCCCTCAGCCTTCTCCAGGCTAAAAAGCCCCAGCTCTCTCAGCCTTTCCTCATCAGGGAGATGCTCCAATTCCTTAATCATCTTTGTTGCCTTGCGCTGGACTCTCTCCAGCAGCTCCCCGTCGCTCTTGAACTGGGGAGCCCAGAACTGGACATCGTATTCCAGTTGTGGCCTCACCAGTGCTGAAGGGAAGAAGGACGTTCCTCCACCTACTGGCCACTCTTCCCCCTGCAGCCCAGGATGCCATTGGCCCTCTTGGTGACAAGGGCACATTGCTGGCTCGTGGACAGTTAGTTTACTGCCTACCAGGACCCCTAGACCCTTCTCCTCAGAAGTGCTCTCCAGCAGGTCTGCTCCTAACCTCAACTGGTGCCTGGCATTCTACCTCCCCAGGTGCAGGACCCTACAACTTGCCTTCGTTGAACCTCATGAGGTTCTTCTCCGCCCAGCTCTCCAGCCTGTCCAGGTCACACTGCACATCAGCCAGCCCTCCCAGTTTGGTATCCTCAGCAAACTTGCTGAGGATACACTCTGTCTCCTCATCCAGGTCATTGATGACTATGTTGAACAAGACTGGTCTGAGCCTTGACCCTTGGGGTCCCTTGGGGGTGACACCGCTGGTTACAGGACTCCAACTTGATCCTGCTCCATTAATTACAGCCCCCTGAGTTCTGTCACACAGCCAGCTCCCAATGCACCTCACTGCCCCCTCGTTGAGTGCAAGAGTTTTGCTCCAGCAGATACCACGGTTTCTAAACTTAATAATGCTCCTGTCAATGACCAAAGGACTTCACGAGGAGGTCCAAGGTGTGAATTGATATTCCTGTTCCCCCACATCAACAGCGACTAACTTGGAATAGTGACTATTGCAAATAAGCCACATTTTCTCTTCCAGCCAAAATAAACTTCTGCAGCTTTTCAGGCAGCACCAGGCTGCTCAGTGTGTGAAGTGCACAGTATGATCAGCACGTACTGAAAAGGAAAAAAAACGGACTAAAAAATGAGCCCTTTGAAAGAGATACAGAGTGAGAGCAGAATGTCTTGCACTAAGGTTATGTATTTAACAGTTTTACATGAAATATTTATATATAAAAACTTTGTTAAGTGCTTTTCTCCAATTTAAAAATCTAAAGAATTCAAAAATAAGGCATTCAATATTTGAAAAAGTACAGATTTACAAAATGTGTATATTCTGTCATGAAAACTCCACACCAACATTATACACTTGGAAAAAAAAAATACAAACAGGATATATTACAAATTTATGTAGCAATAACTTAGTTCATACCATGCAATAAAAAGTACGTTAATCAAGATACACAAGCTTTTAGGCTTCCTAAACTGGAGGGGCTTAATTTTGGTTGCAAATGAGTTGTTTTTTTTTTTTTTTAAATGCAAATTCTTAGAACTGTGGCACTTGAAATTTCTGGTAGCCTTTCTATGGAGAGTTAAATTGTACATGATGATTATGAGGATGGAGGGGGAACAAAGCAGCCGTTACGAATCATTCCAACTTTGTTCGACAATAGCTGAAACTCTTTTCTCATATTCACGTTTGTTCTCCTGGTAGAGCTGTGCCGCCTGACTGTTCGCTGGGCTGTTGGGGTTCGGTTCATCAAGCAGAGACTGTAAAAAGGGGGAAAAAACAAAGCATGAGACAAACTGACACATGTTAAATCTGGGGAAAAACATCCCAAAAAATCCACTTCCAGCTTTTCAATCACTTGTGTTTCAGGAGGCAGACATGAATCGGGAGAGTCCAGCTGAAGAAAGACAGTTAAACTCTGAGTTTGGCACCTGCAATTACACTGCTGGACCTCAATTTACACACTGTGAAAGCACCTGCGCTGTGTCCGCTTCTACATTCACAAACCCAACAGATACAGGGTCAATTGTGCTAGTTACCAGTAGGATGCTAATTGATTATTTGGTAATTAAGCTACTACTGTGATTCAGGACTAAAAGGGGCTTAAGATGCTTCCTACCCAACTTGACTGTAGCAAAGTAAAAACAATCACCCAGGAGAAAACAAAATGCAGTTTTTTGTCATTTCAGGCCATTTTAACAAATTCCAAATAAAGTAGGTTTCAGCAGTATTGACTCCTTGGAACTTCACAGGGTAAAGTGTGACCATAAAAGTTGCAGTGTTCCAAACACTAGATAAATTTCTATATCTGATAATTATCTTGACTTAAAACAGTTAAAAAGGAATCCAAATCAGTAACTGCTTCCCTGTAAAAAAATATCTAATGGCAGTTTTGTAGCTTAAAAATCAGTAAATACATAGGTCAGCACCTCAGCCTTCACTTGATCTAAAAAGCTCACAAGTATTTCTAGTCCTCCTTGATATAGATACTTGCTAACCTCATCACAGAGCTGTGGATTCTGGAAGGGAGACTAACAGCAACAAAATTGGTCGATAAAATAAATGCCAAGTTACCTGAATTGAAGTTAAAATAGATGAAACATCGTAGGTTGGACTCCAACGGTTCTGAAGAATATCTAAACATATGCTACCATCCGCATAAACTGTAAATACAAGACAGATACCATTTAGAAAGGATCAGCTTCATTTTATGATTTGTTCACCACATACTGCTCAAGGCAGAGTTACTGCTCCAACTCCAATGTGCTCAAATTCAATGCTTTAAGAGGATAGCCGTTGTTTCACAACCCTCTGTAGTTTGACATCTTGTATTTCGAAGGAGATACATTACTGGAAGTAACAGAACAATTAAGAGGAAAAGAAAGAAGGTCTCAAGATTATGACATTAGCACAGGAACTGGCAGACCTGGATTCCTGCTCCTCTTGTGTCACTGGCCCGTATTCACACAGAGGTGGGACCTCCCAGAGGCAAGAGATTTACTGGAGCGGAACCAGCCGAGGATCTCACAGTCTGAATGGACTCACACACTGAACTGAGGGAGTTCTTGCCCTGTTTTCCCATACTCTACACTCGCTATGAAACACACCAAGACAGACAACAGAATATACTGAAAAGTGTGCCTGAAATTATACATCTGTCTGGATACTCGTCACTAGTCTTAACAGAGGAGTGTGCACGAAACTGGGATTGGCCAAACTCCTACACTCTAGTGTTCATGCCAATGAAAAGCAACAAATTCCAAAAACCCTTTTAGAGGCATCCTGGCCTGTGTATTACGTGACAGATGAATGGTTAGACAGCACTGTCTAAAAAAACAAAAATAAAATAAATCATCCCAGAACTGACAGTCAGTGTCTCTTCAAGGAGGGCTTGAGCTACAAGAGATGCTGTAATGGGCTTATGCTTCAAACCTCAAATTGAATCTATACCCTCTTTTGCTACAGAGGGGCTTGGAAAAGCAAAAGGCACATTTTGCTTTTGCTGTGTGCAAGAATAACTGGATAAAATCCATCAAGTGTCAGAGCAGGAACCGCGTCACTCTCCCGCAACACTGCCCTTGTCACGGAGCTCGGGGTCAGCCTCTTCCTCTGCACTCCCCTACAACTGTGTGTCCTCACCCTCTTCCTTGGGCTCGTACTGGTGGGTACAGTGAGCCAAAGGGAGGCACAGGCTTGGCTGAGCTCTCACCTGACAGAAATAACTCTCATTTGGCTCGAGCAGCTCCCTAGCCCAATTCAGGATGCGGCTGCATGCACAGGAATTGCTGTTAAATGGAAGGGGGCAGGAATCCGACACCAGAATTGCCTCTTTAAGCCAACCTAAGTGCAGCTGCTGTTAAAAATGCTCACACACTTTGCTACTGAGGTTAAATATTGATTAGAAAGAGACAGGTAGATGCTTCTTAATAGCATCATAATTCTTCATTTCTCATCAAGCAGTTGCTATCCCAGACATCTACTTAGGAGGAGGCAGCAAAGAGAGATGGCGAGCTGCTAAGCATTCTGCAGAATGAATGACCACACCGCAACATTTAATGGGTATTACAGCTAAATACAAGTGATTTACTCACCATTTGGATGGAACATTTTTGATAAAAACCTAACAGTTGGAGGCTTATTTGGATATTCTTCTGAAAATTCTATTACTAGTTTAAAAGTACCTGTCCAAACAAACATAAATACAGTCAGATAACTAACAATGAAAGAACACCTCCAAGAACATAAACAACTAAGTTAAATTATGTGCTCCCATGATCAATATTTCTTCTCACCGTTATATAAACAAACAACACTGAGTCTGGTTTCATGTATTTTAAGTGATAATGGAACTAAACCAGCAGCAGCTGGGTAAAGCTTGAGGACTCGACTGCATAACATGGTAAAATCCAATCTCAGTTATCCCACTGCCTTCTGCTTTTTCTGTGACCCAACGTGCCGATACCATGGACTTTGGTGACTTTAAGGCGTTTCATTAAGAAGGCACCGTGGTGCCAGCAAAGAAACACTGGAATTTCATAATTAGCAATCCCAGTCTTTGGAGCTCGTGGCTGATTCACTGAAAACCTTTATTATGGATCAGTGAATAATTTACTGTAACTCCTCCAACCCAACACAGAGAGAAACCCATCTGCTGCCGATTACTGCAATAATACTATAATTATTAAACTCATTATTCCTCATATGCCTCAGGGTGGTTCACTACACACCAACTTTCATGTTTATGTACAAATTTGGTATTCCCTCCCCCTCACCGAGTTCTATATTCAGAACAATTCAAGATTTTTCACCTGTTCTTCATTAGATGAACAGAGAGGAATCAAACATGCCACAAAGATGAAACCAGAAAAGCAGACTGCCTCGTTGAGCATAGCTACGGAGATGTGAAAACACATCTGGCAGCATTAGACCAACTTCCCCCTGAAAGCTCCAGTGTTCTGTGTGTAAACAACCCTTGATATATGTGTTTCTTCGTAGCTTTCAACTAACAATCAACTACTCCGACAAGACACTGCTTACCTTAAAATACAGTATTTTTATAGTCAACAAGACCCTACTACTTCACCTGCTTGCTTAGTTTGTTCCAAGTTATATACAGACAACATCTATTACTTCTTCAGAGCACAACAATGTTAATATTGACAATATTTATAAGAATGACAGAGCTTACCATCTTCAAAAGGTGTCCCTTCTGGCCTGAAAGGTTTCAAAAATAAACTCCAGTTAAAAACAAGCATGACCTCCTTCTAAACAGGAACAATAAATGTGTATCTTCTTCCTCATCTTCCCCAAGATATGGGTAGGAGCGGTAATTTAAATATTTAGAGAAGCATCCAGAGGCAACCTCTGAGAGCTTTGTTTACATGAAAGACACTTTCTCATAGTCAATCTGCTAGTTGAGAGATCTACTTTATCATCATCCCACACAATACATATGCCATTACGTGACTAGATCGGAATTAATAAGCCAATTACTAGCAAGCCTACTTCAGTTCCTAAGCCAGTTCCTGTGCTGTAGGATATGTCATGTAACTTCCTAGACAGAACCTGTACCTCCTTCTGCTGGGAATCAATCCAATCACTGCTAATACATCTGGATTTAATGGCAAAGAACATGCAGCTCTCATGTACTTTCAAAAGTAAGCTTGGTTTTTCATAACCCAACTCCTACACAGTCTAAGCTATTTATTAAGGCATATCTAAGTTTTTTATTCAACAGAATAAAACATTAATTTTAAATTTGTCTTTCCTATGCATTCTGTATTACCCCTGACAGCAGGTTTTTACAACCAAGAGCACAGTTGGTCATTTTTCCAAGTTTCCTGACTTTATGTATATAAAAGAACAGAATCACTGTAAAAACAAAAACCAGGTTTTGTTATATTTAGCCCTTTCATATAGGATTTTATAGTGATCAGAAACTCTTACCCAAATATAACTGCATTCCATTGCATTATGTTATTCTCAGATGGTGCACCACTGACACCCACAGGAGGGTCTTCTTGCAATCTACAGATTACAAACAGAGAATGACAAGCCTTATATAAATGAAGTACTTCTACCTGCAAGTACAATTTTACAGCAATATCCAGATTTTGTAAATATTTACTCATTCCAAGTCAGAGAATACACAAAGCATTATACACAGACCAACAACACTCCAAAAGACAAACCTACACGATGTCACGCACAGGTTTCCTCGAGGATTACACCAATACACGTGGTCAGCCCCACGATTAAGTGTGCCGACAGCAAAGAATAATTGAAAGCCCCGCATCCAGCTGGGATTTACAGTACTACATAGCCAACTGTGAAAGAGCAATTGCTGCTGGCTGCCACACTGAAGAGAACAAATTACAAACAGGAGCTGAAAACCAGCCAGTGACACAAGCACACTCACGGGGACTAAGTGCAAGGGGCTGTCAGTGGAGCTTTTCCTGCATTCCCAGATCCACACGCTCAACGTGGCTAAATTTGGTAGAAGCCTATTTTGACTGGCAAGCCGATTGCTTCAAAAGGGAGCAAGAGGAAAACCTGAGCACTGCTCCCTCTTAACAGTTCTGCAAACGTGTTTTTCTCTAAAGGAATTGTAGAAGCATTTTAAATTCTTTTTAGTTCCTTAATCCCTGGACTAGGGAAAAACACGTCACTGGACCATATGGAATATATACCTCACAACCAAAGAATATGATCAAGATACCCACCTTCTGCCCATTCTGCTGTATAAAAATGTTTCAGCTTAAGGATCACCTAGGACTTTGAACAACATAAACCTGCAAGCCCCAACCACCCGATGTGCAATTTCCCTGCTCAAATCCCTTCAATGACAGCTCGTACCCACCCCATCTATTCAGCCTCCTGAGTTATGCAAGAATAAAGAAAATTAAGTGACTGCTCTTGCTTCAAAAGCAATTCTTTAGCATTACCATAAGGTCTGACCACATCACAGTACACTGTTACGAGCCAGTCGCCACCAAAAGCCTGCAGAGCAAGGGGCAAATTCTAACTAAATGTGGGTGTGTAAACACAGATTTATTCACAGCTGACACCAGTACACAGCCAGTATGTGCTCCTGCACTCACACTGCCCAAGTCTGTGCAAACACTCTAAAGAGGATGCTGAGGAAAGACATTGCCCTACAGAGCCAGCCCAGAAGCAGGGCTTGCTCCGTTCGCAGCTCCCGTCTCCTCTGAACTCTGTGTTTACATCCCTGCTCTCCCAGCACACCCAGTTCAGACAGCTCAATATCAACAGCATAAACCACCTACTATTTTGGGCAGGGAGAGCAGGAACGGGACTTCTTCCTACGTGACAGCCAGGCTGCAAGCCAACAGTAATGCCTGAGGATTCAGTCTGACAAATGCATCTGAAGGAGGGCCTTGGTTTTTAGATCCATTTAAAAGCTCACGTGCACCCTGCTGTCAAAGGGTCTAATTGCAGAAAGGCTGTGGCAAGGACTGGAAATTAGACTGATCCAAACAGGGCCTGGATATCTTTAACAGCTAGGGAAAATGCAGTATTTGTAGCCCCTTTTCCAACATCAAAAAACCTCATAAAAATAACTTATTTTTCTGCCCATTTAGTCAAACAGATGAGATGCAAAATCTGTTCTCTCCTCACTGCTCTTGACAATCACAATATGCAAAAGGAGTTTATATTTAACAAAGTGATTCAGAGTTCACAGCACACAGTCTGTTTTTTTCAGTATGAGGTACAAGTGACATAAGGCTAAACAAACAGAAATTATGGTAGAAAAGAGAAAATTAAGAAAAAAACACTTTTATGAAAAAGTTGCATTAAGTTTTAGGGTATTAAAGCCATCATATATTTGATAAATTTGATTTACTTTGTGTTCATTTGGTTATACTTTTCCACAGCTTTAAAGTCTTCTCTCCACCTTAAATTTAAAAAATTTTAAAGTAGTCCTTTTAAGACTGTAAAATCATAAAGGCCGTGTCTAACTGCAATCCTGAGAAGTGACTTAGTTCCTCACCCTGAAAGAATCATGGATTTGTGTCATCCGTAACCTAATACAATAAAAAAAAGAGAATGAATATCCTGTTTTGATTTGAAAGGGAATCAAGCAACACCCGCTTGGCAAACACCAACACCCAAACACGAGAGAGGAGGCAGGCTCTGCATCTCAAACCCCTCCAACTTCGGTAGATTCAGAGGTCAGGCCTTTATCACCGTAGCTTTATACACAGTCATGTAAAGCAACTCTAACACACGTCAACTGTTTACTAACGTATTTTCAGGTACTGGCGTAAGACAGCTGTGATAAAAGAAGAGACACTACCAACGCTGACTCACTCCCAACAACGTATCAGCGACTCCAGTCCAGAGAAATCATACGACATAGTGGAAAGCTTAAAAAAGGAAGCCTCACCTTTATCCACGCTCTCTATAATAAGCCTGTTTACATGTCAGACTAGAAATAAGTTATTCTAGAGCCTGTGGTTCAGTCATTAACATTTAAAAGAGTGCAACTAATAACCACCTCTTTAGCACTTTGTATATATTACAGAAAAGATTCCTCATGATTGAAAACCTTAAACAGAATACCATAAAAACATTAAAGGGCATTTTGCTTTTATTACATACAGACACATGAAGCGTTTGCTGGTTGTTTGTGCTTCATTTTCAGACGTCCATCAGGAATACTTATTTTTGGAGAGACCGTCAGCCCGACAAGCCTCACACACATCTAAATTCTGCCTGGTCTGTTCTGAAATCTGGGCCAAACACCTTCGGCATTCAAAAGCTTGTGTGAGGAGGAGAGGGTGCGGGAAGCACAGCAAAAGATTCAGCTCTGCACCGCCGGGTCCTTCGAAAACAGGGGGCTCACATCTCACCCAGTCAGCCCACCAGGCTATATCCCACCGCCCCCCCTCCGGGGACTCTCCCCCAACCCAGGCCCTTCCCGGGGCTGCCCTTGTTTTGAAGACACGGTTTCAACTTTTATCCTCAGACGCCCCCAGCCGTCGGCGCACAGGAGACGCGGGCGGCACAAACAAAGCCCGGCGGGACCCCCCTGCTCGCCCTCGGAGGGTTCCCTGGGGTGGGGAACGGACGAAGCCGCCGGCTCGGAGCGCACCCCTGCCCTGCCACCCCCAGCCGGGGTAGGGGGAGAGGGGTAGAGGAGGGTTCCGCACCAGCTCCCGTCCGCCGGCAAAAAGAAGCGGGGACGGCGAGACGGCCCGGGACACGCCGTCCCGTCGCCGCCCGCCCCGGCCATGCCGCTTGCCCGCGGGGCTAGCCCCTTCGCCGGGGCCAGCCGAAGCTCAGAACCCTCAAACGACTGGGTCAGGCCCCGCAGCCCTGGCGGCGCCTCCCCCGCCGCCAGGCCGGCCCCGTCCCCCCGGGTGCGGGGTGTCCGCTCCCCGCGGAGGGGACGTGGAGAGGGGGGGGTCCCCACTCACCTCTTGAAGTCGCGCATCAGCCTGCGCCGCGCTGGGGTGGACATGATGGCCGCGGGAAAAAGAGTCCGCGGCCGCAGTGCCGCCGCCTCCCTCCGCCTGCTGCACAAACAACCCGCAATGGCGTCTCCCTCCGCGGGGGGCGGGCCGTGCCGCTGGGCCGGCCGGCGGCGGGGGACGGACATAGAGACGGACGGACGCGGGGGGGAACCAGGAGGTTTGTGTCGCCTCCTGCCACCCGTGGGCTCGGAGAGCATCGGTCCTGGGTTTAATTAACAGGGCACAAAGCTCGTCAGCGCTTTTTGCCGAGGTTGGTGCCGAGGCTGCTGCAGCAGTGCCGCTCAGAGCCTAAAAGCGGGATATAAAATTCACGGAAAGCCTGATGCTGCTTTTTAAAAAGGCTCGGTGATAAAAAAAACCCCAAACCCTGTCATTCCCCGGCCACTACAGTGTGAGGCACCATGAGAAATGGGTCCTGTCCTCTGGGTTTTCTTCCTCCTCTCATCTCGCACCCGTTTTGACATTCCAGGGCTGTTCCTCCAGCTTCCCACAGTTTATATTTAGCTCCAGCTAATTTGTAAGGCAGAAAGCAGCCTGTAAAAACACAAGTGCAAGCTCAGAGCTGCATAAATCATTAACATGGGTTTAGGAACACTCACCATTGCCACGCTCTGTTGCAGTGGTCCAGACAGGGGCGTGGGACATCCATCCCCTGCCCCAGGGAGCTCAGAGAACCCCACGGAGCTGCAATCATGGCCTGGACACTGAAAAACAACAAAACACAAACATCAGGCACCTAAACTGTAAAATCTGAAATCCTACATTTGTTTCCACCTGCAACTTTTTCCAGGACATCTCAAAAGCCACAGTATTTCTGCTTGGACATCACCAGGGAATGGTGTGTTGACCTCCTCTAATGGAATATTTTCTTTTTAATTCTAGCTGGCAGCTCCACAGCTGTGAATAGGACTTTATCAATAAATTGAAAGCTTTATTATTATTATTATTTTTCCCCTCTGAAGAACCAGCTGCAATTTCTGCTCCATTGACCGTACGGCAGATGTAGGTTTTAAAACACAATTAACTGTATCCTAACTTAGTTTCAAAAAATCAGTCCCAACAGGCTCTGCCCTTACTGAGGTGGTTCATTATGTCCCAAAATGAAATCTCCACTAACTTGCTAATTATTTCCAGTACCTCCTTGCTTAATGAATTCAAATGTGTGACACTATCGCACTATGGGAATTTTTAGCTTAAACATTTTCAATTTATCATATGTTTGTAGCTCACTGACTTCCCGAGCCATGTGGAAACAACAAGTTCAGAACTAAGTTTTTCATTTGATGTCTCAAGGGGGTTTTGTTTGGTTAGGTTTTTTTTTTTTCTTTTCTGTGCAACCATTAGAAATATCCACAATAACAGTGCTTCAAAAACTTAGAATAAATCCTTACAGTGTGCAGTCTAGAACGTGTTTTCCTTCTACAGACTTCTTTTCAGAATAGTACTGAAATAGATGTAACGGTTTCCTGATCAGAAAATTGTTTCAAGTTCAGTTTTTAGCCCTCTTTTTCCCCATGAAATGGTATTTGTTGGGGACGACATTCAACAAAAAGGTAGCATTTTGCAACAAAGTAATTCTGTATTAATCTTCAGTAAACACTAAGTATTTCTGTAGCATTTTGAAAAACCAAAACATTGCTAAGGTAACTTAGTCCCATTTTAGGATGAGAAGCTTGAGAAGCAAGAGTGAAAGAAAACCACTCGCTTCTCTGTTTGTTAAAACAATCCATCCTCCTACTAACTTGTTTATTTTATTTTTATTTTCCCCAGGTCACTCTCTTATGCTGCAATGTCCCTCTGGGAAGAGTTATTTATATTAACATAAGCCAAGCCCAAGACTCCAAAAATGAGGGAAATGAACAAGCCAAGTCACCTGTTAGAAACTGGTTTTTTTTTCCCCTCAGTCACCGCAGCAGCCGCTGAGGAGTGACATGAGGAGACTCAGCCATGCCATGATGCTCCTCAGAACAATCCTTCTTCCCAAAGCACTTGGGAACAATGATGACCAGCCAGGTCATGTGGTAAAGAAAGGACTGATTTGCCTCCTCTTAGCTCCAATACAGGAGAAATAAGTGGAGCCACAGTAGAGTTAAGGAGCTTTTTGAATCCCCACAGCAGCAGAGCTACAAGCTGCCTCTGAAGCCCCACATGTTATTGATTTAAGGGTGTTATTTCAATGTACCCTGATTCCCAGCCCATCTTGCATATTCCCTGAGCCTCCTCTGTGCCTATTACTATCTCCAACTTTTCAAGTAAGAACAGGCTCAGAAAGAAATTCCTGCATGAACCTACTCAACCTAGTGTTCGATTTCGACAGGAAACTACTGATGATTATTATTTGACTTGTATTTCAGTGAAGTGTGCCCGTATTTACATCAAACTATACTACCTACAGTAACTATGAGCATGACAAAACCCCAGACCTACCTCACCTACCTCCCTCTCTCTCTCCACATAACCGGCTGACCAGACGGTATTTAACATTCGTCCTAAGCGGCTCCACTTCTCCACAGGCTCAACGCGGCCACCCGTTGAGGTGATTTTCCCAACGACCGACGGGAATTGCCTCAAACTTTATGTATGTGTTCATTTAGGTTTTGCGAAGGCTGGCGCGGGGAGGCGGCGGTCTCTGCCTCCGGGGGCAGCAGCCAGCCCTTTTCACCGGCCCGCTGCTGCTGAACGCCCCGCCGTTACCTGACGCCACGACCCGCCGAGGCAAAGCCGGCCGCGTCTGCCCGAACGAGAGCCACCAAACAGCCGCCCACAACCGAAAAAAGACCCACAAGCGCCATCTCGGTGCGCGACGGCGAGACCGGCCCTTTTGAGGCAGCGCGAGGCCGAGCCCCGCCCACCCGGCCGTGCGTCTGACGTCACCGCGACGCCCGTTGCCACGGCAGCAGGGCCTGGCGGGGGTGAGGGAGGCCCCAGTGCCTCAGGGGCTTATAGAAACATGGCGGATAGTGCGAGTGCTGCCGTCTGGGGGTATTACTCCCCTTGAAACACCGTTTGTGTGTTTAAAGAACGGTATGTGCCCCAAATCAGTGAAAGCTTTTGTCCTTCTATGAAGAAATAAAACCAGATGAGGGTGTACGAGAGGGAGGGGAAGTTAAGGAGCAGCAGTGAAATACAAGCACACGGACAGGGCACCAGGCAGCGGGCACTGAAATATCGTATGAGAAATCAGAAAAATTGGTTCACAAAACCACAGTGGAAGAAGTAAAGTTTTTACAGGTTAGCAGCTTTTAAGTGTGAAACAAGAGGGTAATGGTGTGAGAACCAGACCTGCATCGTTGCCAGGGTATGTGGCGCCTCGTAGGCTGCTTTGGGCCCAGAACTGTGTGAAAACAAATTATTTCTACGATACTTTGCTGCTAAATTAAAACGAGCACCTAAAGTAAGTTTAAAATTTGGAGACAAAGTTTGGGAATGCTGTTGAGAAAAGCAATCCCCATTCAAACCAAGCAGTGGAAGAACACCTGCGAGCCCTGGTGAGTTATTAATTACCCTGCCCAGGGGGTGCTGCTGGGGGTACCTCTGTCCCGAGTGTGGGGTCCCTGGGCCTGGTGAGGAGAAGCAGCACTGGCTGGATGCTTCCCCTCCTCCTTCTGCGCTTCAGAGCCCGGCCTGAGGCTCACACTGGGTCCTGCCTGGCCTCCCCAGGTGGCCTTTTCTCTTACATCACTTTGGCTCTCTCCCCGGGATCCTCTGTGCACACTGGCCGCAAAAAAGGACTGGTGTATTTGTTACACCGGTTCTGTGCCATTCCAAACCAGAAGAGGGATTATCTACAAATATTTCCTAGCCAAAATATTTCAGTGTTGCTGTGGTGAGGTGGGGAGATCTCCCCTAAAAGCTCACTGGTAATATTTGAGTTTAGACTTATGAAGGTGCTGCTGCAAATATTTTAGTCTGGATATTGGATGATGGATAGTCTGGATACAGCAGAGATACCGGCTGTACCACAAGCTTACTCTGATTTAATTGAACTTCTGCAAATAATTGGGACAATAACTCCCAGTCAAATTACAAAGTTATAAATTTTAGTTCTTACTATTATGCTATATATTCCGGTGAAGTTCCTGACAACCAGAAAAGGGGAGACATAACCCTCATTTTTGAAAAGGGAAAAAAAGGAAGATGTGGGGAACGACAGGCTGGTCACTCTCACCTCTGTGCTGGGTAAGATCATGGAGCAGATCCTTCTGGAAACTCTGCTAAAACTACACACAGGTTGCCCAGAGAAGCTGTGGCTGCCCCATCCCTGGCGGGGTTCAAGGCCAGGTTGGAGGGGGCTTTTAGCAACCTCCTCTGGTGGGAGGTGTCCTCGCCTGGGGCAGGGGGTGGCACTGGGTGATCTTTAAGGTCTCTTCCAACTCAAACTGTTCTATGATTCTACATTCACCCCACTTCCACTCTTTACAGTAACTGGATGTTTTAAACATTTAGTTCTTATCAATTTTTAATTAGGCAGTAATGGCACATTTTGCCATATGGGTCCATCAAAGCGAGTGTGCATGGAGGCCTTACCTCTAAATGCAGACTGATGTCCTGGGTCTCGGTGGCTTTAAGGAGATGTGGTACCACAGAAAGTGCAGCCCTCAATGTCAAAAAAAAAAAAATTACAGTAATTAAAAGGACAGATACTTTTGTACGGAGCTAAAACTAGCTTTGAGTTTAACCTAAAGCTGCTTCAAATTATCAACAGAGAGTAATTTAAAAATTAAATGGTAAATGGACCTCAATGAGAACTGGTACCTCTTTTTAACGTGCATCTTTTAATAAGTGACTTCTTATCTATGATTTATTAGTGTAAGTGAAATGCATTCAAGAGAATACTTTCTA
Source organism: Nycticryphes semicollaris (assembly GCA_013400055.1). Taxonomy (NCBI): domain Eukaryota; kingdom Metazoa; phylum Chordata; class Aves; order Charadriiformes; family Rostratulidae; genus Nycticryphes; species Nycticryphes semicollaris. The sequence goes on from VXBJ01006833.1 coordinate 64,078, forward strand.
AGCTAATGAGAAGAGCTGCCCGTTTCTTTGCCGTGCTCCTGGCTCAGCAGTATCAGCTCAGAGCCTGGAGATGGACTGGGAAAAATAACTTGGTAAATATGTTTGAACGTTGGAGGAAGGCTGACGCAGCAGAAACAAAGCCTATTTTCAAAACAATGTCAACCTTTACGTCAAGCCATGGTAGAAAGTGTTTTTCTTTTCCAAACAGCGATTTCATAATGAAAATATTATCAACCTGATTCATGTATTTCAGCAGAAAAGAAAAACCTGCTTGAATTTACTGATGATACAGTTCTACATGAGCTCCAGCGTTATTGCCATGGATTGGGTAACGCGTGGCTTAAAAAACTACCTTTTCCAGTTATTCCAAGCAATGGAGTACTTTCACAACAACGATGTAAGAACTCACCTGAAAGACTGAACATAAATAAAATGTTATTGCTTTCGGATCACACCTTCTCTTTTTTTTCTTTTCTTGGTAGTGTTTTGTCACACAGGTATCAAAAGTGTTAATTCTTTATTGAGAAAACGGGTTGGTTTCATAATAAAGTAGCTTAAGACTTAAGACTTCCAATTGGCCGTAAACAAGCTGCAGAATTGAAACGGGAAAGAGACCACTGGACTTAGATGGTGGGAGGAGTATTTGGACCCACCTCTGAAATGCTGAAAAGCTAAAACTATTTAACACTTTATCCAGCCCTCTGTGTGAAGCAACCGCCTTAGCAGCTGCCTCCCCTTCCCTGTCCTTCCCTGATCCCATCTCCTCCTCCTCCTCCTCGGTGCTGTCTCATCCCTTCTAATCATTTCTGGCTTGTTCTGCCGTTGGTGGGGAGGGAACCCTGCAGAGCTCCCGCTCCCTTTTGCTCATCACCTACATTAAGCAGTTGCTAATTGTAGTGGTATCAGGACATTGAGGACTTTGGGAAATGAGGACACTCTGCCTCACGGAGTTAATTCTGAAGTAGCAGGAGAGTTTTTTCAGACCATGCTTTCAGGTCTGAGAATTTTTAAAGCAAACAACCTGCTTCTTATTAAACTGTTTTGGGGGTTTCTTGTGGTGGGTTTTTTTCCCCCCTTTTTTTTCCTTTTCCTGTGTTATACACCATGATCTCAAACCTGAGAATATTTTATTAACATGGAGTTTAATTATTAAACATTGTGATTTTGATTTTGCTTAAGCATTAGCTACCCCATGTGAGGTTTATACAGATTATGTTGTTACAAAATGGTACAGGGCTCCTGAACTGGTTTTAAAAGATCACACATATGGAAAATATATGTGATATTTTTATTTTTTTCTGGGAGAGGCACCTGCAATTCAGCTGCTATCAGAGAAGCAGTCTCCTGCACATGAACTTCTGCGTACAATACAACATTAGCAAAAGGAAAATAATCATATAAAAGCTAAATTAAAATGGTGACATATAATGTGCCTACATAAAAAGTCAAAGATACTGTTATGCTCTGGTTCCAGATTGAGTGAAAGCAGTGCAAGGCTTATCTTTAAATACAGCACTGTATTGAAACCAAACAGATAATTACCTTTTTTCCCCTAGAAGATGGTGATGTATGTTATTCCTAGTTAACCTGCGCCCGTTTGCCCCATAGGTGATTTTCCATATTATCCATATCAAAGACACCCAGCAGCGCCGGCGCTGAGCCCCTGTGAGGATCAGTGGTGAGAGGTGTCTGCAGAGCCCGAAGGAGCAGAGCAAGAGAAGATGCTGTAAAACCACGGAAAGAAAGATGTGGAACTTTCGGAGATGTGGTTAAACAACACAGGAACTTGGAAGTGTTAATCCCAAGTGTGTAATTAATTCCCACTGAAGATTTTATTCTGTATTTTGTAAAATTCTGTTATTGTCCACCTAAAATTATGCAGTTCTGTAGAGGAGGTTCAGAATTGCGGAGAGGAGTGTTAATTCCTGTCTGTATGCTCTCATTCATGCTGTTAGATATTGATCACTCTTATTCTTAGTAACAATAATAACAGTACACTGCAGCAGTTACCCTGGCAGCATTGGACTATAAACAAGGAGGTAAATAGCTTTTTAACAAGGCAGGATAATTCCTTTATTCTCAAAGCTCAAATGTAGTTTATAGAGCAGAATGAGTCAGCGGGAAGGGTCTGTTCTTACATATCCTCCTTTCTGAGAGGGAGCACAGAGAAGAATACAGCAGGGTTGCATTCTTGGATTCATTTCAGTTTTGAAGATAACAGACTTTCTGAGGAGAGATTTCTAATTATTCAGCCATCCCCACAGGGATACTAGAATAAGAATATGGTATACAATCATTGTATCTGTTTTAACCAGCTGATTTGTTATCAGTTCATGTCCTTTTTCTCAAGAAGTTGGGCACCTCTTCTTCAGAGTATTTCATAAAGAGGCTGAGATTTTCAGGGATGGCACTTCTTGAAGTGCAGCATCCTAAAAATTCAAGGAAAAGATTTCTCCAGCTCACTGCCTTCCTGGAGATGCTATTTCCTGTTATAAACCCTGTTTCCTATTAGAACTCCATTCAGTTACAGTCTGTCACCCAAACTTGCATGAGGGGTTTGGTGGCTTTAATTGGAATGTCCACACATGATGAATGTGGCACATCAGAAATTGCTAATTAGAGAAGCTGGAATTTTTGGAAATGCCAAGGAGATTCAGGACCATAAGGGCCAGTCCGCAGTTTCCTAAGTATTTAATTTAAATTCACTGATGTTATAATTACCATATTCACTGAGATGCAGTTGCAGACACTAATGGTTTAAAAAAAAATGTGTTCTCTTCAGACATTGAATCTTGTTTCCCCTGATGTCAGTGGGAACAGGGATGGATTTAGGATTTACCATTTCCATTAAGCAAAATCAAAAATCCAATAGGCAATTTCCTGTCATAAAAAGATATGAGAGAGCAGATGGAGGAAGAATAATCTAATTGAGATGCATTTTCTTTTTTACTGGCTTCTCTTATTTCATTTTTAAGACCAGACCTAAAATGTCTTCTTCCACAAGGAGAGCTTGTTCATTGTCTTAAAATAAATGGCAAGCAAAAAGCTCTTTTACAAATCCAGAATGCTGGTGGTGATACCAGGCATTTCTAACAACCTATTAACACCATGAAAACTCAAACAAAAAATGATGAAGCCCTCTGTTGAGTAAAGACCAGCGAAGCTCTCGCCAGCAGCAGCCTTTTCTGACTCATCCTTTCTCTGGCGATAGAACATGCAGTTGCTTCAGAGAAATGAAGGGTCTCATTCATTCGTGGGGGACGGGGAAGAGGAAAGCCCAAGCTGAATTACAGCGCTGGGGAGGCTTCGCTCTGTCCCTCACTGGTTCTGTTACGTCCTTCTAAATCTCTGATAGTTGTCATGGAAGATGTGTTTAAATCCCCAGAGTCACTAATTTTGTTGATGATGGGTTGATTTTGTGTTACAGACATATTTTCAGAAGGTGTTAAGTGATGACAACTATATTTAATACTCAAAATGCAGCTTTGAAGTGTACAAGAGAAGAAAGAGAAAGCAGTTTATCCATTCAGCTACTCTGAGCCCTCAAGAGATTTCCTTCAGGTATGCAGAAGAGGAAGGTATGGATGTGAGATAAGCTGAAAAATAGGCTCAGGCAACACTGCTGGCAGGGAGCCTGGACCCACCCAAGCTGGACTGGAAAACCCTGGGATCTTCTGATATGCTCAGAGAAGATGTTACCTGTTGGAGGAAGAATATGTAGTCAGAGATGCTACGCTTTCCTGGCTCGCCAGAAGACATAAAGTGATGATCTTGTGGTATCTGTCCCTTGTTTCCTACTCCATGCTCAAAAACTGCACAGCTCTAAGAACTTTAGGCTCCACAGAAACATCAAGGGCAGGGCAGCACATGTAGATGCAATTTGTAAATAAAGATATAGGGACAGATCATTGGCTGTAGAGAAAAAGGGGCAGCACGGGAAGTGAGACAGCCTTGAGTTGATGTATAGTTGCCACAGCTACCCTGATAGTCCATTCATAACCCCTCTTGAACAAATTAGAGGAGTATTTTGGGACAGTCCTCAGCCAGCAGAGCGCTTCTGGAGGGAATATTTTCTCCAGTACAATTTAGGTAAAACTCTGGGGCCCTTACCTACCTTAGAACTGGGAGCTAAAATAATAACTCCCCTTCCACCCACCCGCTGTACCAATTTGGGAAGATGAGCCAAAAACCATGAACTAGGTTACACAGCAATAGAACAAGACCCAGACATCCTAAATGTTCCTGAAGGAGGTGCAATGACAAAAAAAAAAACCCCTCACAAGATAATTTGCGACCAGGCACCAAATAGCACTAGATAAAAAGATTCTTAATAACCTAATGATATGAATTTAGGAATTATCTAATGAAATGAAGAGCTATGACTGTATGCACACTGGTAAACTAATCACTCCCGTAGACTGCAAACTGTCCTCAGTTTGTGTGTGTGCAGTAGAGATATTCAGAGGAGCCTGAATGTCCCTAAAGGTCTCCTAAAGCCTCTATTTCCCTATAGTTCTCTAAGATCTCTCACAAAACATTAATTATATGTTCTCCTACACAAACAAGAGTGGACTCAGAGACAGTGGCCAAGTGTTCACTGTGCTGAGCCTGCTCCTCAAAAGGCGTAGATTTTATCATGGAAAAGCACCAGATCTGGCTCTTTGCAGGGTGAGGAGAAATCACAGAGTGAACAAATCACATAGCAAAGACAAAAGAGTTTGCTGCCACCCAGATGGAGGCTGAGAAAAGCAAACTCCGCTGTCAAAATAGTATATACCATGCAATCACCTTTTAATGTGTAAACAAAAGCCAATGGGTTACGGTTGCTTAGGAAACGTGATTTCTAGTTTTTTAACTTTGAACCGAGAGTTTTGTACAAGAACCTCCCTGGAGCACTTTCTATAATACTTTTAACACTGTTTAACGTTTTATTTTAGGACATACTGAGGGTATCATGGTGTATTACAGCATTAAGCATTGTTTTAGAACGATTTCTTTAAAGATCCCTGTGTGCGCGGTGAGCCCGGCAGCCACCAGGTGTGGCTGTGGAGCCTTTTGAAATCCAGGGATTTCTTCCATCACTCCAGAGGCTGCGGGAAGATGGCATCACTGTCCCCATACCTAACCCCGGGGTGACTGTAAACCCAAGCCTGTATGTAGCAGTGTCTTTTATACAGATGGAGGGGCAGCATTTTTTTGCTGCAGAGGACCTGAAAATACCAGTTGTGTCCTTTGCTGACAAGCTCCATTTTTAATGTATAGAACTGGCATTATCTATGGAACTACTTCCGTGGTATTTGGCTGAGTTGTTAAATGACAGATTTACTATAAATGCTGGCATATAACCATAAGAGAAAAATATTCAATATAACTTAAAAGATCGTTTCACTGTTTTGCCACCAGATTCTTACCAGAGCTGAAAGCCAAGAAACAAACTATTTTTCAAAATACAGAGGGAGTAGAACTGATGTAAATCAACTATAAGATGAGATGAAAAGTCCTCTTTTTAATGCCTGTTAGAAGAGTCCAGGATTTGGGAAGGTGAGAACTGCTTTTCTTAAAATATTTATTGCTGCATAAAATTGTTGTTGTAATTACACTGGTGCTGGATTAAGCTGTGTGTCTTTGTGGGATTGAATCAAATCAGTGTCATTGCAGTGGAAAACCAAAGGTTTCTTTTGAGGGAGAAGTATTTGCAAAATTCAAAAGAAGTTATCAGCTCATTCACCTGCTGTCTCCTATTTTGGTATTTCAGCACCTCAGTGAATTGTGTTTCATTTGTATTTAACAAACTAAGTGAGCACACACTCAGTGACAAGTGCATGGGGTTCAAGGACACACTCACCTGCTCTTACAGCAGGGTGGCTGGGGGTTTAACCCTGCTGCTCTGCTGGAGACCACACACCTGCAGAGAAAGTGCAGGGGGGGGGGGGATATCCGTGCAGGATCCAGCCTCAAAGACTTCTTATGTTGATACTTCCCCACTTTTCCTGTCTGATGATCTTCATATTATACAGGTGGTTTTAAACAGCAGCAACACAAACTTCTTCACTTGATAAAGGATCTCCTTCCCAGGGAACACGAGCCATCCTGTGCATTATTACAGGGTGTTTCTCTTGCAGAAGATCATCTGCTCTTTTATTCCCGATACGTTAAGAAAATGCTGGACGGAGTGTTCCAGCTGATGTTTTGTCATACTTTCCCAAAATAAAAGAAAGTAAATGAAGATTGTACGAAACCATTCATGACTGTGGAGTCAGCAGTTGCTGAGCTGACTTCCACTTGGAATAACAGTCAGTTAAAAAAACCAACAGAAGTTGGCTCATAGAAATTTCCTGAACTGGAACAGCCAACGTGATTATTTTTAGTTCAGGTTTTCATGTTGCATCGTTTAAAGGGAAAACGGTTGCCAGATGAAAAACATTACGTACAGTTTGAATGAAAGGCATTTTCTTATGTGCTAACCCTTAAATGACAGGTTTTTACAGGTTTCTCTGCTACTTCTGTTTCTCAAGTTTTCAGCCCCAGCAACATTAACAAAAATAAAGTTAACGTGAAAAAGTGACATTTTAGCCAAAAGCTACTTTTGGTGTGAGGAGGTGCCAGAGCTAGTGGTCCCCATTGCCCAGCAAAGCCCTTCACTCCTAAAAACTGATTATAGGCTGTAGCTTGGCGAGCAGAATGAGAGGCATGAAGGATTTTAAAATATTTATTTAATATTTTTTATTGTTCAATATCTAGTATTTAAATATTCGCTGTGAAATTGCCCGTTTAGACTTCAGAGAGTCTAATTTTGTTTCTGTTTATTCTGTATAATTAGAAGCCAGATTTAGCTTTGGCTGTAGCCTTTCATCCCAACAACTAAACACGTTTCATCTACAAGTGCTCTGAAACTTCATTTCAAAACTGTTTCCAAACAAATATTCAGTACAGCTTGATTAATGTTTCTTTTGGCAGTCATGTTGTTTGTTTCCAGTCCTACATCTTTCCCTAAGCTGGGCTGGCATAATTGCATGTGGGGTTGCACACGTGGACCCGGTCAAGGACTTGATCCAGCCTAAAATAACCTGACCAAAGATGGTTATTTGGAATTTGGATCTCTTTCCTGGACAACAGCCTCAAGAGGTCGCAGGGGCACCACCGAGGCAGTAGCCTGGGAAGGGAAGAGTCAGAGGGGCACAGGGAAGAGAGGGGCTGCTTCACCCAGGACATGAAATTGCAGTCCTGGCTTTAGAAACTGAGAGCCCCTGTGATGACCTTGGCCTGTTTGGTATCTAGAGAGAAAATAAACAAAAAAAGTAACTGCATAGCTATGACACTGTAGACATGTTTTAATTATGTTTCTCCAATATCTGTGTCTAAATTAACTGAGTGTATCTCTTTAGCCTGGAGAAGAGAAGGCTGAGGGGAGACCTTCTTCTTGCTCACAATGATCTGATGGGTGGGTTGAAGGAGGATGGAGCCAGACTCTCTTCAGTGGTTCCCAGTGACAGGACAAGGGGCAACGGGCACAAGCTGGAACACGGGAAGTTCCATTCAAAGATGAGGAGAAACCTCTTTGTGGTGAGGGTGGCAGAGGCTGCCCAGGGAGGGTGTGGAGTCCCCTTCTCTGGAGACCTTCAAGCCCCACCTGGATGCAGCCCTGAGTGATGTGCTCTGGGCAGCCCTGCTTTAGCAGGGGAGTGGGACTGGGTGAGCTCTAGAGGTACCTTCCAACTTTGACGATTCCGTGAGTTAATTGTATACCACATGGATTAGTATTACAAAGGTATCACATGAGGGATCTGCATAATAATGTAAAATTAGGGAAAACACAGAAGCATGCATTTCTGGGAGGAAGATCTACTTAGAGACCATAAATTACAGACAAAAAAACCTAACAGAAATTGGATAGGTATTTTACAGTTCTTTTGCTGTTTTCTGTCACCAGCCCAGAGTGACGATGGACAGTTATTAACAGCCAAGTAACCACCGTGGGATTCAAGAGCCTGGGCAAGATCCTCAACTGTTGGTATTCACTGGGTGTGAACTGAGGATAAATTACCAGCAGAGGCGGTAAAAGAAGCTGGAACTAGAAAAATCCCTAGTGGAGGTGACTAAACTGCTGTTCTGCGTGTCGAACTGAAACTGGTAGGAGTTTGGTTTATATGGAAACTGTGGTATTGGGGCTGTATGGAAAGCATTGTCAGGCTGGCTTGTACTTTTTGGGAGAAGCAGTTCCTGCTTGATCATTAAATTATCTGGTATCGCAAGGTGTCTGTAAAGTATCTGAAGAATCTTGCTGAGCAGCAAAGCTGATCCAATAAGGAAACTGGAAGAGGTCATGAGCAGTGAAGTCTAGAAGCCTCTGTTTACCATAGGAACCAGGAAGTAAATCCCAGTTCTTATTTATTGTCACATATTTAACATTTTTCATTAGTTTTCCTCTGTTGCATTTATCAGGCAGTCACTAATACTGCTAGGGAAAAAAAAAAACCACAAATGCCATAAGCTAGACAGTAGGATAAGGCAGAGAGCTATGGAAAGCCTGGAAAGTTAAAGAAAATAAACAACGTTCAAAAATAAACAGCCCTATTGTTATGTTAAAATTTAAATTTTTTGTTTATTTTGTGGCTTTATAGCATGATAACTATTTGAATTTAGCAATTACAACATAAAATCTTGAAATATGAACAGAGTTTTGGATAACATTTAATGGCAACAGAAAGTCACGCCATCAAAATTAGAACAATTTGGGAACATCTTAATTTTCTCCTAGTAAGTCTTGCATTGTTTATTAAACTGAAGCATCAGGATAGTGCATCCCTTCCAATTTTGCTCCCTGGCCCGTGCTTTGCTGCCAGCTTGTTTATTCAGGAGCAATGCCCCTGCTGTGGCAGGATTAATAAAGCATTGACTGACCGCTTCTAACTGTAACAGCTGCTTTTATGGGTTATCACGTGGGGGGTGTGAAAAAGCTGCACTAGCCCTCTGAAGAAAGCAGATTTACTGTAGATAAACCTGTAATGACATCACCCGGGTGTAACCAACACTTCACAATGCTTCATAAATTTGTAAAGTGTATTTTCTACCCATGGCTCATCATTAGCAACACTAGGCCTGTGCAGCTCTGTGCCCTGCACTCAGATGTTGGAACAATTACATTGAGATTTACATGCCAGGCTATTTTTAAAATCTCTTCCTTTCCTAATGCATTTTCCCATATAATCCTATCGGCACATTTATTTCAAGGGCTTGGGCAAAGCAGGGAACTGGGGTCACCAAATCCAGAAAATGCTCACACACAGGGACTCAGGGTCAGAGCAAGAGCTCAGAAAAGCAGATTTCATTCACTGCATCCCAGCTGAGGAGATGGAAGAAGGTACCTTGAAGATCCCAGAAAGAAAAAACAGTATCTGCAAGGCTCTAAAAAAATAAAATAAATTATGGTGTGGAAGGGAGATAGAGTAGCAAATCCTCCAAGAATAAATAATAAAATATTTTCCTTTAAAGTGGCCAACTGGATCTGGCATTAGCCTAGAGGATGTCTGGATCGTGTTCTTTCCTTGCTGTGCTGCTGGCTGAGATGGTTTGGGGTAAATAATCTCATTCCTGAACACATGCCTCCATCTCAGAAGTGGTATTGACTTTGCAAAGCCCACTGAGAGCTACCGATGAAAAATGCTTTTCTAGACTTGCTCTTACAACGTGAACTTTCCCCTTAAAAGACTCGTATTTGCATTCTTTCAGAAATGTGCTCAGTTTGTTCAGATACCAACAATTATCAGGTTTTAGAAGGGTGGTCAGAGAATATCAGATAAACAAATAATTTCTGCTGTTAAATGCTTTGTCCCTGGGAAATCAGTAATTATTAACAGCGTACAGACATATGCTGTTTGCCTCCCGCCACTCTGCAGTTAGCAAATACACCACCACTGGAAGTGGAAATCATAACACAAGCAGGAACCTCCTTGCTGGGAGACAACTGGGGGGGGAGGGAGGGAAGAAAGAAAAGGTGCTTCTCTGAACAATATGGAAATAACTTCTCAATTGGGAAATATCTACTGCATGTACCAACGCAGCTGAAGGCAAGTCCAGATCCCAGCATCACCAGCACAGTTAGACCAGCCATACAGCTCTGAGAGTTCCTCTCTTTCCCATCAGTTTCTGTTTGGTTTTAATGATTTTCTGCAGAGGAATGACTATTGAAATTGTTAAGTATTTTACAGCATATACCGATAAATATTTAAGAAACAAGCCACAGTTGTTCAACTGCAGAAGTGGATTTTCCAAGGGAACAGATCGATTTTCGGGGGCTGGGTTAGACAAAGTGCCTTACTTAGATCAAGCATTGTTTTGAAATGTTTTAAACATATTTTCTGGTTGGTTGTGGGATGTTACCAATAGTAAAAGCTGACCTCTGTTCAATGGCATTCTTTGGATGTAATGGAGAAAAAGTTGTACCAGCTGTTGAAAGAAAATGGTTATTTTCCTAGTGTGAGTATTCTGGACTCATTGGTTAATTCTTTGTTCTGTTGCATGGAAAGCTTACGCAGACTGTGATGAGGCAAAATGACATCAGATATACAAACTTCCTCTCAAAATTCAGAACTCGACTCTTCCCTTGAGTCACTTGAATACAGCTGATAATTATCTCCTAGAATGCCTTTTGCTGCAGTTTGAAGAGCACATGATGCCAAAGGAGAAACTGCTCGCTATCACCCCAGGCTTTACTTCACGGATGTGTTTCTCCAGAGCAGAAGCCCCCGTGTTTTGAAGGGGAGGGAGGATAAGCAAATAGTTATAAGAAATAAGAACCAGGCAAAGAACTTAGAGAGGAAGTATAGTGAAAGTTTTCCTTCCCTGACAAGGGGAAGCACGGAAAAGGGAGTGATACATCTTGTCACATGCAGCGGTAGGTGAAGACTTAAGCACCGCGTATCAGGTTCCCTGGCAAAACCCGCTGCCATTACAGCAACATTCTGCTTTGTTCTGAGAGAAGTGGGACGTGTTATATTCTGACACCATTAACCATCCGATGTTTCATTTCCATACACCAGGTAGAGAAGTTTCACTATGTCTGAAAGGACGTTTCAGTAGGTGAATGCTGAAAATTTGAAAAACTGGATCTCAGTGAGCGATAAATCCGTGCAGTTAATAAATGTGTTATTATTTCACTAGAAAGAACAGTCCTAGAAGCAAATGCAGCATTACTGATGACGGAAACAATTTTGTTGATATCACTGGAGTTGAACACACTTAAGCCAGAATGAAATATAAATGTCCACTAAATCCTCTGTGACCTCTCAATTATTCCCACGCAGCGCAACAGTGATTTCACAGATTACACTGAGGGGAAGCACAATTTAAACTTTCTATGGTATGTGTGCTCGTCCCTTTAACTTTCTGACTCAGTAGTCACTGGGGCAAGTTCATCTGTAAGTGTATTTTAGTTGGACTAAGGGTTGCAGCAGAGACACATTGCGAGTCTTTGTGTTCTTTTTCTTACTATTTTCCATAATGATTTCATCCTTATCCCAGCGTCTGGTTATTAGAGGAGTAGCCTTTGTACGCAGAAGACAATGTATTGATTGCCAGCCGTGGTGGAGCTGCGTGGGAGACGAGTATTATGTATCTACAGCTGGAGCTCGCTGCAGTAAAGAATCACTACCACAAAACATTTGCTGGAACCTTCCACGGATAAAGCACATCGCAGTAATAAAACACAGGATTCCCAAAACGTAGCTTAGACAAGTTTCACTCAAATATTTACAGTCAAGTATAAATATTTTCTGAGATCTAGAAAAATCTAGCAGTGTCCACTGCCTCTTCTAAAATCCACGCCTCTACTTTTGGATTTTCTTTCTCTGTCTTAACTACGGTAATTAAAAACCCTGTCTCACCAGAAATGAGAAGGTTTGTTCTCTGAACTTGTGAAGTCGGTCGCCATCCGAAAAGTAGCATCTCGATTCCTGAAACTGGCAAAACACTCAGTGATTTTTACCAGTCTCAATCCTTGGTTTGAACTGTCTGCCTTAAATCATCTTAAATCCAGCCTTTCTTGTTACACATTTGTAATACCAGACCAGCTTGTGCTTCCTAATAAATACTCCTTTTTAAACACACACAGTCAGATTATGTTGCCTCCCTTTGGTGTTACATAAAATCCACAGGTGTACAGTCAAAAGCAGGTTCTCTGGAGGGTGGCCTGTGAAATACATTGGCATGAAGAAACACCCCTTTTCAACTGGGTTGGTCATATGATTGGTATTTGGCAGAGAGTCACAGCATGACTCAGTGAAATCTTTTAACAGTGAAGCTTCTCATATAGTAAACATTCCCAAGCACTAGACTGCATAGTTTTATTTCACTGAAGTAAAATCTCCATTATATTAAATTATAATGCGGAGACATTCTCTACGTTAATTTAATGGATGCAGCTCTTCAAGTTCTCACCATCTGTTCCACCCTTTAATTACAAAAACAAAAAAGTGCAGTTCACAAGCCCATCGCAACAAGACGACGAGCAGTGATCTGGATGCAGAGGTATATATTATACCCAGGCTGCCAGCATCTGCTGCGCACATGGTTTCCCTTGACAATAAGCTGTGCTCTCCTGGTAGCACCCCTACTTTAAAAATATAGTTTCAAGAGGATAAATGGTTAGTCATTCCCTCACCTGGGAGATCTTCTTGTCCAGTGCGGTGGTTCTGACTTCACCTTAGACACAGGTGCTTCTCTGAAGTGAAATTACCCACCCACAAGCCTCTGGGCGCTGCAGAATCCTGTGGGGCATGAAGGGTAGGAAATGCAGTAAGTGAAAGGCCACATCATAGATACCCTTTCTCAATATTTTTTAGAAAGACTCTAAAGTTCTTCTCTAAAGACTTAGAAAGTTCTCTCTAAAAGGAATATATACATATATTTTTATTCTGGATGATACCTAGAAAGCATTTACATTTAAAACAGAAGAACAAAATACAAGTATTTGCATTCAGTGACACTGCTCAAAAGCTTTTTCATTCACAGACATAAGAAAACAATGAGCTCGTTCACCTACTACTTCTGACTTTTCTATTAAAAATACCTTATTGAAGGCAAACACACTTGAGGAAAGTGTGTTTCAGTTTAAAAAAACATCTGCTCATGTAAATAGCAAAATTAATAATAGCTGTAGCACTTCACAGAAGGGGAAGTGGGAGTTGAAATGGCCCTGAAAGTCTCTAAACAGACAGAAGAGACATCTCCCATCTCCTGATCTGCTCACCAGCCCAAGGTGCCTCCTGCTATACTGGTTTCATGGTACACAGTAAGAGCAAGAGTTATTTTCTTGAACACAGAAGTGTATTAAATAGTCACATAAAACCTGAAGAACTTGTTTTGGAAGAAGACAGCCCTATCTCAAGGCTACTGTAACGTACACACCTTTATTGTGGAAATTCTTTCACTTGGTATATTATCTACACATGAGTGATTCTTGATAGATTTTGGTATATTTGCCCAAACGACTCCAGTTGGACACTGTCAAAACATTAGAGCAGCAGTAGCTGCACCAATAAAGGGGTTTTTTGACTGTTAGAAGAGTGAATATAATTTTCTGTTCTAATTTTTTTACAGGAACCATAACTATAGCCAGGACAGAGAGGGCAATTTATGAAAAGGTACATTGCAGGAATTCAGCTAGGCCCAACACAGGAACCATGGGGTTAACGATGTTGAGACTAATTGGGTGCTAATAGAGCTTTGGTGCCTGGAAGGTGCTCTTTTGAGAGAGCCATTCTTCCGAGGAAGCTCAGCCAGGCTTTTGTAAGATTATTTTTGAGAGTAAAACATGAATTAAAATTAAACTTGCTGCACAGCATCCCAAAGCACTGGGCCAGTGCTTCTGTGAGGCCGGGCAGCTTCTCCCTTCTCCTTCTGCGCGACTGAGATCAGCCACTGCTGTAACAGGCCCTGCATCACCCTCCACTCATTCCACCCTGTCATAAATAGACATTCATTCAGGAATTGAAAAATCCTAATTGCTCAAGTTAATGACAGTTTTCTGAAACCAGTTCTTCTCTGTGATAATATACGCGGTATCATTATTTAATTATGGAGTAATTATTCATCCAATGAAAACAAGAGTCATCATTTCATTGATCTTTTCAGTTTGTAACCAGAGGAGGAAAACCACACTGGTGAAATGGACAAATTAACATCATGCTTGTGCTAGATACCGACTCCCAAGAATAAATCTCTGCGTACTACAGCAGCAAGTGGGGTCGGTACCAGCTCCTCTCTTTGAACACATCCACAGACCGACAGCTTTTGGATGCACTTTCCACCTCAGAGTGAAATTCAGCAAGTTATTCAGTCAACACAGCTCGAGTTCAGCACTTGGGCAGCCCAGCACAAGCCCAGCTTTTAATTCTGCAAACTTTTCAGATTTGTTGGCTTGGGCTTCCAACAGCTGTGTGTGTGTAACATCTGTATGACAGCCACACAATACAATATAGTGGGGATGCACACTCCGGGGCTAACACGAGGAGAGTGTTAGTTTGCTGGTGAAGCCACTCAGCAGTTATCACTAATAGTATATACATCAAAAAGGAATTTAGACACTCTATCAGTAACATCTCAGTTCCAGCTGAAACACTGTGAGTTTTGGCATCACCTTCTACCAGTGAGATTAGCAGGTCACCCTTCAGGGTCGCTTCTCATGCTTTTTGCCAAACGTGAGACTTTTATTAGTTAAATTTCTAACAGCGTATTTTTTATTTTCATGATATTTATCCTATACACAACTTTAGGGGAGAAAAGCCTCTCAGTTTAGAATGACCTTTTCAGAGCTTATGAGGTGTTGTGGATCATTTGGCTAAATCCAATTCGGCGAGGCTGAAAAGGGAGAAGAAAGGAAGCTGTGCCCAGGAAAAGGGACAGAGAAGAACGATGCCAGCTTTGATGGAAAAAAGATGTCGCTCAAGGAAGGAGGTCACAGCATGCAGTGAAATAGGAGAAGAAACAACATTTATTATTCAAATAGGGGTTTGTTGTTACTGGGATCACTGGGAGAGCTGGGGAGTTTATTACAGCTGAAGGAAGGTATCCGATGTCCCCAGGATTGACCACTGCCTCTTCCCAACCATTTTTCATCCTTCCCCAGTCACATGACTTTGATAGACAGGATGAGGAAAGGTGGGGAAAGATAACCCAGTTCAGGGCTGGAAGGACAAACAGTTCTAGCCAGTAAAAACGAAGACAGTGCTTTGCTTACAAACACAGTGTTACTAATGAGGAAGCTCAGGTTTATCAAGTGTAGCTCCATCCGTCTGGGGATATTCTCTTTCCATGTAATTTACCATTGTTATTTCATTTTGCATGTTTACATATTTACTATGGTTACACTCAGAAATATTTTTACTGTCATTGAGTTGGCATGACCAGTAGTTTCTGCTTGGGCAATATTAGGGATGTTTATGCTCAGGACTGAGGTGTGCTGACAACACATGGCTTTATAATGCTAAACCTGAGTCAGTCCATGCATTTTTCTTTTCATTAATATTAAACCGCCTCTCAAACTTTCCTTAAAAAAGAAGAGATGGATCTATCTAGGCCCTGAATAACCCAGAGACAGCAGTGCAAATAATTTCAGGTTGCTACAGCATGTTCTTCCACTCCACCCTTCAAATAAGGCTTTTGGTGAGAACACTGTTATGTAAGGCTGCAAACGAGATTTGGAACAATAATAATTACCCAACTTGCCACCTATTTTTAATACGTAAGATGGAAGGCACTGAAATTCTCAATGATAACATTCAGAGAGCAAAGCACAGCAGTGAATCCACCTATTACAATGAAATTTGATTTGGTATTAAGTTAAAAATAAGGTCAGGTTATTATTTGTAACTAGCTATTACTAATAATACACTTGTTAACCCCAGTCAAATGAAATCACGATCTAAGAATAAGTAGATGTGCCTGTGCAGTGAATATATCACGGTTCTCCTTTGTCCTTTAGCACATACACAAATAGATTGCAAAAGACATTTTCCCTCCCCAGTCTCTCTATTTAGAGGAAGCACTTAAGCAGCAGCCGAGACACAGCATAGCCTGGAACCAAGCTGGAGAGCTGATGCTGAGCTGGATGGCAAAGCAGAGGTTCAGCCAAGGCACCTCTAGCAGGTTGTGTGTACCTGTTTTGTCATGCTAGACACCTGTGACACCTCCCGAACGACACGGATATAATATTAACATGCTTCTACAAGACATGGGTACTCCCCAAAGTAGTTCATGCTTCCTTCACTACAAGATAGTGGCAGCGTTATGAAGGAAACATACGTTTACGTGGCAGGAAAACCTCACGTTTTCTTGCTGCAATCCTTTTTGGCACTCTTCCTGCAGCTTAACTCTCCAGTTGCTTGGCCCAGATGAAGGTCATTATGACAATAACTGTGACGTAGTATGAACTGGAGAGTAAATATCTGGAAAAAAAATCCAAAGCAATAGCTGTAATATGCAAAGAATGTCATTCGTTCACTCAAATGAATAGGCCACAGAACACCTATGCCATCTAGGTGTTGCTCGGCTGCGTGTAACACAATTGCCAGCACAAGACAAGGGAAAGAGGCACAGAATAAAAGTAAGAGTCCCATTTATTGGTTAAACTGCACCATGTACTTCTCCATTGTCTCAGCACTTTGCAAGGGCACAGTTAAAGAGCAGAAACGTTATGACAAGCAAGGGCAAAAGAGGTTGTGACAAGCAAGAGCAAGCTCTCGGGGAGCTCAGGTTTAATATCCTTAAGTCTGCAGGTACAGCACTTGGTCCTCCTGGATTTATAGGCATTTAATAGGATCTCAGTCTCGTTCCAATCAAAAACTATCCTCATTACAGCCCTGCAGCCTCCCCAGCTCCATTAGCCAGCTGCCTTTGTTTGGATTAGTTCCTGCATTTTGCCATAAGTCTGTGCAACCAAGATTAGGAGAGAAAAATGTATCCTGCAGGGGTTTTAGCCATAATTCAGCCGTCACATTGTGTTTGAGATTTCACAGGAGTGAGCAGTGCAGCCCCTTGCTAAATGTTGCGACTTGGAAAAAAAAAAATGCACCACCTCTTACAAGTCCTACATTTTTCAGATTCCTGAAGTAAATCATCTGAAAGCCAGAAACAGTGGTTTCTCCACGGTGTGCTGGCACAAGAAACAAAGATATGTATCTATCCCATCCCTAACACAGAAAACGTTCT
Source organism: Nycticryphes semicollaris (assembly GCA_013400055.1). Classification (NCBI taxonomy): domain Eukaryota; kingdom Metazoa; phylum Chordata; class Aves; order Charadriiformes; family Rostratulidae; genus Nycticryphes; species Nycticryphes semicollaris. The sequence goes on from VXBJ01006833.1 coordinate 81,283, forward strand.
GTAGGAATTTTCTGTACAAGGCATGTGGGATGTGCCAAGTTTGTATCATTTAGTAAAAAAACCCCACCACCTCGAATCATATTATCTCCATGACAACTGCTTGTATGTATTAATAATTTGTTGTGTGCTTTAAACGTAGCTTATGGAAAAGACTGAACAATAGGAGAGTGTTTCCAAAGAACGTACTTGTAACATGAGCTATGCCGATCAGAGCACCACACCAGCAATCAGCACGCCTAAAGCCTCGGAGCACAAACTTAGCAGGACATTTCACAGATGTTTACACTATTTGTTTAAAAGGAAAGAATTTAGCGTGTGTCTATTGAACTGGGGTCTCTAAATGCTTCCGTCATGTTTGGCAATCGGTTGACTTTATTACCTGTTTCCTCACCGGGGCTGAAATCACGTATTTTTCCTGGCAGTGGTGGTGTTTGTTGAGGGCTGTAGAGATGAGAGCTGTGAGCACACGTAGTGTTTGAGATGAGAGCTGTGAGCACACGTAGCGTTTGCAGGACGAGGAGGACCGCAGCCACATGCTCAGGTGCACAGCAATGTACCTCTTCCATCAGCACTCCTGCCCAGCCGGCGGCCACTGCCTGCTCCTGGGGAGAGAGTATAACAAAACATTTGCAAAATGTTAAAAACGTAGCATTTGTGAATGAGTGTTCTCTTCCTAGCCCTTTTGAGATTCCTGACTATGAAATATCTGTATCCATAGTGATTTGAAAACATGATTATCACAGTTACTTCCTAACTTCTTTTTTTCAATAAGACCATACACTTCGTGCTTTCTTTACAAGACCAGTGTGAACTATGAACTATCAAGTTTCACATGTATGTTTTGTGGTGTACAAGGTGATTAATAACGAGGTTTCACCCTTACAGAAGCCATTTAATTTAACTTTTTAAGTGAGTAGTCCTCTGTTGATAGCGATATTCCTGATGTCACCGATTTGTCACGCACTATCTGGACTCTGGAATGAATCAAATATGCAGAAATAATATTTGTTCATGCTGATATAACACAAATATCTGATGTAAATAGCTTCTCTTCTAACTCCCGTCTTTTGCAATCATTCTACTAAAGATCACAAGATTTCTCTGACTAAATGGGACTATTAAGACACAAAACACACAATATGTGGTCTCAGTAAGTGGCCAGTATCTGAGTATGTGAAAGATGACATGATGGATACTTCTGGAAAAGTCCCTTTCCCCATAGACAGTTGACTCCTACACTGAATTACCAGCAGCTAGACTTTTGCTTTCAAAAAAAAAAAAAAAAAAGAAAAAAAAAAGTTAGTATTAAAGAAAGCTACCCTACATCCTACAGCAAAAGGCAGCAACCACTATTGCAATATTGTAGAGACTCTTAATTCTGCATTTAGTATTAAAACACCATAGCAACAGGCATTTCAGACACACATTGACAGATAATTTAGAACCAGTAAAATATTCAGAGATAAGTGCGAAGAAAATTAATTTACATGTTCCTTACTCTACAATACTTAATCAACCCTACACTCACATTGTTGTACGATGCCCAGCAATATAAAGATGCATATTTAAATGCTGACTGATGTCTCTTATATTACAATGGAAATGTTGGTGTTACCACAGTAACTGGTAAGATTATTGCAATTGCCAACACACGTGTCAATGAGTTGGAGACTGATTTCATAGAATCACAGAATTGTCTGGGTTGGAAGGGACCTTTAAAATAATCTAATCCAATCATCAACCTCACTCTGATAAAAATCATCAATAAACCATGTCACTAAGCACTAGGTCAACCTGTCTTTTAAATACCTCCAGGGATGGTGCTCCAACCACTTCCCTGGGCAGCCCATTCCAAGGCTTAATAACCCTTTCAGGGTAAAAAAAAATAAATTCCTAATATCCCATCTGAACCTCCCCTGGCGCTACTTGAGGCCATTTCCTCTTGTCCCATCACCTGTGACGTGGGAGAAGAGCCCAACTCCTGCCTCTCTACACCCTCCTTTCAGGGAGTTGTAGAGAGCAAGGAGGTTTCCCCTCAGCTTCCTTCAGACCATTTCAGAATTAGTTGGAACTATGGGTAGTTTTACAAAAAAGCCAAATAACCAACCAACTCCATGTGTGCAAATTTAAGTGTGGTCAGTCTGAATAGGTCACCTTTTGAAGGAATGCCATAGGTATGAAGCTCTGGGATGGCGTATGGCAGCAAGGGCTGCCCTTGACTCATTGGGGCAGCCACACCCCAGTGATCTCTTTCCTTACACACACACACAGTGCCTGGCACACACTAAATACAAAGTATTATTACTGCCATCTCACATCTTAATCTTACCGTGTATCTGAAGCACTGACAAACCCCCAACTTATGCAACACAGCAGGTATTCTTTCATTCTCCTTTGAAGGCTCAGATAACTATCTAAAAGAAGAGAAAAGCAACCGTGATTCTCTAAACTATTGATTATGATTCTCAAGTAGGAGGGAGGAATAAGATCTGATTTCTGATCTGCGCATAAACTAGTCAAAACAACATGAGGATAAAATACAGAGCTAACGCTTAGGGTGGAGACAGAAGGCAAAATTTTGCCCTTCTCTGTGAGCGTCCAGGTAACTGAATTCTGGATTTCCTGTGCCGAGTCTTGAATTCTCTTCTAGTTAATGGCACGGCCCCTGCTGCAAGCAAGGAGTGCTGAATCACCTATCCCTTCTGAAGCAGCCTTTGTCCTGGCAGCTAAGAGCTAGGACTGAGTCTTTTCAAACAAAAAAAAGGTTCCTTGCTTAGGCAAGCACTTTAACACTATGCTCCTGTGAACTAACGGTGGGCTTGGGAACTATCACACTTGCTCTAAAGACAGCAGTGATCATTACTGCAAGTTTTAAGGAGCTCTAATCCACAGTAGCTGTGCTTTCCCCACGCCTATGAGATAAAATGTCACAGGACTTTGGTTGTAGTTTCATAGGCAAATATGACGGTCCCTGCAGCTCCCTTTCAGCTTTGGCCCCTTCTGTCTGTGACCCTCACCCCTTCCCACAGGAAGAAGTGGACAAGCAAAGAACACTTTTTTCAAGCAAAGCAAGTTTTTTTAACACTCGTTTTTTGCTGGCACCAGAGGGGGAATAACGTTGAGAGGGGACTGCCATCAGTGCCACCTTCCCATCAGTCTCAAGTGACCATCACCCGAGAGCAGAGAACACCTGGTGCTGGATCACAGTTAAGACTCCAACAAGGTGCTGAAGCCCCATTTCTCTGGAGGCTGAGGCAAAGAGTAGCAAAATTATAGGTTCAGATTTTTCTGAATGTTGTGGAAAAAACGCAAAAAATAACAGCAATGTTTTGGTTTTGTAGACAGGAGTATAATTAACTGGAAGACTGACAACAAGATGAGTTCAAAAATGTTATCTACTCGAGTTCTGCCAATAATTTCACTATCTGTATTGAAAATACAAAATTAAATGTGGTCTTAAAACATCTGACTATGCCAGAAGGTCAACAGTTATTAAAGAAAATAAACTTTAGCTTGGCAAGTTACACAAGAGATGATGTTATTCCTTCATGTTCTTTGCATTTATTTGTTCAAGGTTATTTTCAGAGTATTAAGGAAGATGTGCTGCAAAGTGAATTCTTGAAACCTATCATTTTTCAGTGAATGACATTTTTCCTACTACATCCTCAAGTATAAAACTAAAAACACCTTAAGATACAAATCTATGTAAAAAGTGTGAAAACATTCTCTAAGAGAACACCTGAGTTAGGTCATCCAAACAAAATGATACCTACTAGGAGTATGACACCAAGAAACCGAGACTGACCTATGAAAGCAAACATTCTTTTCCCCTTGCTCACCGGGTAATTGTTAATTTGCTCCAAGAGTAGGCAAAGAATGTAACAATTTAGACTCAGAACTGGGCAAACCCTGACCAAGACAATTAACACTTATTAACTAGGAAAAGTCCTTGCTGGTTTGGCAATTTCAAGTGTACATCACGTCCAAAATTTTGACTATTTGTTTTTTTTACAGATCATTTCACATTGCTTGGAAGTTAAGGGAAATCTTGCAGACTAATACCTCTATAATTTAAGATGCAAACTGCAATCAAGTACTTAATCCATTACACATCAGGTTCCTTTCATTCCTTTTTATTTCATCTTAGTCATATCTATCTTAGAGAGATCTTTTCCTTTAGGCAGAAAGCAAGTGGCTGAGTACACTAAGGTAGCTGAGGCCCACCACCACTTCCATGAATTTTGCCGAGAGCTTATGCTGCGCCTCACTCCTCTCTTAAAAGGTCACAATAACCCAAGTCTTCCAAGAACTCTTTCAGTATATATTGTTTTAAATGCAACACAGCCTTTTCAATTGAAGCATTACATGATGATAAACCCAAGAGAACATTTAATACTCATAACTGAGCTGCAAAGATTTATTTTTAAGTCACACCTGCAAGTGCCCTCCACATCCTTACTCCTAGAGGGATATCGTAATCACGTTCAGGACTACAGGGAAAACACAACCAAAAAAAAACCTCATCAAAGTGATCACAAACATTACACCCTCGACAGATATGTGGCAGGTGGGGCGCCCAACCCAGCCTGTACCCCCTGAGGAGCTGGCACTCGGCACGCCGTGGACAGACCGCCTGGTTCTCCCAGGCAGGGGGGGCCGTTCCCTCACAGCAGCAGCCCTTACTCCCACCTAAGGCCTACACCGCCCCTTCAAACCAAGCCCTACTGAGGAGAGCACCAGCCCTCAAGAACAATAGTCTAACGGACTGCTGAGGCGGATAGTACCAGCAATCCCCCACCAGAACCGGGTATTCCCTCACCAGGAATACGTAGCAACACCTCCCCTCACACACCGGGCGGGAAAAGCCCATCCCTTCAGCCCCCTTCCGCGCATGCGCCAACGACCCCTTCCCACCAGAGCTTATACACCTCCCCCCCGGCCGCTTTGTCCCGCGCGGGGCCGCGCAGGCGCAAACGCCTCTCGTCCCAGTCCCGCCGGTCGGGCCGGTCCCTCCCGGCTGGAGACAAGGCGCAGGCGCGGCCCCGCCCAGAGGCGGCGCATGCGCTGTTGCCCACCCGGGCCTCCACCTCCTCCCTTTCCCCGTAGTGGGAGCCGAGGCGGTGACGTCAGGAGCGGCGGCCATTACACGGTCTGGTGCGAGGCAGCGGGCGGCAGAGCTGCGGCCGCGGGGAACGGAGAGCGCCGCGCCGGCCCTCACACTCCCAGCGCTCCGGGACGCCTCCACCGCTGCCGTCGTCGTTTGGGAACGCGGATCGTAGGAAGCCTACAAGGCTTGTGTGCGGCGGCAGCAGAAGCCGGTGAGGAGGGGGAGAGCGGGATGGAGGAGAAGGTCTTCACCAAGGAGCTCGACCAGTGGGTGGAGCAGCTCAACGAATGCAAGCAACTCTCCGAGGGGCAGGTGAAGAGCCTCTGCGAGAAGGTGAGGAGGGGCGGTGGCGGGAGGTTTGGGTCGCTGCGGGGAGGCGGCGCCCGATGAGGGGAGCCCGCGGGGCCGGGGCGGCCGCTCGGCGGGAAGGAGCTGCCGGGGGGCGGTGGGGGAGGCGCCTCTCCGCCGGCGGGACGCGCTATGGGAGCCTCTCGGGATGCTCCGGCGGGGGCTGACTGGTGCCCGAGCCGGCGGCGGGGGTAGCGGGCCGGGGAGCCGGGCGAGCCGCGGCCCCTTTGGCCGCTGCGCCGGGAGCCTGGCTCCGCCTCCCGCCTTTTCATCGCCTCCTAAAATGGCGCCGCGGCCGGGATTCTCGGGAGAGACCCCCCCGAACGCCGCCGCCATCCCCGGGGAGGGGGGACTCCCTTTTGCCGTCTTGGGGTCCCGGGCGGCTTCGGCTGGTCCAGGGCGGGGGGAGCCGTGCCCCTCTGGCCGGACGGTCGTGTGCGGAGGGAGGGTCGCGAGTGAATGGAGGCGACATACTGTCACGATCCGGTCGGCGTTTTAAAGCAGCCCTCAAAGTGTGAGGTATTTCCACGAAAATAAAAGCTTATCGGTCGTAAATTACACGGGGCAAAGATCTTGAATGTTACAGCTTTGATTTTTATCTTTTCATGATATAAATAAGCACAGACGCATTTATAACTAATCGAAGGGTAGATGAGCTTTGGGGCTTTGTTTTCTCTGAAGAAGGTTCAGGGTTTTGTGAAATTCTCAGAATAACTGTGTGAGAATCTCAACTGTGTTTATTTTTATGGGCGACGGGTTGAAGATGTCGAGACCTGGATCTTAGAGTGCTGGTTTGATTGAGGCATTTATTGTTTATAAAGGTCTTAAAACCAGCCCAGAATAGGTTGCCTTTTGAAATTTAAGGAAAACAGTTGTTCTTAGTAACATCCATCTGTATTTTCCAATTGGAGTCTAATTTTGGATGTAACTTAATAGCTGAGCAGGTTGGGTTTTTTTGGGTTTTTTTTTGGGGGGTTTTTTGTTTTGGTTTATGTATTCCTACATTTCTAGATTGAAGGCAGTAATACCTGTGGACTGTTTGGGAACTGGGAGTGAAGGAATGTGGGAAGTTACTGCTGTACTGTGTTCTAAAGAAGCCTGTGTACCTGCCACGAGAAGTAATTAGAACATTTTAGATTTGGAATCATGCCTTCAAATGCTACAGCATGTCATTTTGGAAGCAGATTGTTCCCAAAGGACTGTCAACTTATTAAAGAACTTGTAGTGTTTTTTGGCTAGACGGGTTCTTCCTTGAGTCCAAATTTGAGCTGACTAGGAGTCTAACAACCTGAAATTGTGACCATTTCGTACAGTTTGTGTATTTTAAATTGTGTTGCAAGCGAATGGCGGTGTCACCGCCTGCCTGGTTCTGATGTCCCTCTCTAGTGACAGTGGTCCAGCTCCTTCCTTGTGTTGGGGAGGAGGCTCTTCCACCTGCCATCATGTATAGGCTGATGGTACAGGCTCCTGAATGCTGTGTGAGCGGGTGTGTTTGTAAGGTTATATGGTAACTTGCAGGGAATGGACAAAAAGCTTTCAATTTACTGGGAGTGAGGAGTTGGTGTACCATGAGAAATTCAGAAGATACTGTAGTCCCAGTCACCCTTGTTGCACAAGAAGCCGTTTTCATTTTTTCCCAGTGAAAAATGGTAATGAGATTTATTTCTGGGTAAATGTGTAACGCTCCTCACAAATAATAGTAGATAAACAGAAAGTTACGTGTCCAACTGCTGTGTTTTGAGAAGAGAGACCATAAGGATGTGTGAGAAAAGTCTACCTGGAAAATACCATTTATCAGTAACTTCCAGTAGCCTCCAGTTGGGTGGGAATGACCCAGCTCCAGACCAAAGGTAGGATTTCTCTGGGTAGTGTGATCCTGTGCTTGAGCTGAAATTCCCTATCTCTGACTGGTTTGTGGTCAGCACTTTGCAGAGTCCAGCCACATGGCTGGTTATGTTAAGGAGAGGTGACTTGTTGCTGATAACTACAGGTGGATTCCTGCTAAAGAGGAGTTCAGTTTCTGTGTGGCTGCTGATGCAAGGAATTAGAAGCTGGCTCCTGAAATGCGAGTTTTCCATCAAGTTGTTTCTGAAAGTGGGGTGTTAGTTGAATTCTCTGCCCTCCTGCTGAGGGGCAGCATTGCCTTTAACGCATTTTCATGCTTCCAGCACTTGACTCTCAAACTTTGCTGCGTTCTGCATTGTGTTTTGATTGTCTTAAGTAGTTTCATGGAGGTAATCGCACCCAAAGGTTATGTTTTTTTCCATAAATAGCTTAATGTGTTAACAACGGTGTCAAATACAGCTAGTGTTCCAAAGGACAGATAAAGATGCTACTAGGTATAAACTGTCACTCTTCACTACATTGAACTGTAGCCAGGGCTAGATAAAATAAGCAAACAAATAAATAAATAAAATCTTTGCAAGGGCTTTTTGCCCCATAACACTATTTGATTGGATGATCTTCCTGACTGGTATTTCTTGATCTGCTGGGACTTGATGTGTGCAGACTGGTGCCTGTCTAATAAGAATAAGCCTAGGGGCTCTCTTGTATTTCAGTATTGATATCTAAAGAACCCAACATGCTATTTACAGACATGATAATTAAGCGTGGCCATTCCTGCATCCCAGTTACTTTCTTAGTGCATCCTGTGTTGTGCCTGGTTACCTGGTGGTGGTGGTAACTGGGCAGAAATGTCTCCTAAGTCTAGAAATAATTTGTAATCATGAATAATACATAATACCTTCACTGATGATTTGAAAAAAAAACACATGAACTTGAGTGGCAGTTAAATTATTCTAGACTTAATTCGTGCTATGTTGTGAGTGCTTTGCTGAAGGGAAAAGGTGAATTTTGAAGAAGTGGTCAAAATGTGCCCCGTGTGGTCACTGTTTGGTATCAGCAGCGTCTGTCCTGTTAACACAGAATTGTTTGACTGTTGTCTGTGAACAGAGGAGAAAGGGAGTCCCTTATTGCCAGGTGAGGGTTTTTTCCACTGGCCATTTTGAATGAAAGGATGCGGTTTTGGGGCCCTGTTCTGTAATTTGTAAGGGTGGAGGGAAGTGGTCTTATCTCCTCACTGTTGGGTGCAAATTCCCTTTATCGCAGGAGATGGAGCACATTGCTCAGGGAAGTGGGATGAGAGTCTGAAAATGCTCAGAGGAATGAGTTGAATTTCTGGATGGAGTCTCCATTGCTTAGTTCAGAAGGCATCTAGTGCAGGTGGAGGGAGAGGTATCGGGTTCTCTCCCCTGAAAATACTAATCTATAATTAAGTGGGCTTGAACATGGAATCCAGTTTTTAGAAAAAGATGACAACATGGTCATATGTGCTGTGTAGAGTGCTCGAGATTCTCTTCCCATGTACTTGATTTACTAGTAAAATACATCTGAATAAACAGTACTGCTCTCCAGATTTTTTTAAACTAGGTGAAGGGCTGGTACTGGTGAAGGCAATCAAGAAACCTTAATTTGAGCCTTGTCTTCTGCAGCTTTTGATCTGTAGCCAATGATCTTGGGTTTTATTTGTCACCAGTGCTGATTTTCATAGTATAAATATGTTTCTGGGGCATTCTATTCTCTGGGATGTACCTTGTTAATGGTGTAATTTTCTAAATTTTTTTCCTGTTGCAGAAATTCCACCTTTGTTTAACACCAGATGTTCCAAGTTAGATTTTCTGGAATTGATTGTGGATGTGAACTACCCAAATGTGTGTGTATTCCCTGCGGCTGTGTGAGCTGCATGGACTTGTTAAGGGCAGTGTTGGGGGGGGGCAGGGGAGGGCAGTGTGTTACTGATGAATATTTCTTTGGGGTCAGCCCCATCCCCTGCAATCAAAGTTCAGTTCCTCTAATGTACAGGCAAGTTTTGTGAATCCTGTATTTTTACTCCTGTGTTTAAGCTATTACTGGCCTGAGACATGAGCCCTGCTTCTTTTTTCAGGCAGGGGCAGGCACACAATCCCTTCTGCCTCCTCTGCAGTTGGGGAATTACGTTTCTTAGCTGATTATTTCTACCTAGAACTGAATGTTTCAAACTATGCCCAGCTGCATTTGTAAGGGCTTTTCCCTTAGGTGGCTGTTACATTTCTGTATCTTCACATGTAACCATCACACACAACTATTTTTCCAGATAAAACGATTGTAAAAATGATGTTGCTGTCTGAACTTGCTGTAAATCAACTGGAAAAACCCCGCCCCAGCAGAATTCCCAGCCCAGTGAGAGTTTCTGTGTGGTGGGGTGTGTTGGACAAATTTGGTGTCCCTTCACCCCTTCCCCTGGCAGGAGAAGAAAGTAGGTCTGGAAGATGCAGCGCTTCAGTTCCTCCTTGCTGCTGTCTCGGCTTCTGGATTCACGAACAAGGAAACCTTTAACCTCCTGCCAGTGATGGGAGGACGCTCTTTAGTGGTTCCAGGGGCTCTGGGAGTCCAGAAGGTGCTTTGGGACTCCTTCGCTGCTGCTTTGTTGAACATTTCAGGGGATCAAACCATTGATGGGTGTGTATAGTTATACCTTCCATCTCTGAAGAGTTACAGATGTATTGTGAAAAGCTTTTTGTGACATTATAATAACTGTGGTTTAGATTATTCTGGAACAATTCCACAGGAAAAAAAGAGCTTTTCACTTCTAGTGTTCTGTGTGGTGCCTTTTTTTTTTTTAATGGTTGGTAATATAAAATGGTAATTGTCTCTTTACACAAAAGGCATTTGAAGTGTCAAACTTGCCAGCCTTCTCACCTAGTCCTGGTTATACTTACAACACTTTGATGTACGTATGTGAATTGTCTCACATGTGCCAAGTGTAGCTTCAGCAGCTTTCTAATTTTTTTTCAATTCTGAGAAATTCTGTAAGATTGAGTGGTGCTGGCATGTTTTTTTTTTTCTTTGTTTTGGTTTTAATTGAAACATTAATTGTGAAAGATATTTTTGTGTTGTTTTAGGTGTTACTTTGGGCATAGCTTAAGATCAATAGAAGCAAGCACTTGTAAGTCAGAGCAAGTTCCAACTTGAGTTCTACCAGTTTGAGGCACAGATTGTGGATGAGGCCATGGGTTGGTGTCCTCTTCTAAATGCACCTGTGGTGAGGCTGTTGCCTCCTCAGCTCTGATGATGGTGCTGCTCTCATTGCTCCCTGGCCATTTTCAGTTAGTCATTAAGGGTTGCCTTAAAAAGTGTGATAACCTGCCCTGTCGGGCTGTGGCTGGCAGGAGGCAAGGAGGGAATCAGAGGAGCAGTAATGGAATTAGCATCCTCTCTTAAGGACCCTTAAACAACACTACACCTATATTCATTAACACACTTGTTGCTCTTTGTTCCTTTTCTTTAGGCAGCTCATGAAGCTGGAGAAACAGTTTATTCCTGGCTAAAGAATGCTGGAGCTCAACTGCTCAGTAGTCAGTCTCCAATATTTCTGCTGGGTTTATCAAAAATACCTTCCAATACAGGTGTTGTGTGCTTCCTAGTTGGTTTTGAAGTACATTTCTTGAGGTGGACATGTCTACCCCAGCCTCTAGTCCATCTCCTGACCGTGTCTCACCGTGCCTACCTGTAGTTGGAGTGAAAGAGTTGAATATCTTTTGAGTTTGTCCAAGTGCAGCTTCGTGTGTCCGGCACAATTAGTTTGGGAATAGCTTTAGCCTATTTGTGTGGGTTTTTTTTTTTAACAAATTGAATAATACAAAATGAATGTGGGATTGTGTAAGTTGGTCAGCTTCATGCTCTTGCTGTGTTTCTTGGAACTCCCATGTAGAGAGGAAGACTCTGGATTTCCTGAGCTATTTGGCCCTCCTGTATTTTTTACAAAAGATTTTTCTAGACTTTGATTTTTCCTTTGATGCAAAGGTGAAGTCACTGAGATCTTTTGTATGAAGCAAAGCAATGACATCGATTCCTGCCAGAGGAGCCCCTTCCTAACCCTGTTTTTATGTCTGCTCGTCAACTGCTGATATTTAAACTGCAGTTCCCCTTTCCTTCTCCCAAATCTGCCTTTGAGGGAAAGTTCACTCCTTTCAGTTACGCTGAGTATGTGAGACTGCTGCTGATTTATCCAAAATGCAGTTGAGGGGACTATCAAGGCTGTGAGTGGTATCAGTCACCACTTTGTAATATGAGGGGATGCAGGGTTATTTGCCAAAATTTCTCTGCCTGCGTGCTTGCTTGTGGAGCTGCTGGAATTTGCAGGAGAAAAAGGGAGGTGGTTGTCTCATTTAATCTCGTACGCAGCGCTAGTGGTAGGATTGATCTGCTTGGCCAACATCTTGTGTTCAAGTGGATGCTCCTCTAACCAAACAGGAATTGCTGGAGGAGGAAGGGAGCAAATAGCACTGAGTTGATGGAGCAATGAAGGGTGCTCTGCTGCGTGTTGGGAAATGCAAAGCTGATTGGATTCTCTGCTTTTCTTGTTCACTGGTGAATAGTCATTGATACATAAGCTACTATACTTTCCTTTTGTGTGCTCTGAATTCAAGTCAAACTTCTGAGTTGATCTCTTAGCTCTATTTCCCCTATCCTAAGAAATTGAAGGGCTACAAATGTGGAGCTGGGGGAGCTGTGATGCTTTGACCAGGTGTGGCTTGTTTCGCTTGGCTGAGTTCTAAACCTTCAGTATTGCTGGTAGTGGAGGAGGTTGGAGATGGAGTTTTAGGCACTAGTTATAACCAATCTGCTTTCCCTTTGGCTGATCTTTTGTTTCAGTCCTGGGAAAAGAGCATTCTGCTGCTGTGGATGGAAATCCTGTTTTTACTTTACTTTTTACTGTTTTTACTGGGGAGCTTTGTCTTTTAATTTTATTCCTGCTTATCCATTCCCATGGCACTCCTTACTGGGTTCTGAAGATCAACATAAAAGAGTTTCCCATTTGTGTCCCCTGTAACCTGACTGCTGTCCTCCCTTCCTTATGGAAGGGTGATATTGGAGGCATGTTTTCTCCATTTTTGTTTAAAATGTCAGACAGTGAATAAAAATACCTCTTTTTCTCTAAAAATGGTGAGCCCATCTTTTGTCTGAACATGTTCTTCCTCTGCAAGTAAAGGGGTGGGGGAGCCTTATATTGGAGGAGACAAATGCATTGACTCTACAGAAGACTTGCTGACTGTAATGGATGACTTTGCTTGCAACTGGAATCTCTTCCAGGCCCTGATGTTTGGCCAGCTAAAACCAGTATTCATCCCAATTAGCTGATCATTGTGCCTTTAGTCACATCCTTTGCATCTTGACGACAGGAAATCATGGGTGTGGTTGAAGTCTTCGATCTCATCAAAATACCTTTATGGTAACTACAAATACCTAATATTATTGTGTTTTTTTCCCCTGGTTGCAGTGGATGCTTCAGAGCACCCGTGTTAGTAGAGAGCGGGGTGGGTTGCAGGTGGGAATTCTGGTCTGCCAAGAATGACACGTTGCCACCTGCGACCAGGATTTTGGAGCCACGTTGTCTAATTAAAAGAATTGTTGCATTTCCTTTACTGAATTAGTGGTCATCATTTGATAAGTTCTTTATAGCACTGGTTCACTGCTGTGCAGCAGGTTCAGGCATTGCCCTGTCATTCTGCAAAGGCACAATGATGAGGTTTTTTTTCCCCGTGTTCCCCAGAGTTTTTCAGGGCAGATGCTTGGTTTGAGTTGTCAGAGCCCCTGCTGGGACATAGGGATCGAAGAAGGGGTAGGAGTAATTGAGAAACAACTGGTATGTTCTGGAAAAAAAAAGGAATTTGGGTACAGATGAATTCAGATGATTTTGTTTGTTTGTTTGTTTGTTTTTTAAGAAATGGACCACTTTGATTTCTAGGCAAGGTTGATGATGTGCTCTGCTCATGAGGGACACTCACTTGTCTGCAGTGTAGAGTAGAGGGAGAGAGTGGGTGGATATTAGCCTTTAAGGAACTTGACTCTGAGCCTTAATCTGTGGCATTTAGGATAAAAATATATCCAGGGAAGAGGGGAAGTAGATGCCCCTGCATACATACAGCCCCTTCGTCTGAATTGTGAAGATCTGAAAAGCAAATGGTTGTAGCTTTAATGGTCACACAATGGTGCTTTTTAAATTCTTATCCCCGACTGTTCATTATAAAATGCAGAGTTTATGCTTGGATCTTGCATTGTCTTAAAACAATCAAGTGAATGTTTGTATTTTAAGAACAGTGTTTTGCATAGATGATGTGCTTTGTAAACAAAGGCAAGAAAACAGTGCTTTACTGTTCATCTGGCCATTTAGAAGATGTGCAGCAGCCCAGGAAGGCTTGAATTCTTAAACACTAGGTTGTATTTTTATGCAGTGCTACTTGTTTTACCAAAAAAAGGAAAAAGTGTCATTTTCTTGTGTGTTTAAACCAATATTGGTTTTGTTCTTGTTGTCTTGGAGGCATTGTGGGATTGTACAAGTTGCCTTTTTCTAGTGAAATGGCTGAATAAGCCAATATTTCAGATACCAAGTAGGAATGAATTCCAGTCCCTGTGACTAAGCTGAAGTGTATTTGATACGTGTTCAGTGTTTGAACTTTGAGATTGCCCTAAATAAGATACATGACTTTCCATCTCAGCAATTGTTGTTTATGGCAGCCTTTTACTTAGTTCTTCTTCTGCAGCTGTGTCTAACAGCTATTTTTTTGCTGCATTAGACGATTGGAATTTTGCTGTAAAATTAGCGTTTATCAATTAGAAGTAATGGGTCCTTTTGTGTCTTCATCTGTATGCGTTTGTACTTGATTTTTGAAATCTGAGAGTGTAGTGGTGATAAAATAGTTAAACTGATTTGGAGGTGGGGTGTGTAACTGTAAGGTGGTAGGCCGTGGACACTGGTTTTTCTTACATTTGTCTTGTTTTAAATTGTAGAATACCGTCACAAGTTAAACGTGTGGGGGGTGCTGAGGAGGGTTGAAGTTGCACAGAAGTTCAGGGCTCTCTTAATACTAAGAATTATTAAGAACTGAGAAATAAAAGCACTAATAAGCGTTCAAGAAAAATCTGTTTCAGAATTGTGTAACTGTTTATCCTAGTGATAGGCAACGAAACCTGGATGTTTCAAAATGTTGATGTCAAAATACTGCGAAGGTATTGCGCTATTGCCCTTTTTGGCAATAGGTCACTGGGGATTTGAAGTGCGAGGAAGGTGTGTGTCTCTTCCCCCGTTCTCCCTCCTCAGGGGGTTTGACCAAAGAGTATTTTTCTGGTACTGAAGGCAGCTGAAGTATCTGCAGTTTCCTCTCCATGAGGAGGTGTCTGAGAGCTGCTGGTGGGAAGCCCAGTGTGAGGGGAGGATGGACTGGGATGGACCGGGAGGGAGCTGGGGGAGGTTGCTCAAGAAGGAGCCCCATTCTGGGTTTCAGGGATCAATAAAGAGGGAGTGGAACCAGATGAGGTTGTTCAGGGCATTGGGTGGCCCAAAACAAAGTCAGGGTCGCAGATATTTCAGTAGTAGCAGTGAAATTGCAATATTACAGGTACTGTTGTCTTACCAATTGTGTGTTTGTTAGGTTATGGTATATTAATAGTAAAACATTTTTTGCCTTACACTTTTGTGGGGATTAATTTAATGTGGAAGTTTGAGGCATGGTTGATGGACCACTTGTTGGTGGCTTGTTTTCAGGGTGGGGTTTTTTCCCCACTTACAACTCTGCTGAAGCTCTTCTGTAGAGGCAAGTTTACAGCTTAAGCACTTGAGTGTATGGCACTGTTAATGTTGTGGGACATGGTAAGACTGGATAATAATGGATTAAGCAGTTCATAAGGCAGGATTTCATGAAACTTGTTTCAGAACGTGAAAATACGAAAAATCCCTGCACCAGCATCCTTCCACCACGGGATTTAAATAGAGATTGCTGTTTTGCAAGTTGACCTGGAACAGTCTTTTTCCACCTGAGTAGCTGTGTGACTTACCTACGTGTTTGGGCATATTCATACCTGAGTGATCCGATACTTCAGAAACGGAGGAAGCAACATCTCTGTTGCTGAGAATTGTGCCGTTTTAATCTCGGTCAGCCTAAGTGTTGCACACCTTTGATGAAAAATGAGTGTTGCCTTCTTTGTGCAAGGTTTCCATGTGTGAAGAAAATACAGCGATAGAGAGAATTTGAATTAGAGCAGGGTTGGTTTTTTTTTTTACACTGAGGCTCTATAAGTATCTGTAACGTTCTCTGTCAAAAGCAGAATTAAGGTAGCTAATGCTTCTGAATGTAATAGCGTATTAGAAGAGGCTAAGACTCTTAAAACACCTTCAAAACATCCGGTGAGTGTCTCTGCATTAAAACGGACTGAAGTCAGGCTATCTTAAAATAAATCTACACTTTTAGCATCTACCACAAGCCAGCAATGACCTATCTTTAGTACTAGGCACGGCGTGAGTGGAAACTGTCATGTGAGGTTGACTTTTGGTGTAAAAATGGCTGCAGAGAGATTTAACTGGGATATCTAAAGCTCTGGGTTGTGCAGGGTACTTAACCGTGGTCGCATCTTTGCGTTTCTTTCCAGTGTTGAATAAAATCTTGAATTTCGTGACTCTCCATCATTAGACCGTGTGTTGCTGTGACTTTTCTGGTTTGAAGTGGTGAGTGGGCAATGTGCAGGAACAGTGAGACCGCTTTTGGGGGGTGTCAGTCGCTGTCCTGCTCATGGTTCCACGAATGGGTGGAAACTTGGGCACAGCAGCGTGTTCATTAATAGCTTGGCTCATGTCAATAACCAGTATTTAATAATCTATTTAGATTTTAACTTCAAATGTTTCTTTCCTAACCTTTAAAAATTTATTACTCTTCAGATTATGAGTTTTTTTTTCTACCATCATAAATATATTTCTTTGCTTAACAGAAACACTCCAAAAAAATTGGTATGCTGCCCCCTCAAATAGTTTTCAAACCTATGAACTTAGGTTTGAAAAAGTTAAGAAGAACGACCCTAAATTAAGTGTGGGGTTGCTCTTCCATCTCTCTCTTCTATTGATACAATCTTCAGAATATCTTTGATTCAGTGTGGCCTGTGCATAGGTGGGATTTGGGGCTATTTCTGCAAGTCTTGGGCTATAATGTAGGGGTTTTATGTACATATATACTTTGTTATCCTGATAATGAGGTAAAAAAGAGATCCTTTTTGAATAGGAACACCGGCGGTTGCAAGGCATGGAAATCTTTGTAGCTGGTAACATGTAAACTTGTTACTATTTATATTTCTAATACCCTCTTGATTTAGAAAATTATGGTGGTGTGTGTTTAGTGACTGTTCTGAGAACAAAGTGTAACAACTGGCGGGGTGATGGTATCATTAAGGAATTATTGCGTTATTTCAAAATCACCTTTCTGGTGGATGCTATATTTAGCTTATGCTTCTTTGTGTGAATTGCCTTTGCCTGCAATTTTTATGCATGTAATTTTGTGGAGAAATGGTGATGGCAAGATGTTTCTGTGCTTGGGTTTATAGAGATGGAACCTGGTGTTAGTACTTCAGCACAGAACTTGTACAGAAAGCGTGTGCGGGTAAATCACTGCTCTGCAGTTGCTGATACCTCTGGGTGTTAGTTATGTCCTCGCTTCTGCTTCATGTGGGATTTTCTGCCTTTGCATTCAAAGCTGTAGGTGTAGATGGGTGACAAACTGTCTTCTGGAGCGAGATGTTGGAAGTATAGAACTCCCTGGGAGCTTTTAGTAGTTTTTAGATTTAGATTTTAGATTTGATTTTTCCATATACTTAACAAAACTCTTCAGTTCCAGCAGTGATCGTTGTTTTATGCTTCATGGAGCCATTTTTGTAGAAAGTCTGAAGTATTCCTGATGTTGGAAATGATTCCTGAAATAACTCTCCTCAAAGAGGGAGAAAGACCACCAAACCAAATTTCTGTTAGTAATACAGGGTTGCATAAAGGAAAATCTTATTATTTTAAGTAAAGATAAACTCTTATCTCAGGGGATCCCAACAAGGAAGAGACAAGAATTCATAAAGACAGCAGATGGTAGAGCATTCTTTGAATAAAAGTTGTAGACTCACAATTTGTGTTCTTTGTTTTTTCTTTTATAGGCTAAAGAAATTTTGACAAAAGAATCTAATGTACAAGAAGTGCGATGTCCAGTCACAGTCTGTGGAGATGTCCATGGACAATTTCACGACCTCATGGAACTTTTCAGAATTGGAGGCAAATCACCAGACACAAACTATTTGTTTATGGGGGACTATGTTGACAGAGGCTATTATTCAGTGGAAACAGTCACATTGCTTGTAGCTCTTAAGGTAACTTCTCTTCTCAGCCATACAATTCTGTAGAAAACATGTATAATTACTATCCTGATTACAGTTGTATCTATTACGGTTTGCACTGCATTGGAATTACAGGGACAAAACCTGAAATGTGGACTCTTAGTTTTCTAAGATACTTCTGAAAAGAAAAGAAATTAATCTGCAGGTGCAAGCATTTTATAAAATGAGAGCTGTGTTTATTTTTTACCTGCCAGAGTAGCAATCTTTAAGATATCTTGGAGAGATCAGCTTAATGCACAGGTGTAGGGAATTTCACTAGTAACACTGAATAAAACTTGTAATTCATCTCTAAAGTCTCTGGCAGCTGTAGATTTGAATGAATTACCCCTTCTTTTCTCAAATGTTCTAATTGAATCTCCATCTTAAAAAGGGTTTGGTTTTTACTGCTTTACAGACCTACGATGGGGGGTGAGGAGGGCAAATTCTCTTCTTTGGGAGGATGTGTATTTTGATGCCTCTAAACTGAGTGTTATGTTTAGGTGCGTTACCGTGAACGTATCACAATTCTTCGAGGGAACCATGAAAGCAGGCAAATCACACAAGTATATGGTTTCTATGATGAATGTTTAAGAAAATACGGAAATGCAAATGTTTGGAAATACTTTACAGACCTTTTTGATTACCTGCCTCTAACTGCCTTGGTGGATGGCCAGGTATGTTGAAATTTGTCAAATTTAAATGTTACTGGTTGTAAAGGGAGCTCTTAGCGCTGATTTCTGTTAGCTCTTGGCTTTAAAGAAATCTCTTGCAGATTTTTCTCCTAATTATTTATGCTAAACAGTTGGAATTGTACTGATATTATGTAAATGAACAAGATAAACTTCATATCCCTAACTCTTACAGATTTTCTGTCTACACGGTGGCCTCTCCCCATCGATAGATACACTGGATCACATCAGAGCACTTGATCGCTTGCAGGAGGTTCCCCATGAGGTACTGAAAAATCATTTTCTAAACTTGTGGGGTTCCTGAGTCAGCATATAGAATCCTAGAATGCTCCAGGCCAGAAGGGGCCTCTGGGGGTCATCTAATCCGACCTCCCCGCAGTCAGCAGGGACACCCCCAGCTAGACCAGGTTGCTCAGGACCTTTTTGAACCTCCCCTTGAATATGTCCAGGGAAGGAGCCTCAACCACCTCCCTGGGCAACCTGTTCCAGTGTCCCACCACCCGCAGAGTAAAGAACCTGTTCCTAACATCCCGTCTGAATCTGCTCTTCATTTGTTGGCTGTTTGAATACACAGGCCAGAAACAAAATTCAGAAGAACTTAACAATATAAAAGTACCCATCGTCTTGTTTAGTTTTTGAATGAAAAGAAACATATTTTAATGTGTTTAGAGTCTCAACAGGTCCCACTTTTAAGATCTCTGAGGTCAGAGCTGCTTCTATGAAATTCCTCTTTCAGATGAACGTCCTGATAGTACTTCAGGCGTGCTGGCTGTTGTACTTGATAGCTGTTTCTTAAAGTGTGAAAGAGATGCCGCAACAAGTAGTGTGGGGACTCTGTGTGTGTGTGTAGGGTTTTTGTGGGGCTGTTTTATTTTTCCCACTTGATGTCTGAAACATCTTGTACATCTCTTCCAGGGTCCGATGTGTGACTTGCTATGGTCAGATCCAGATGATCGCGGTGGCTGGGGCATTTCTCCTCGCGGTGCAGGTTATACGTTTGGACAGGATATTTCAGAAACATTTAACCATGCCAATGGCCTTACGTTGGTTTCCAGAGCTCATCAGTTGGTAATGGAGGTGAGCAGGATCTCACAGCCTCTGTGTTTAAACCCCTGATGGTGCTGTTGGTGCATTAATAACCCTACTCTGTGTGTCAAACAACTGAGAATCTTCCAGAAACTCTTTATTTTGACATTATTCATGTGCTACTGAAGGAGTTTCTCAATTTGATAGTGGAGTAACCTTTACTTTTGGCCTTTCTTTTTTCCTGAACATTTACAGTAATGTCCTAGAACAGAATTTAGTAGTAGATGTGTTATTGCATTTCTTTGTAGATAAAAAGGTTTTTAAACATAAATGCTGAGTCCCTTGCTAAGAAAATGCATGCAAATGTGTGTGACTTGGTGGGGAGAAAGAATTGGGTTTTCCATTTTACCTTAGATGTGTGGTTTGGTTCTTAGTCTGTAGTTATCCCTGGAAGGTAAGATTTTTAAATGTATGTTTGGATTCTGGTTGTGGTGATGGCAGCCAAAGATCCGTAATACAGTGTGTGTTGCAGAATTGCTGTTCAGATTTTTAACATCAGGACAATGGATGATTCTTGTTGGTTTTCTTTTTTTTTCCAAAAAGATGTCTAGCTTATGCTTATTAGTAAAAAGCAACATAACAAAGGCCAAAATTCCCCTTTACCTGTTTTTTCTCAAGGAGACACATAAAGATACAGCCTTAATATTATTGAAAATGATTATTTAAAATGCCACCTAAGGTTTTGAGCATTAAAAATTCAACTTAGTGGTCAGAGGGTTATACGGGGTACAAGAAATTAACCTGACTCTTACCACTGCCATTTTTTTTTTTCTTTCCAGGGGTACAACTGGTGCCATGATCGGAATGTAGTAACAATTTTCAGTGCTCCAAACTATTGTTACCGTTGTGGCAACCAGGCTGCAATTATGGAACTCGATGATACTCTAAAATACTCCTTGTAAGTATGCAGAAAAATAAGATTTACTTTACTTTACACATGATTTTATGGTGTTTCCCGAAGCAAGATGTCGATTAGTTACTGGGTTAAGGTGTGGGTGTTTTTTATCTAACCTGCTTTTGGGAGGTGAAGTGAGTGTGGAGTTGCTGGGTTGGCCCCACCTCGAGTCTTGGAGTCACGTATCTGGAACGGTTGTTGCTGACATCTCTTTTCTGTCAGATTAAAGTGAGGCTGCTCAAGTTTTGTTTTATAGAATGAATTTAATGAAATATTCTAGAGGCGTGTGATGGGAGAGTAGGAGTGCTCTGTCACATCTGAGGTAATGCCCTTCTTACCTAGGGCAAGAGAATTGTAGTATCTTGGAATTCCACACGTGTTAGGGTGTCGCCTCGTGTTAATGAGTTTTCTAGTTAACTACCTCATCAGCGACTTTATTGCCAATAAACAAGGCAAAAGCATTGGGCAAACTGCCCTCTTTAATGACAATTACGGAAGACTTGAACTTTCTAAATGTATATTAATGTTTGTTCAATTTATGAGTCTTTAAGCTAAGATTCCTTTCTGTCCAGTCCATAGTAGTAATCATAAGGGGAGCTTAAAATATGGGGATTCTAAATACATACTAATAGGAGTGGAAGACGTTGAACACTTGTTCTAGAAGGTTTTAAATGGTAGAAAAAGACTTTAGCTGGGTTAAGACTGCTGCTGCTGTTGACTTTCACATTACAAAACCTACCTGAGAATAAAGCAGACTGTTGTGGTTTCATTAGTATCTCTGCTTTTCAGTTTGCAGTTTGATCCGGCACCGCGTAGAGGTGAACCGCATGTTACTCGTCGCACCCCAGACTACTTCCTGTAAAGAGATTTTAGACCTGTACAGTATTGCCATGAACCGTATGTTGACCTAAAGGAAATGGGAAGAGCAACAGTAACTCCAAAGTGTCAGAAAATATTTAACATTCAAACTTGTTTTCACATGGACCAAAAGACGTGCCATATTCAAATACAAAGCCTCTTGTCGTCAACAACTGTGACCACTTTAGAATGAACCAGTTCATTGCATGCTGAAGCACCATTGTTGGTCAAGAAACCAGTTTCTGGCATAGCGCTATTTGTAGTTACTTTTGCTTTCTCTGAGAGACTGCAAATAATAAGATGTAGACATTAACACCTCGTGAATACATTTAACTTTCCATTTAGCTATAGCTTTATTCAGCATGACTGTAGATAAGGGTAGCAGCAAACAATCATTGAAGCTTAAAGAACATTTTCAAAATAAGTACCAAGGCCTCATTTGTTCTGAAACTGTTTGTTTGTTTTATTTTCAGGGAATACTGTTTAATTTAATTGTATTGATTTTTTTTTTTGTCTGCACTCAGTTCCCTCTTCCACTCTTTGCCCTGCCATATTGTCCCTTGTAATTGTCCAAGGATAGTGAATTACTTTGAACAGAACTGTTTTTTTCTGTAAAACAATGTTACTGCAGGACAGAGCTGCAGTGTTTTTCATAATAAACTTGTGAACTAAGTATGGAAAAAAAGGTCAAATCCTAATTGCATCTCGGGTCAACTGTGGTTTAATAAACTCAACGTGTAGCTGGATGGGATTTATAAACTCACCTAGAAATTTCCACCTTAAATAACTAAAACGGAGCTTATTGGAATGTGCTGGAAAACGTGGACCTTTTGAATTGTGTCCCAGGGAGGTGCCTGGTCCTCGATGACACGAGCTGAGAACAGACCTTGCTTATTACTGATGTGTTGTGCTCTTTCCCTCTCGGTGCTCTACTGAAATAGTCCAAAATGGAAGAATATAGGATTAACTCCATGGATTGAGTGTGGCTTTTTTCCAAGTGTAAATCTAAATCTGAGTTACGTAAAATGTAGGTGCTAATACTTCAAACCATTTTCTGAAAAACTAAGAATAAAACCAGTTTTCTGAATATTAAAGGAAATAACTTGAAATTTAGTACTATGTGTATTGCCCAAGCTTCCATTCTGAAAACCAGTGGTATGTGTTTCGTGTTAACGTCCCTTAAAATACTTCCTTTCTACACATTTGTTTCAGAAACTCAAATTTCATGCTTTCTTAAGGCTTGTGCTGAAAGTTATCAGGCTTATCTGGCTGTTTTAATAGGGAAGACTTTTAACATTCATATTGGTTGAGAGACTTGAAATTCCTTGGGCAGACTGTAGATTTGCAGCAACATAGAAGCTTTATTTTACTTTATTTTTTTTAAACTGATGGCTTTTAACAAGAGTATAGAAATTTTACAAATGTCCCAATTTACCTGGAGGCCTGGTCCTGTCCATACTTCTTGGGGGCTTTCTGCTGGAGGGGGGGGGCTTAATTCTCTGATCTGTCAGAAAGGTGCTGCGTTTCCCCAGTGTTACTTGATCCCTTGAGCAAAAATTCAGGTTTTTGGTCTCCTGTAGGTTGGCTTATAATGGTTTCTGGAGAGTGCTCTGTCTCCTGCAGTTTGATCTCCTGTAGGAACAAGGATTTGCTAAAAATAAGTGCGTCTGAAGTGTCTTTTTTTAGCATCTTGGGAACTTTTGCTTTGATCACTGTATTAAAACCCCCACACTTTTCTACAGAAAAGTACTTCACTTTCAGTTCCTTTCACTTTGTAAATGTTTTTGTAGCAAGGACTCTATGCCTTAATTGACACCGTTCCTTCAAGGGTAATGACTTTGCCCTATTTTCTGTTTTCCCTGGCACTTTAATTGCAGTGACTCCTCCTGCTCTGGGAGGGAGCAGCCGCTTCATTTGTTCAGTTTCTGTACACAAACACAAGCAGTTATTAGTAAAATCAATGGGGAAATGTTAAAAATAACTCCAGTTCTTGCACTTTTTCCCTGTAACTGTTCTGTGCCTGCCCATTTGAAGGAATTCATTGAAGTTATCGCATTGTGAACAAAAAAGTGTTAACTCTGGAGGTTGGCTGCCAGCAGCACTAAACAGCTAAAAAACATGGTTTGAAGGTTCGAGAGAAGGAGAACTTCAAGTAGGAATAACTCCTGTTTGACTTGTTTATTGGAAACTGACTAAAGTTCACCCAAGCAAAAGCTGCCGCCAGAGAAATGAGCGTAATCAGGGTCTACACTGGTTTGGGAGAGCAGTGTTGGTGTTTCCTCCTTCGCTGCACAGACTGGTGAATTCTGTGAAATGCCTGGAAATCCCATACTGTGGGAGGTCAGCCTTAATTAAAGAAGGGGTAATTAAACCCAGGCTGACATTGAGGTTTGACTTTTCAGAAAGCAGCTGTCCATGAGACTCAGCCCTTTTCTACAAACCCCTCTAAGAAGTTCCCCATTTTTCTTCTGTTTCTCAGAATTTTGATAGAGTCAGTGGAATCCTGTTGTTGGACAGGTTGGGGGAGAGTTTTGAGCTTTCCATGCTGTGTTTTATATAAGTCACACTCACTCGTGTCCTGTCATTTGCCTGTTTGTCTGAATTATTGGATCAGACTGAAGTCAGCACCCTTCACTGGTGGAGGCCTGCCCTTCTGAAGAGTTATTAAGTCAAAAAGAAGAGACAAAAATCACAATCCAACGCAGGAAAATGTTCAATAGCTTTGGTTTTGAAAGGAAAAATGGGATGGATGTGACGTGTTATAGCTTTGTCGGGTGTTTTCCCCTTCGTGCTCTTCTACACCTTTCTGCTGCCTGCTCCCGTCCTGTGATCTGTTCCCTCTTCCTGCTGTCCTTGATGGTGGAGCCGTCCCAGTGTCCCTGTTGTGTCCCAGTGTCCCTCTTCCACAGGGCTCCATCGGTGGCTGTAGCTGGATGTTTTCTCTGAGGCGGAGCAGCCCCTGTGTTTCTCGGCTCATGTCCCAGCTGCTGACGTGTGCGTGCAGGTTATTATCGAAAGTCCAGCTGGAGATGTTAGTAGAGAAAAGATTCCTGAGAGTCGCTGTTCCTGCCAATCCAAACTTCATTGTTCCACGTGAGGGGATTACTTTTATTCCTTTTTTTTATAGTAGTGAACTCAGAACACTTTCTGAAAATGACTTTCAGTGTTTATTAAGAGCCTGGGACGCAGTCTTTGCTCTGACTGTTTAGAAATTCAGCCCGAATCTTAAAGGCAAAGTATTTCCTTCTTTCCTACAAACCCACAACTCTTACCCAAGTGCTAAGTTTATTTGGGGTTTTGTTTCACAGTTCAATAAACACATTCCTCTATTTCCGCCCGCCCTTTCATCTTCATTTCCTTGGTAACTCTGGATGCAGCTCCCACTCTTGGAGGAGCTGTTCCATAAGAAGCAGGAGGGGCTGAAGGATAAATGCACTTGTTTGTTTTTGGAAAAATGGTCTGTAAGAAGAAGCAAATGTCATCAAATCACAGTTTGGAGTTTCAAATTAAATGCTGCAAATTCAATTAATTGAAGGTGTGGCTCTGCTCCTCGCCACCTCCTTATCCACCTGTCATATGCTCTTCATCACTCTTCAGTTGCCGCTGGATTTGTCTGCTGAGAGCTCAGAGAAACTCAGGCCACGTTTTAGGGGGTTTTGCATAGGTTAAAGCAAAGATTTACCCAAGAGAAACTGCTTTTTAGTACTGTTCTTTGCAACCACCTGCATGGTTTTTGAAGTCCCGTGGAGCGTGTAGGGTGCCTTCTGTGCGCTACAGCCATCGCTCTGCGGAGCATCAGTTCTCTGGTGAGTTCCAGAAGGTTAGAAATAGGCAAAATGTTAAGTAAAAAATACCCTGGAGTGTAGAAATCTTGCAGTGCCCGGGAATATGCTGAAGAAGCCCCGCAGAGTCCCTGAGTCAGCCTCCTGTGGGTTATTTTGATGTTGTAACTCGTTTGGCTGTGCTGCTGCTGGATGAGAATAAAGGCGAGCTGCTCTCTGGAGCAAGGGAGCAGAGTTCTCTGGCACATCTACAGGAAGAAAAAAAAGGGCTGAAACAGCACTTTTGGCTTTGAATTGAGCAGTGCTGCATGTTTTAGCTTTTTAAAACCTGTGCTGTAGCTTAAAAGCTTTGTTCTTGAAGATGGGTTGAACTACAGCTCCTGATCTCTTAATTACTCTGTGATGAATAGATCTGCTTTTGGATGGAGATTTACTGATTGCTGCTGGTGTATGAAACTTTAAGCACTAATAATACCCAAATATTATACATCTATAATTAGTCTTTATTTGGGAAACCTGCTTAGACAGTTGTTTTTAGAATAGGAGGGCACTGTAGTATTGGAATGGGTTCACTGGCCAGGCTGTGGAGTATCTGGCCTGAGAATTTTTCAGGACTGGGCTAGGAAAAGCCAGAGCTGGGCCAGTGCTGGTGTCAGTGCTGCTTCGGGGAGAGCGAGGGTACTTCCAGTTGATGTTTTTTCATGTTCAGAAATACAAGATCTTACCGGGTTATGGTACAGGAGACTCGGTGGTTAGCCTGTTGGCTCCTCTATCAAACCCCTGTGAAGCTGTTGAGGCTGCTTTGGTTGTGGTCAACTAGAAATAGTTGGGGTGTGTTTTCGTTCTGGTAGCTTCAAATTGGTGACAGTTTGGTTTTGGTGACCTCCTGGCCCTGGAGATGGAAAAGGAGCAGCCCAATCAGGAGTGAGTATCTCTGATGAAAACATGCAGGTGGGCGCTTCTGATAACATTCTCCTTGTTGCAGATGTTTGTATCGCTGCGTAGAGTTTTGTAAATCAAACTGAACTTCTGCTATTTTACATCTTCTGTGCGCACATTCCTCCCCAGATTTCCCCCAAACACGACTGGGGATTTTTTGGAGGGGTTGGGCTTTTTCCTGATTTTTATTAAATATATAAACTGCCTTCTGGATGATGCATTTAGAGACCTAGTACTGAACTGTCGAAGAGGGAGTGTACTTTTCAAATCGGTAATTGCACGATCGATAGGGCTGAAAGGCTTTAGCCTGGGTCCCAACTGCATTTATTTTTCGTGCAGTTTGAAAAAACCACTCATTACCCACTGCCTGATCATCAAAATTTGTGTCAAAACCCCTTCTTTACTGCAGGAGTGGCCAATGAGTGCTCTCTTCTGTCCCCTTTTACATAAAGAAAAAGGGGAGGGGGACAGACCTGGAGGAGCTGTGTCTGAGGGGGTCTTATGTGGCTGGTTACACACTTCATCCAGCTTCTCTTCCCCCCCCCCCCTCGGTGTCTGTCCTTGGGGAAGAGGAGCGCAATGCACTGCCCAAGTGGGGACCCCTGCCCAGGAGAAGGGAGGCTGCAGCTCCCTGGGAATCTCTCTTCCCTCTCTGAGAAAGGCAGGTGATGGCTCTGCCTCTTGCCTGTCCATGAGTTCATCTTGAGCGTTAGCTCAAGTCATCCCCCAACGTCACTGGGCTCCACCTTTTCCCCCGAAATATCTTTTAAAAATGCTTTGAGTCTGACTTCTGAAACACATTATATTTATTCCCATGGACTTTGAGTCCTCAAAGCAACTGCTTTTTATTATCTGTGGCGTCACAACTAGCTCAGAATAGTCTCCTTTTTGGACTTTGAACAGTTCCAAGGTTGAAGACAGGTTGTCAATCCTTTAAAGGCAACCTGGCTCACTTACTCTCATGCTTCCTTATCAAGGATATTAAAAATGTTATAATTAGGCCCTTAGAGTCTTTCTTAAGACCATTTAAAGCAAGTCTATTATTTGCCATCCAGAGGGGCACAAACAGGCTGGAGAGGTGGGACCATGAGACCCTCATGAGGTTCAACAAAGACAAGTGCAGGGTCTTAAAGGGCTTCCAGTCCCTAAGGGGGCTCCAGAAAAGCTGGGCTGGGACTCTTGATCAGGGAGGGGAGCCATAGGGTGAGGAGGAACGGTTTTAAACTGAAAGAGGGAGGATTTAGATTAGAGATTAGGAAGAACTTCTTTGGTGTGAGGGTGGTGAGAGCCTGGCCCAGGTTGCCCAGAGAAGCTGTGGCTGCCCCATCCCTGGAGGGGTTCAAGGCCAGGTTAGATGGGGCTTGGAGCCACCTGGTCTGGTGGGAGGTGGAACTGGGTGATCTTTAAGGTCTCTTCCAACCCAAACTAGTCTCTGATGGCGGCTCAGTTCACGGAATCCGTAAAGAGCACATCTCGGGGATGCTCCTTGCTGACTGCCCTCCCGGTCCCTCGGAGCAGCGAGCTCCGGCGCCACCGCGTGGCCGCGTCCCGCTTGTCCCCAGTGTGCGGGGACCGGCGGGGCCGGGGAGCCGCTTGCCCGTGGCCAAAGCTCCGCTTCATCCTCTCCGCAATTGGGCAGCCTCAAGAGGCTGGAGAAGGGTGACTCTCCCCTCTTCAGCATCTCCCCCAGCACAGCATCCTCGCTCCCGGTTCCTCCTGGGCGGCCCCAGTGGTTTCAGAAGATGCCGGGGCAGAGCTGGTACAAAAATCGGTCTGTTTAAGGATGTGGAGGTGGAGGGAGGATGAGGTTAGGATGGAGATGCTGCAAATACGCTTGAGGTAGGTGTGTTTCTATTTTTAATCTTTTTTTCCCCCCTATCTTTAGTCTTCTAAACTAGCTCCAATCCCTGTAGTTACATAAGAGGAATAGGAACGTTGTTAGAAGAAATAGAAGCTGATAAAGGGAAAAAAAAAAACCAGTTGGGGCCAGTCTTTTTTCAGTGGTGCCCATTGAGAGGACAAGAGGGGACTGGCACAAACTTGAACACAAGAAGTTCCATCTAAACATGAGGAGGAACTTCTTCATGTGGAGGGTGGCAGAGCCCTGGCAGAGGCTGCCCAGAGAGGTGGTGGAGTCTCCATCTCTGGAGACATTCAAACCCACCTGGACACGGTCCTGTGGGACCTGCTTTGGCAGGGGGTTGTACTAGATGATCTCCAGAGGTCCCTTCCCTTCCAACCCCATGTTGTTCTGTGATTTGTTTATTGGGTTTTGTCAGTCCACGAGTGCTAACAGGACTCTCATCCAGCCAGAGGGCTCTGCCACCACCCTCCTGCGCTGCTGGGGACAAGCGTCCCCTTCCCAAGGATGCTCCTGTGACACACATTTGGATGAAGTGGAAATGCAATGATCAGCTTTTCTCCAGAGCTGAACTGAGAACAAGATTTTTCCTCCTCTGCTGCTGTGCTGCTGCACGATTGCTTTAAGCACAAGTGGTACAAGCCTTGGAGCTCACCAACGTCTTCCTACAATTTGTCTCGTTTGAATAATTCCAATTTTTTCTGCTTTTACCCCGATCCAGCCAGTTCTAAGTTTGTTCCTTTGTTGAGGTGGCTGTTCATTTAAAAAATAAAATAAAAATGTTCCCAGTCTTCTGTATTCCTGAAATAAAAAGGAGGATTTTTGCAGCAAGTCTTATCCTCCCCTGCACGAAGATGAGGTTCTTGTTGATGGTCGCATCTCGCTTTCCAGCAAATCCTTCCCAGCTCTCTCTGCTGGAGCAGCTCTGCCCTTGGGGACCCTGGCGTGCAGCCCCCTTCCCTGTGACCAGTGAAGTTTATGGTTGGACAGGATGGTCTTAAAGGTCTTTTCCAGCCTAAATAAGACATAAGTTTCCCAATGTGTCGAAGGAGGAAAGCGTCCAGCTCCTGAGCCTGGTTCTCATCAGGCTTTGCCAATCCCACGTCACGCTTGTGGTATTGAAAAATAATCAGTGTGATTCTTATCTCCGTGGTCTGTAAAACACCACCAGCAGCACAACCCCCCAGTTACTCTGTAAAAGCGGAGAGTGTGAGGTGGTTTGGAGGGATTTTGCCTGGGAGGAATAGCCGAGAGGTGACTCCCAGGTTGCGAGTGGATGTGGTGCTGTGTCCGGGAGGCTGCTCCTGAATGCTCAGCCTGTGAAATTCCCCTTTTCCCCGCGGCGGCTGGGCTGCCTTCTCCCAGGGATGCTGAGAGTATGTAGGTCAGAGCCCTTCTGGGTCTGGGAAGCGTTAAATCAAGCTTGCGCTCATCTCGGTTGCTCCAATCTTTCCAGGTATTTGCTTTAGCGTTCACCTTCCCCCTTCCTCCGCTGGGTTCTCAGAGGTAAAAGGCATTTAATTGTAATTTATCTGTGGCTGATACACAGAGCAATTATCTTTACTGCAGTTTGGGTTTAGGATTATTTGCATTGCAACGATTACTGATGTGCGTGACCATTGAAAATGGGCCGCTCGTTGGGGTGGGGTTTTGGGGTTTTTTTTTGGAAAAATCTTGTTCTTTGCCTTGCAGCTTTAAGTGGAGGGTGAGTCTTTTGTGTGATTAACGCCGACTTACTCGCAGGACTGGGGCTATCGCCGCCCCCGCAGCTGGTTTTTCAGCACAGATAACAGAAAGCATCTGGGCCAGCTGGGGAGGGTCATTGTACCATATGTAGGGCACGGTGGGAGGCGATTACAGAGTATCTGTGACAGCCATCTGCCACTTTTTTTTTTCTTGGGTGTGGGGTGTTTTTGTTGTTTTGACTCGCCCAGACTTCTAATTTCAAAGCCCACAGTGGACTGAATGTTCTCCTTTGGAAAGCTGTAGAGAGCGGTATCAAGTATAAAGCTCATCTGGTGGCATCACTTTGAATTAAATTCATACACAGACCATAATGAAGCAAGGAATTTAGCTTTCTGGCTGTTTCTAGATTTTATTAGATTTGTCTTGTGTAGAGAACAAGCCCCATCCCCCTCTGCCCAGCCTGATTTGTAGCCTCTTCTCCAGCACCGGCCAAATCACAGACCACGGTCCTCCACAACATCAGGGCAGGGGATTTAGGATTTGCAGATGTGTCAGACTGCCTTCTGTCATCATCTGACCCTCTAACCCAAGGAGTTTTAATATCAAGTTTTACAAAAAAGAACATTTAAGGAAAATCAAGGCAGCATTGTTAATTTTTTTTCAGTGCAGTGAATGTGGTTCTCAGTATCTCAGAGTACGAGATGATGGAGTGATTAAAGAGGTAAATGTGATGATGGTACAATCCAAAGGTCACTTTAGGCATAGTTTGGAGGCTTCATGCAAACACATGTGATATATANGACCTCCCTGGACCTACTGGCCACACTCTTCCCTACACAGCCCAGGATGCCATTGGCCCTCTTGGTGACGAGGGCACATTGCTGGCTCACGTCTGCACTGAAGTGCTGTGAAAACATTCTCTGGGGACACCTCATGGTTACTTTGGTGGACTCGTACCCTGGTCTGCCTTCCTCATTGAGCAAAACCCTTTAGATCTCTCTTTTTCTAGAAGCCTGTCGCTACCTAGCACATACTCCTGCCCTTTCAGGTGTTACCTGCACTGGAGTACACTGCTCAGGTGGGTGGTGTGCTAATGCTGTGCTGTTTTAGCTACATTTTGGCGGTTCCTAGCTCCTAGTCCTCTCCAGCCTGGTGGCTCCTTGTGCAGTGGGTGTCTGGAGATGCTTCAGTGCACTCCGCTGACAGCCAGGAATTCCTGGTGGGAGCCAGGGTAGATGGTCAGCGACTGCCAGTTAGACCTAAATCTACTTCTATCCCTGTGAAATGCCCTGAGCTGTACTGCCACTCGAGGAGACCATCCTCTGGTTGCTGCCACTGGAAATTAAGAGAGTTTTTCAGTGCAGCTTTTCAGTTAAAACGTTCTCTGCCGCCTGAGCAGCCGCTGAAGATGGCATTTCCCTGTGTTTACATGTGAGACGTTACCACAGGCGTCTTTACCCAGCTCCCCACCCCTCACGGGGCTGACAGCACCCCCCGGGCTTCGGCCTTTCTCCTCCGTGAAAGACCCTCAGAAGGAGAACACCTAAGGTGGGCTTTTCGTGACCAGCCTACCTTCCTCCCAATTACCGTTTTTAAGCACACACGATGACAGCCGCGGCCCGCTTGTTTCCCGTCACCGGGACGCCTCGAGCTACTACAGGTCGCACCGGCACCCTTCGCCATGGCGACTGGTCTCCCTCACGCCCGAGCCCGGGCCTCCGCCACCGCCGCGGCTCCCCCCGCAGCACCGTACCCGAAGTAGGCCCGAAGCCATGGTGGCCCCTCAGGGTCGCCGCAGCCGTTGGCCCGTGCCCGCCACCCCCGCCCATTCCGCTGCCCCCAGCGCGCCAGAAAGACCCTCTGGCAGCCGCTTCATTCCTCCACCTGGTTTCGTCCCTTCTTCCCCTTTTCCCACCCCGAGGAGGACAGCGTGGTTCCATTTTATTGATTGTCAGCCGCGCTCTGCGCTGTTTGGACTCACCGCGGGGGTTGTTTTGATCAGGCGTTCGCCGCGGGCAGCCCGACGGTTGCGAGGCAGCGAGAGGCGGGTCCTTCCCGCCATATAAAACCACCGCCGCAGTTGGGCCCCGAGCGTCGCCGCCGCCAAGTCCAGTCAGCACCGAGCCGGACGCCGCCGCTGCCTCCTCT
This sequence comes from Nycticryphes semicollaris, assembly GCA_013400055.1. Classification (NCBI taxonomy): domain Eukaryota; kingdom Metazoa; phylum Chordata; class Aves; order Charadriiformes; family Rostratulidae; genus Nycticryphes; species Nycticryphes semicollaris. The sequence continues at coordinate 112,898 of VXBJ01006833.1, forward strand.
TCACGGTGAGGCCTGCGAGCTCAGGGGAAACCGCCTGGTGATGGTGGGGCAGGGATAGGTGCTTGAGGCCGGCGGTGGGGCCGGGCTGGACGGTGGGACAGGGTTGGGCCGCGAGGCCCGCTCGGCACGGCGGGCCCCTGCGGCCCAGCTTGGCCCCGCTTGGTGAGGGCGACTGGGGCTACCCGGTGGTGGTCACTGAGGGGGCAGGTCGAGATTTAAGCCCTGTGTAACGTGGCGCTGAACGCTCGTGGGAGGTGAGGGCCTGTGTGTGTGTTTTAGAGAGAAAGAGAGAGGAGGCGGCGGCGGCGTTTGCGGGCTCTGGTAAATACCTAATGAATAAAACTAAATTTGCCTTCTCTGGCTGTTGGGCTGTTCGAGGGCACCTCGAGAATCTCCTGGTAGCAAGGGTGGCTTTGAAATAAACGGAGCGGCTCAGGTGTGATTTTTCTTAAATAAATGCAATGTTACAGGCGGTGACAGGGAGGAGCAGAGGAAGAAGGAGTGGGCATCCATCCGGAATAGCTCGGGGAGGGCATGGAGTTGCCTGGGAGCGCTGGGTTAGATGGCAGAGTTCTGCGTTTCAGGCTTGTCCATGTAAATTATCGTTGTAATTCAGGTTTGCCTTTTTAACCAGCTCTCAACCTGTTCTGCTGTTGTCAAATAGAGCTTTTAAGACTGGTCTGCTTAGTCACCCAGTTGTGTTGCTATTCGAGGCCTGTCTATTTCCAGAGCTGTAGTGCAGTTTGCTAAAAATGACTTTTTTGTTTTTCCTTCCAGGAGGCTGAGCCCTGTGGTATAAAAATAACAAACTTTAGATGAAATCCTGGTCTGTTATCAGGGATAAAGTAGTAGATGAACTTCCTTTTACCTGATTCAGGCTCTTAACAGCAGCCTAAAGGGCTTGGTACAAGTGGGTTTAGGTGGTAGATGGGCCTCAAGGCAAATATTCTTGCAGCAGCATCCCTGTTGCTGTGGCTGCGTTGTGCAGCATTATGTAATGTTAAGCACAAGCATGGGAAGGCTGGCATCTGAAGCAGGGTTTGTTCTTGAGTGTACTCAGGCAATCACTGCAAGAACAGATGCGTTAAATTGGAAATGTATGCCTACATTACATGGGGTTTTTTTTCCAGGGCATCGTTCAAGCTACCAACTCAGAACTATATTTTTAATCTGAACTTTACTCTTGTGTGTGTATATATCTATTTGTATCTTTAAAGCGATCGTGACTGTGTCCCTTCCAGAACACCCATCTTAATTAGAAGTGGTGCTGTCATATAGGGTTACATTACTGTGTAAACATTAACTAGCTTCTTGCTCTGCCAAATGGAAATTAAAGCAATGAGGACTTCAAGCTGGTGTGAGCAGTTTAATAACGTGCGTTGGCTGGTCTCCATTGGACTGGGTTTGTTGCAGCGCTGTCAGGCTCAGCTGTGCTGATGAGCTACAGGAAGTGTTCAGAAAGGAATAATGCAAAATTTTGCTGAAACTGGTCCAGCTCATTCAATTTTGGTAGTTCAGGTACCACTGCAGGCAACTAGTATGTGTGGTTCTTAAGTTTGATGGGGGGAGAACACTTGAAAACTAATTGCAGTAATCCTGAAATTCTTTGCTTCTAGTGCTTCCCCTTACAGTACCTCGCAGGCTGTATTTACAAATATGTGATTTGGAGATCTTGAAGCAGGTAAATTGAGGAAGAAAACAAAACTAACAAATCCTACTAGTTGATTGAGAACTGATTTCTAAAACTTGTGTCCAGGCATTTATGTTCATCGTGTCCTTCAAGGCAGCTGGTTCAAGTGCAGTGATACCCAAACAGCCTTTGTGTGTATTTTCAGGCAGAAGTTGTGACCTAGTAGTTGCTGTATCAAGTGCTTTACTTCTGGGCTTGAGTTGTTAAATACCTGGAAAGATACTTGTAAAGTTTGGTTATTTTTCTGCTAGTGATATCTTTGAAGTCTGCTGCTTTCCCTGTAGGTCTTATCACAGTTTGTTTGAAAAACTTTGTTAAAATGCATAGTCATCTTAGTCTTTCCCAATGTGAACAAAGTGCTGATCTAACTTCCTACTGTGTAAGAGTACTACTGAGTGCTGAAAGCCTTCCTTGTAGTGGCATATTGTTTTTCAATCTCTTCAGAAAACCAGGTGCTTTTCTGAAGGAAAGCCTTTGATCCGTAGTAACCTGGTCTGTTTGCCTGTTTGGAGGCAGGTGGGACTAGACTCTGCCTAGAGGGCTTCCTTCCAGCCTCAAACGTTGTGATTCTCTCCCAGAGGCTATCATTTGAAAACTGCTTTTGAGATCTGATTTCAGTTGTGTAGTCAAAGCGAGTTGGAACTCTTTGGATTTGAAGACAAGTAGTGCTTTGGGAGTGTTGTTGAAAAATAGCTCTGGTGTTGCACTGTCACAAAAAAAGAAACCCCAAAACCAACTGTGTGTATTGACTAAGAAGGATTGTGTAATCTGTGCTTTCAGATTGAGGAAAAAAGTTATCTTCCCTTAAATTGGTGTTAGGCTTGTATCAGTCTTCCATCAATCTTTGTTTTTTTTAAGCATGAGGATTAATTAATTTAGGTTTGATTGAAGCAGTGAATAATCTGAGTGGCGCTGAGTTATCCGTTCAGCGTAAGCGGCAATATAAATAGTACATGGTGATGTACATCTTGGAGTCAGCTAAAATTGTAACACTTGCTGAATATTGTGTGGAAGTAACTGTCCTTCTCTTGCAGATGCCTTCAATTAAACTGCAGAGTTCAGATGGAGAGATCTTTGAAGTTGATGTTGAAATTGCAAAACAGTCTGTAACTATAAAGACCATGCTGGAAGGTAAGAGCGTGAAGCCTCGTGGATGACTGGCTCGTGCCAGTGTGTCCAAGAAAGCCTCTTGAGCAGGAATTGTGAGCGAAGGAGCCAAAGTGGTGCTGTGCTGAAACAGGTTTCCCTTGCTCTGTCATATGTCAGAACAGCTGGAACGATTGCTGGTGTAGCTGGAACTGTTCTGGGCTGGACAGGTTCTTGCAAAAGAACTTGAAGTCCAGTCCTCTTGTTACAAGCGCTTCCAGGGAGACTAGTAAAATGTCAACACCCCACTGCCTTGCCTGCAGCCCACTTGGGTTTTGTAAAAGTTAAGCAAATAAAGCATCTAATAATATTAAAACCTTAAGTTTGTTGAATCATACAAACCAGTCTTACAATGTAAGCACCTTTTAAATGGGCTGGGAGATTGTAAACTGATGCAAGGAAGAAAGAACTGCAGTGAAACTTATTTGTGAGCTTATGGATACAGTTAAATTATTTGGGGTAAATATTTGGTTCAGATCTCCTGCTGACATAAATTTGAAACAAAAGAACTGGTGGTGGGGGAGGGAAAATGTGCCAGATGGCTGAGATACAGGGTGAACTGTGTCTAATCCCTCCAGACCAAATCCTCATTGTTTACTGGTTTGTTTTTCCACAGTTTGTGAGTGTGTTCATCAATTAACTTGGGGAGGGAGGAAGTCTTTCTGTAGATGTGGTTAAAATACTGTTCGTGTGGGTAAAGCTTTGTCTGGTTGTGACACCCTATACAAAAGAACAACAAAAATAATGTTGAAATAATCTGGGCATTGAAGGCTTTTATTCTGTTAATAAGATGCTGTTGAACATGACTGGTAACGTGAGCAGGAAACGGCGGTGGGTCGGAATACATAGGGGAGCCCGGTTCTCCTCAGCTTTCTTGCACAGAAGCTGTGTCATGGCTGGTGTTTAGTGACACTCAGGGTGTTGGTGAAAGGGAAGTTACACGTGGCAAGTGTTGTAAGATGAGCACCATGAACTAGTCTTTTGCTAATCTGGGTGAGAACCAATCTCCTGGGACGGATGAAACACATTTGCAGCCCAGCTCATTAAGCATCAGTTAATAAAATGTTTTGGGTGCTGGAGCTGAAAGAGTAGGGTTGTGTCAAGCATCATGAGACCACCCATGAAGTATCAATTATCTGATAAGAGATGAAATTGCTGGTTTGGAGGTGGTGGGCACAACTGGATTGACTAAACTTGGGATACTGATTGAATTATTTCCCATACCAATGGTATTGGACCCATCACTTCTTGCACCAATATCTGCCACCGTGTTCAAAGAACACATTTAAAGCTTCCAGTAGTTTGACACATGCAGTACTCTTTAATGTCAGTATTTTAGTTCCTGGATGTATGAAGTTGGTTATTCTAAACAAGTAGTACCAATGAATAACAGTAGTTGGGTTGCCTAAACACAGAAGTACATGCTGTTTTAATTGTGTGTGTATTTAATCAGTGATGATGGTGTTAAGAACAGTCATCTGTTCTTAATTCTACATCACCAAGAGACTTCATATTTGGCTCATCTGTGCATTTAATGAGTGAAGGTCTGTGTAGTTAATTACATAACTAATTACAAGATGTTAATATTTGACAGTTGGGGTGTCATCCAACTGATAGCATTTGTGTACTAAAATTGCATATTCTCTAATCAAAGATGGCCAAGGTGGTATGGGTTCTGTGTATGGGGTCCAAATTTTAATTACATTCTCTCAATTTCTTTGGATCCCTTCGTCATATCAAGGGGACAAAGTGACAAACTTCATCCAGATCTGTCTTGAGCAGGCTGACAAGCTTCTGAAACAAGGAGTCTCAGAAGTATACTTTGTAAATGTCTTTTTTTGTGGGATTTGTGCTTAGTGTGGAAATGTCTTCAGCTGGTAGGAATTGGCACCAGTGCCTCAGAGGCCAGGGAAGTGGCATCTCTGTGGCTACAGTATTTACTCCTCATGTAGAGGGGAAAAAAAACATTGTTAAAAATATTAAGTAATAAATTGAATGGACAATCTCAGTTGGAACACTTGGATTTAACTTGTGGATCGAACTGTTGAAAGTGGTAAAATTACACAAATATTTGTCTTATTCTTCAACATATTTTCCCAGAACACTGAACTAGCAAGTCCTGCTCCAATGACTGCTTAACTGATGGTTTGTTTGATGCTCTGGTTTGAGACAGCCTTATTAGCTGCTGAGCCTGAACTTGACATAACCTGGGATGAATAATGCAGCTGTGGCTCCACAAAACCTCATGGAAACACTCAAAAAGCTTCTGACTTTCCCAGTTAGAGATCCTGTGCTACCAGTCCATTCAGCAGTCGTGAAAATAGTGGAGAATTGGTGAAGCAGCCCAGTTTGGAGAAGAGTAAATGGTTTTTGCCTGCCAATTGCTGAGTCATCTTTCTCTTTTTAGATTTGGGAATGGATGATGAAGGTGACGATGACCCAGTCCCTCTTCCAAATGTTAATGCAGCAATCTTAAAAAAGGTAAGATGCTGAAGGTGGTAGTGTTGTGTGGCAGTAACGAAATAAATTCATTAAGGGTTGGATATTGCAAACTCTTGTGTTCAAGATACTTTCTGTGTGTGGTTTGAGGTGCAGGCATCTGGGGTAAGGCAGAAGCCTCTTTAGGGTGACTTTCTAGAACAGCAGCTGGAGGCCAGGCGGGCTTCCTGAGGTATTGAAGGAGTGCTGGACGTGTGTACACACTGGTATTTCATGGTATTAAAGCACTGATTTTAACTGGATTCTGTAAACTGAGGTGGCAGCTCATGAGATCATGAGGGACAGGCGGTGGTGAGACTGACTGGCAGCAGCCGTGCCTTTGCGGCAGCTACAGTGCTGAAGATTTGCTGTGCACACTCAGAGTTACTAAGTTCAGTAATAAACCGTGATTATTGGTGGGTCAAGGGAGAAAAGCATGAAAAAAAAAAACCCCCAAAAACTGAGTATGGTGCTGTCTTCTAAGATGCTTTCTGCCCTGAAGTAGAAAGCGTTGTGCCAAAATAAGCACTGGACTGTTTTGGGGTAAATACAGGGTTAGGACTTATTTCCTAGTGAATAATACACATAAATAACTTCAAATTTGTGAAGTCTCTCAGGTTGGCAAAACGAAACAGGATTTTACTTGCAGTAGATCCCTGCTCCTTTAATTGTCTGGATGATGAGATGGTGTTTTAAAATAAATAAATGCAGACTCTTGCCAGATGAACTTTGTGCTGTGGTGAACGTGTCCTGTTGGTAGCTATTACATCTGTACACTCTTCCCCCATGTAATATTCTGTTTAATAAGAATTATGTTTCTGCAAACAGATTAGATGGCACAAAAGGAGGTTTAGGTTTCCCCTGTAGGGTCTTAGGTGTGTTAGCACAGGGTTGAGTAACTTTGTCAGACCAGCAGCTGGCTTTTCAGATGGCAAGTAATTAACTAGCTCCTGTGTCAGATGAGATTCTTGAAGGCTGTTGTACTTCAGGATTGGGGATCAGTTGTTCAGAGATGAAAATACTGGTTAGTGGAGCATGTTACAGGATTCTAATATTTATCTAGAAAAAAAGGGTACAGCTCTTATAAAACTGAGTTATAGTTGTGGCCTAATGGGAGAACAATTTGGATAAAACTTCAGTGTCAATCCCCTAATTAGGTGATTCAGTGGTGCACCCATCACAAGGATGATCCACCTCCTCCTGAGGATGATGAGAACAAAGAAAAAAGAACAGATGACATCCCTGTGTGGGATCAGGAGTTTCTGAAAGTAGACCAAGGAACGCTTTTTGAACTCATCCTGGTAAGTTCAAGTGGAGTAAAGGTGATGTCTGAAGGGCTCTTTATTTATAAAATCTTTATGCTTCTTGAAAAACTTCTTCACTGGGGGGATGTGGGAGGAGGGCAAGTAGTTCTGGCAGCTACTGGCTGAAACTGTTGCTGTTAGAATGCCTGCTAACCTAATGCCAGGCATTAACCTGTAGTTGCTCACTTAATACACAGTTAATTCATGCACTTTTCTGAACATGGGGCCCTCCATCTGTCTTTATTCTTGTGGCTCTTGAGTCTTAGTTGAGGGCTTATTGCTAGAAATAGAGTTCTGGAGAATCTCCATCCAAGTTAAAATGTGACTGACTGTTAAAATATATACCTTGTGTGATACTGTGAGACAACACGAGTCTCACTTGGCAAGTTAACAGGTTCAGCACTGACCATCTCAAACGTTTGCAGATTTCTAAAAGCCCTTTGTGGAAGGAGGAGCATGTGTGGGGGTGTTTTATGATACAAATTACTTTCCCTCTGCCTAACAAACAAGTCTTAGGGGCTGTTACTTCAAGGTTCTAGCTAGAAGCTCCTCAAAACAGAGATGATTTGTTTGCAGTTACAGTATTCTACGATTTTCTGTGTGTAAGCACAACATTGGTAGTACATCTACAGAGGCAGGATATCGATATGGAGGCTTTACATTTGGGAACTCTTCTACAGGCTGCAAATTACTTGGACATCAAAGGTTTGCTTGATGTCACATGCAAGACAGTTGCAAACATGATCAAGGGGAAAACTCCAGAAGAAATTCGCAAGACGTTCAATATTAAGAATGACTTCACTGAGGAGGAAGAAGCACAGGTACTCGATCTGGGTCTAATTATAACTTAGTTGGCTTTTTGTGCTGAATTAGTGTGTGGTACTTTGTATTTTAATATGCAATGCAACAAATTTGTTAAGGATAAATGTAAATGAATGCATTACCCATTGTAATTGGGTTGCAGTTGGTGGAGGATCTTTCAGGTACCTATGGTGCTTGCAGCCCATTACCCAAAAAGGTCAAAGCAAAGCATATTTCTGAGCTAAAATGTGTATCTGGTAAAAAGAACAGGTAGGATTGTTTGTGGCAGCCTTAGGTTGCTATTTTGGAGCTTGTAGTAAAAGTGCTGAAGGTGCATTTCTGCATGTGGCTTGAAAGGTAAGATCTTTGGATTCTCATCTTTAAGTAATGAGCTCATCGATCTTAGAAGTTGAAAATGGCAAACCCACTGCAAAATAGGAGAGTAGGGAAGGATGAGAACAAGCTGCCTTGCTTAAGTCTTTAGTGCTGTGTCATGAACCAAGCAATTTACAGAATCACAGAATGCTATGGGGTTGGAAGGGACCTCTGGAGATCATCTAATCCAGAGCAGGTCCCACAGGACTGTGTCCAGGTGGGGTTTGAATGTCTCCAGAGATGGAGACTCCACCATCTCTCTGGGCAGCCTCTGCCAGGGCTCTGCCACCCTCACATCTCAACTCCTCATGTTGAGATGGAACTTCTTGTGTTCAAGTTTGTGCCTGTTCCCTCTTGTCCTCTCAATGAGCACCACTGAAAAGAAAGGACTGGCCCCTTCCTCCTGACACCCACCCTTTAAGTATTTATAGGTATTGATCAGATCCCACCCTCAGTCTTCTCCAGAATAAAAAAAGTACTCCATATCCTAAGCTAGTCCAATTTAGATCACATCTAGGCATGAGAATTGCATTTCTTGGTTTATATCGATGAAGGGGTCAGTTTAGAAGACAGACTTCCTAATTGCAAACCCTGCATGAAAAGCTAAAGCTGCTTCCAAAGGTAAGTATTCCTGCAGTAAGGAATCCTGAGCGCTTAGGAGAGCTTACAGCTGACTTTGGAAAGTTCACTGCACCTTGTTAATAGCTAAAAATGTTCTTTTTAGGTACGTAAAGAGAACCAGTGGTGTGAAGAGAAGTGAAGTTTTGTGCCTGACACTCGAACACTGTAAGGATTGTTCCAAATACTAGTTGCACTGCTCTGTTCATAATTGTTAATATTAGACAAACGCAGCAGCAAATGAAGTTGTGTTAGCAGGATATTGTTCCCTTTGCATGTGTAGTGGGGTTTTTTTTTTTGAGTACAAATTTAAATCTTCTGAGTTTTTACTAGTGTAATTGGATGTCTTTTTACTTTACTCTGCAATGAATAAAACGGAACTGTGTGGATTCTGTATGGAAAGTAACACTTAAGGTTATCCTTTTCATTACTCTTAAACCATTTGAGTCCAGTTACAATGCAAAGGATTGACTCCAGTGTAAATAAAACCACCTGTGACTTCCTCCTCAAGAAGAACAAGACACTTTGAGTTTACAGGGTATTGGTAGCTTCAGAACAGGGGAGAAAAAAACCCACAAAACCAACCTAGGATGTGTCTTGGGGAACTAGGTAAAGTGGAGAAAAGTTACTGGATTTCTTACAGATCCATTGGGGGGGAAAAATAGTGTTACTTAAAGGTATAGAACTTTCAAGATGGGTCTTGTCCTGCATTTAAAAAAAAAAAAAAAAGGAAAAAAAAATAATTTGACCACTTCCTTGTCTTGTTAGTCCTGCCTTCTAGACTAGTGAAAGGTGTGATTGAGAACTAAGCAAGCTCCTGGCAGTTAAATTGGAGAAGTTCAGCCGTGTCTTGAAGACCTGCCTCTAGTTGGTAGCAAAAGCACGTTGCTTTATGCACAGGGTGGGGTGTGTTTTTTATATGTTACTTTTTAAAAGCGGAATCCAGGTTTGACCAAAAACTGACTGACATTACCAAAGTTAATATTATTGACCTGTGCATGCCATTAGTGGCTTCTTTTTAGGCGATTTTAAACAACCCTCGTGCTGTAGCTCTTTAAAACATGGTTTTGTGCGTCCACGGGAGATCTTACGCCTCTGTACGTGATACTTCAGCTTGTAGAGACTTAATTATTGCATACAAAGCTAATGCAATATCAAGCTTAACTTCTTTGGACAAAGCCACTTGCAACTAGTTGAACAGTAACTGGTTTTCTGATTTTTATTTCATTTTTTTTTTTACAGTTCCCTTATAGGGAGTAGGGGGTGGTCGTGTGGTAGATCTTTTGAGGTGTGCTCTTAGCTTGTATTGCATTCCATTTCTCTGTATAAACCTTAGAGTAGAACAAACCTTAATAAACATACTTCTCTCACTTTAAATATCAGTGTTTCACTTCGGAATTAATAAAGGGCTTTTAAACTTTGGTTTGCAACTGGCTCTAGTTATTTGAAACCAGAGAGTCTTCCCTGTCCCTTATCACTGAGTGTACACATCGTAGCACCGAGGCCAGCAGTTAACTGAGATAAAACTGATGTAAAATACTGTGGAGCCACTGGTCAGACACAGGGGGTGATGCTTCTCAAGTTGGAAATTTAAGCAGTAATCAGATGGATGTGGTTTTGGATGGCTTTTAGGTAATCCTTGATGTAACCATTAAGGGAAGCATTCCTGGCTTGCTCTGGAGGTGGCTGCTGCTCACATCTGCTTATGCATGAGGCTCCTGGGCCTGTCTTTGTGCTGGTGTCTATATTATATGGCCATAATATAGTTATGATATTGTCAGAGGGTGTAAAACACTCCAGTGCTAGACTAGGACATGAGGAAACCTTTCCAGCCTCCTATAGGGCAAACTGCACACCTCAGATTGAAGGTGCCACTGGAGAAAATCTTGAGGTGACAAATCTTTCTGGGGCTAGACTTGTAGTTTTTAATATTCAGTTCCTCATGGCTTCTTCCAAGAAATAAATCCATCTGTGTGGGAAGTTGGTGTTCCAGAACCACACTGGCCTTATCCTTGGAGATGGTGTATGCTGTAGTTGTGTTCAACAGAAAAAGGAATATATAAACTCCTTTAGGTGCTTGTTATGGGACTGGGATCAGGAGGAAGAGATGAAAGACATGGAGTCCCATCTTCCTCATGACCTCATTTCTGCTTTGTTTGTCACAGCTGTCTGAAGCACACCTGTGACCCTGTGGTGAGGCTTGTTAGTTATTAGAAATCATTAGAAGAATAACCCACCATAAGCCTTGGTGGGCAACAGCTCGGATGGTGGAGCTTCTGCTGAAGCTCTGGGCTGGTACCAGTTGGCAGTTGATAATGGTGGTGGGTGTGCAGGCCTGGACTGTAGCATGTGGAAGAAAGGGCTAATCTGTGTGTGCTTTTTGTATTGTATATATTACATAAATATAATGTTACATCCTTAAAAGCTATTTATACAGCTTTTTATATTTCAATATATTTTTTTAATCCTTTTAGTAATCTTGGTATTGGGGAAACTCTTGAAAGAGGGAAAGACCGTGTGACTTTGCACTGTACAACTTTCTGTTGCTCTTTAACCTGTTCCATGCTGCCTTAACCTATGGCTCTTCCTGGCTCCAGTGGTTACGTGTGGGGCAGGGAGAGGGAAGGCAAGGGGTCAGTAGAAGAGGATGGGGGGAGACCTCCTCACTCCCTACAACTCCCTGAAAGGAGGGGGTAGCCAGGGGGGGTCGGTCTCTTCTCCCACGGAACAGGCCATGAGGCAAGAGGAAACGGCCTCAAGTTGCACCAGGGGAGGTTCAGATGGGACATCGGGATAATTTTTAACATTTAAATGGTTATCAAACCTTGGACTGGGATGTCCAGGGAAAGGGGTTGAGGGATTTAATCCCTGGAGGGATTTAAAAGCCAGATTGACACAACACAGCACTGAGGGACAGGGGTTAGGGATGGGTTTTATCACAATTAGGTTAATGGTTGGACTCGATGATCTGAAAGGTCCCTTCCGAGCCAGACAATTCTGTGGTAGAAGGTATTTCTTCTTCCTCTGGGCATTTACTATTTCAGTCTAAGCCACTGGAAGCCAGGGGAAATTATTCTGAGAGCTATTTGTGCATCCCAGTGTCTTGGGGAGGAGAGGGGAAGGGGGGGGGGGAAAAAAAAGCAAAGCAGGAACCTCTTGAATTCTGAGAAATTGCTTTTTGACAGAGAGAGAGGATTATAACTTCCAGTGGCCTATTTTGAATAGCCAGTCTGGCAATTTCTTTATTTATAAAGCTATAAACATATTTTGAACATAAAAGCAAAAAAAAAAAAAAAAA
>VXBJ01006833.1:124714-143750 GCA_013400055.1 Nycticryphes semicollaris
AGTTGCACCAGGGGAGGTTCAGATGGGACATCGGGATAATTTTTAACATTTAAACGGTTATCAAACCTTGGACTGGGCTGTCCAGGGAAAGGGGTTGAGGGATTTAATCCCTGGAGGGATTTAAAAGCCAGATTGACACAACACAGCACTGAGGGACAGGGGTTAGGGATGGGTTTTATCACAATTAGGTTAATGGTTGGACTCGATGATCTGAAAGGTCCCTTCCGAGCCAGACAATTCTGTGGTAGAAGGTATTTCTTCTTCCTCTGGGCATTTACTATTTCAGTCTAAGCCACTGGAAGCCAGGGGAAATTATTCTGAGAGCTATTTGTGCATCCCAGTGTCTTGGGGAGGAGAGGGGAAGGGGGGGGGGGAAAAAAAAGCAAAGCAGGAACCTCTTGAATTCTGAGAAATTGCTTTTTGACAGAGAGAGAGGATTATAACTTCCAGTGGCCTATTTTGAATAGCCAGTCTGGCAATTTCTTTATTTATAAAGCTATAAACATATTTTGAACATAAAAGCAAAAAAAAAAAAAAAAAGAAAAAAATACAAACTCAATGAAATAAAAAAAAAATACTAAAAATTACACCAACCCATGGAGAGTCATTGGACAAACGAAAGTTCAGCTGCAAAACATTTATCCCTGCTACATCCAGACAGTGGTTTTACTTGCTTTAACGAAGTGGTACTTCCACGACTTCTACATTCAAGCCCATTTCAGGAATTCAAAGGTGGTGTTTCGAGAAGAGCTGAAATTGCTGTAAAAACTGCTTTTGTTTTTATAAAAAAAACCCAAACTCATCTTGTGGTAATAAAAGGGTGAAGTTTTCCTACAACCACCCCAGAGTAACACTTCATACAGCGTTTTTAAAGACACTTGGGTTTTGGGGTTTGTTTTTTTTTTGGTATTAATAAAAATAACTTTATTTTGGCATTTAGTTTAACAAAAGCGGGTGGTTGTTCAGTGTTTTGTCTTGGAAAGGGGCAGCTTTAACGGTCTCTTATCGTGTGTTTTGGGGGAGGAAGAAAAACAAAAAAAAAGAAGAGAAAGAAAAAAGGAGAGATTAAACTGTCTCAGTCCCACCAGTATAAACTTGAAGGGGGTGTGGTTTTCCCGAGTGGCTATTCTGGGTTTATACTGGGGTAGCTGGAAGCACGGGGAGGAGGTGGGGGGGAAGGAGGAGGAGGAGGAGGGTGTAAACCAGTAGGTTACTGGAACTGCTGCTGTGCCCTGAGTGCACGAGGAAAGGCTCCGGAGAGGTGCTGTGTGTGTTGGTGTGGTTTTGTAGGGATCTGATGGAATAACTGGGATAGGGCTGGGCCTTTCGCTGGTGCCTGTGTGACCTGGACCAAGGCTGGGATCCCCGGAGCTGCGGAAGGGAGTGAGGGGGGTGTCCCTGAAATAAGGGGGTGAGAGCCCTGATGTGAGTCGGGGCTGCTCTTTGATGCTTCCCAGGGCCTTCCCCTGAGTTTCCCCTGGTGTTAATTAGACACATCTGCCTTCTCTTCTACACCTGCCCTGCTGCCAGGGTACCCCTTTTAGCCGGCCACGAGATACTGGTCAGATATTAAATGATGCCAGCGTTGAGTGACACAAGGCTGTCACCTCTGGTACCCAGGGCAGCTGCCACCTCAACACCCGAGGGTCTCAGCCTGACAAACGCTGGGCTGAGACACAGCTTTTTTTTTTACTTCTTAAAAGCCTTTTTTCTTTTTTTTTTCCTCCCTTTTTTCTGGTTTATTTTTCTAACTCGAGGATAAGAAGGGACTTAGGTCAGACCTGGGAAGAGTCTGCCGAGTTCCTCTGCGCAGCGCCGGGACGCGCCGGTGTTTACAAGTTTGCTGAAATCGTTAAAACCCCAGCCCGTTGCATATTAATCTAGTGCTGTTACAATTTTAATTAACCCCCTTGAGCGCGGCGAAGTACGTGCCCAAGCGTGCAGCGGGTCCAGGGAATTCTCCTTCTCCCGAGGGTTCAAATGACTCTTGTCAAACTCGAGAAGGACCTTTGTCAAACTTCTTTCAGGTTTGCCCCGGTGGTTTTCATGCGGTGCTTCCGAACTTGCATTTACACAGGAGGGGGGAAGGCAAAGCAGTAGGGTCAGCCCTAAGCTACGACTGCAAATAAAGCAGCTCCTCTTAAGCAAAAGTACCTAAATAAAGGGGAAATAAACCCAAAGCTGCGCTACGGGGCTAAGCAGGTTTGGTTTTGTGGTTTGCTTTTGTTTTCTTTGAATTTTCAATCTCTGCGGCGTAAACTGGTTGGGTGTCAAAAGATTGAGGGTTTGTGGGTTTTTTGCGTTAAAGGAAAAAGAAAATAATGCATATTTTGTACATTATAAAGGTCGCCTTGAGTTTCTTGCGGTTCTACAGTAACGTTACGATGGAATTTGCATTCCGTGTGCTAAAAGTAGGGGAAAAAAAAATGAAGACCCCCTGCTCCATCCCTCTACGAGGTGTTATTTTTTCTCTTCAGCAGTACAGCATCTCCTTCTTTTAAGCAGGGGGGGGGAGGAAAAAAAAGATAAATCAAAAAAAATATCTGCCCTGGACTAAATTGTGGTCTCTGAGGAGTCTGTGAACCTGAAGTAAATCAAAAGACGTGGATTAATTTGGGATTTAACCTCAGCCCGGGGAGAGATCAGAATCTACCCACAGTGGGGTTTTGTGTGTCTCGAGCTGAAAACAGGAATCACCTCCCAGGTTTCACGCCGGAGAGAACGCGCTGACGTTCGGCGGCGTCTTGGGAGCGGAGGGATGGTTTAGAAAAAGCCGGAATAAGAGGGTTTTAAAAGGTTTTACACCAAATGATGAAAAATAAAAGGGTTCTGATGTTGCTGAGGGTGGGTCCGGAGGGTGGTGTGCCCTTCTGTGGCCGGGCCAGTGGGGTCCCCTGCCCGCTGGGGACAATTCCTGATGGTGAGGGTGACCCCACACCAAGCAATGGGACCTTTGGTGACTGTTTGTGGTCCCTTCTCCTCTGCCACCCTGCACGGGGCAGGAGGGGACACATCCCCACCGAGAGCGGTGCCTGTAAACGATTCCCTTCCTCTTCCCAAACGAGAAGTTGGAAAAGAAAATTCCACCTCCTTGGGTTAAATATTGCATTTGGTCAGATCAGAAACCATCGCTACATTGAATTGGGTTGGTTTTTTTGGAAAAAAAGATGCTCTTATTCCAGCTTTTCCAGCACCGGGAGATGTGTGAGTGCAGCTGGGAGGGTGGGGAGGGGACAGCGGGGTGACAGGGGTGACGGCACCTACACCTACTGCAGCGAAGCTGGGGAGCTGGGCTCGGCTTTCTGCCGTCCACAAAGGTAAAAAAAGAACAGGAAAAACCCCAAACAAACAAAAAAAAAAGCAGCACAGGGCAGGGACAAAAGGCTTGTTTACTCATCAGCACTTTAAATTTTGGCAAGTACTTATTTTTTACCTTTTTTTTTTCTTTAAAAAATTTTTTTTCTTTTTTTTTTCTTTTTTGAAATCGCTTTTCTATCCTTAACCCCCACCCCCTGAAAAGAAAAAAAACAACCCCAAAACAACAAAAAAAAAAAACCACCCCCAGATGAGTTATCCAGCATCCTTAAAGTCATCCTCGTTGCCTAAATTCGCACGTTCTACAGCGAGACGGGGAAATTTGGATGGTCCTTTCCGGCGAAACCGGGTGGGAGAGCGCCCGAGTTGCCCCCGTGTCCCGGCCGGGCGCCTTGGGACTATGTCCCCGAGGAGGCCGCGCTGAAGGCTGGGGACTCCGCGGGCGCAGAGGAGCACCTGGTGATGGGTCTGGAGGAGGCGGCGGTGGCGGTTTGGAGGTGAGCGGAGACGGGGAAGGGGTCGGGCTGTTCTCTGGGCGCGGGGTCGGCGGGGGCTGCGAGCTTGTCTGAAGGAAAAGCAGAGGAGATGCGTTGGAGTGCGTCCGGAGGAGAGGGAGGGGAGTCTATAGCACTTCCATCGGAAGAAACTGGGCTGGCACAGCGTCCTTCTCCTTGTAAGTACCGAATGCACTTCTTTTTCCTCCTAGGAACAGTGAAGAGAGTTATCTGTGAATAAAGGGTGAGCCCACGGTCACACACCAGTCGTAAACCAGCGCTCGGCGCAAAGATGGGGGGACCTGTGCTCCCCACAAACCAGGCATCCCCGGTCGCTGCAAATCCCAACTGGGCTCCCCCCAATCACCACGACCCCTGGCTGGGCATCCCTGGGTCACCATGACCCTCACCCGGGCTCCCCCAGTCATCTCGAACCCCTGGCTGGGCTCCCCCTGGTCCCCATCCAAGTCTCTCAGGTCGCTGCAAACCCTGAATGTGTCCCCCCAATCACCATGACCCCTGGCCAGGATCCTTATGGTCACTTCAACCCCCAGGGGGGCTCCCTCGGGCACTGTGACCCCCGGCCAGGCTCCCCCCATCATCTCAAACCCTTGGCTGGGCTCCTTCTGGTCCCTCATCCATGTCTCCCAGGTCACTGCGAACCCTGAATGGCTCCCCCTGGTCACCACGAGCCCCAGCTGGGGTCCCCCCTGGTCACCACAACGCCCGGCCGGGCTCCTCCCCAGTCACTGTGACCCCTGGTCACCACGACCCCTGGCCAGGCTCCCCCTGGTCCCTGGCCCGGTCTCCTAGGTCACTGCAAACCCTGACTGGGTCCCCCGAGTCACCGTGAGCCCCAGCCAGGGTCCCCCTGATCACTGTGACCCCTGGCCAGGCTCCCCCTGGTCCCCGGCCGGGTCCCCCAAGTCACCGCGACCCCCCCGACTGGGTTCTCCAAGTCACCGCGACCACCGGCCAGGCGCTGCCTCCTCCGCGCCCGGGGCCGCTGTGCTGTTCCGCGGCCGCCGCCAGGCGGCGCCATAACGGCGGCCCCCGCGGGAAGGCGGGGCTGGGGGGGGCGCTGCGCGGCCGCGCAAAACCCGCGCTGGTGGTGCCCGCCCCGCGCCCAGCCTGCTGCAAGAGTGCGGTGTGGGCTGAATGCAAATGGAAAAGGCTCAGCCACCGGGTGAGGAGGTGAATAAAAATTAAAAAAAAAGAATTAACACCCACCCACCTCCCAAACCAGCAATAAAAATGGAAATAATCATGGAATCAGGGAATCGTCAGAGTTGGAAGGTACCTCTAGAGCTCACCCAGTCCCACTCCCCTGCTAAAGCAGGGTTGCCCAGAGCACATCACTCAGGGCTGCATCCAGGAGGGGCTTGAAAGTCTCCAGAGAAGGGGACTCCACACCCTCCCTGGGCAGCCTCTGCCAGGGCTCTGACACCCTCACCCCAAACAAGTTCCTCNTGACAAGGGCATGTTGCTGGCTCATGGATAGTTTACTATCCACCAGGACTACTTTGTATCTAATGATAAAAATAAAAATAGAAAATACAATAATAATGAAATACTAAAATAATAAATCAATATATTTAAAATACCAAAATAATAAATGAATTAAACCAAGAAAAAAATAACGATAAAACATAAAACAATTTAAAAAACGAAACTAACAAAACAAGGATAGAAATTAAGATAATTCATAATAGAAATCAAAATAAAAGAGGTCACCTGATGAGAAGCTCTGGCAATGTGCATTGGGAGCCCAGAACCCTCCCGCCCCCTGGGCTGTATCCCCAGCAGCTCTGGGGCCCAGGAGATGTCCCTGAGGAAGCAGAGGTACAAGGACAAAACCCACCGTAGACAGACACTGGGGAAGAGATTAGGCTGAAGAAGGACCTGGAAGGACTGTGGAAGACTCTGTTCCATAACCCCTCCTTTCTGTGGAGCGTGACAGACACGGCTAATCAGCTGGGGAAGATTTACTCACAAAAAGGGGTTTTTCACAGAAAAGCACCCCACCGGTGGCAACTCTCCACCCCTAGACCAGCTTTCCCAGTAAGAAGCCCACTGGAACTGGGAAGGTCCTGAAGACAGCAGTGCCCGAGGAGCAGGGACCAGGCTCCCTCAGAATCATACAACGGTTCAGGTTGGAAGGGACCTTAAAGATCATCAAGCTCCAACCCCCTTTTGCCAAGATATTCAGGTTCCCAACTTGTCCATAACTCATGATTTGGGGGGTGTGTGTGTGGGGGGTCTCCAAAACACAAGTCCTACATCATCCTTTTGGGACAGGATTTGGGCCTGATTTCTCCACATCCCGTGACAACTCTGCTCCCAGGAATATCTACCCTGAGTTCCAGGTGTCACCTCCTATGCTCAGGTGACTTTACCTCCTCCTGGCTGCTCAGACTCAGCTCCTCGCACTGTCCCGTGTCTCTGCGTGCTCTGTCTGGAGCTGGTTTTCCCTCCCTTTCGCGTGACAGATCCCTCACGTCGCCTCCCACGGGTCCTCCAGCATCTCAGTGCAGTTTTAAACCAAAAAGAGAGCTCTGGAGGTTGTCACCTTCATAGTAGGGAGGGAACAATTCCTCTGCTGGAGAGGATACTAATGACTTTCCAGCTAAAACGAACGCCTTCCTCCGTCCTTGGCTGCCTCTTTTGAAGGAAACGGATCAAATGGAGAAGCCGCTAATGTGGGCACACACCTTTCTTGGATCTCACTAATGAAAACCCAGCCAGGGTTAGAATAATGCACGAACCAGCCCAGTATTAAACACGACTTTGCACTGGATGGGAACAAGAGCGGTGCTATTAACTGCTGGCGGTGCCGTCGTTAGCCCCGGTGATCTAATTAACGCCACATGGAACACGACAGCCCTGCTTTAACGGAGTATTTAACTCAGGGGGGTGGGTGTCTTTTAGAGAGGCTGGGATTTCCCAGGAGAAGCTGGGTTTCCCACGGACTTTTTGGGAGTAGCTGCAGGATGGGGAGTCATAATGACCCGTTACAAACCCATCCATTGATTCACTGATTTCAGTTAAAATAACAGGGGGGAAAACCAGCAGATCTGATGCTCCAGATTGCTGTTAATGAACACCTGTGGGCTACAAGGCTGAGGTGGCTCTTCCACAGGTTTATCCCTCTCCCTTTAGGAACCTTGAAGGGGTTTATCTCTCTCCCTTTAGGAACTACAGCACCCACCCTGGAGCAGTTTGCCCAGGGCGAGGGGGAAAAGAAGGTGAAGCTCTAGAGCAGGAACATCCGGTTTCAACCAGTTAACCTCTCTGGTGGGGTGGAAATCCTCCAGCGATGCTCCTCGCCGGGGAGCAGAGCGCAAAGAACAGGAGCCCTTGGGCCGGCAGCGGCACGTTAGTACGGGGAATTGCAGAAGAGCCGTGATGGACCGGGGTTCGAGAGGCACAGGTTAACACAGAACAGCATGCTAAGGTCCCCGAGCACTCCATCAGCCTGGGTTAATTGGGAAGCAGCGCAGAGAAGCTGAATTAAGAGCGTTCAAACCAAGGCAGAGGGAAGTTGGAGGAACGAAGACCTGGAGTCCTGCCCTGTACTGCCGTACGGGGCTCCCAGCTCGGTGGCATTGCCACCTGAGTGATGGGGGTGACCGAAAAAACCCTCTCTCTGAACATGCAAGGTAAAGTATTAATGAGTTTCCAGATTCTTAGGGGTTTAAAAAGAGGTGCTTGCTGACATCCTGCAGCAAGCAGGGGGGTTGCTGCTGCCCGCCACCTCGAGGTGCAGGATGTGGTGACAGGGAGGGGACCTTGAGCTCAGCCACCAGCACCTGGGCTTGGGCTACCAGCAAGGTCAGTGGCCAAGCACCATTGGGACGCTATGGGGTTCAAATTTGGGTAGACTCAATGATTTTAGTCCCTTTAAGCTGCACTAAGCACATTAAGGAATTACTTCCAGCTTCTTCTAGAGCCCTCGATGCATTGGCATAAAAAAAGTGCTATGAAAACCCTTGCCCAGGCTGGAGCCTCTTTGGGCTCCAGTGCCCAGGTCCAGAAGCTCCCCCTCAGGAGCTTTTTCTGCCTTGGTTGCATTTTCAGCCTCCCCTGAGCCAGGTAACACTCGGTTCATGCACTGAGCTGTAATAAATATCGCCTGGCCGTGTCCATTCAGGGCGCTTCCAAACCGTCCCACGGCTCGGGGCTCTCCCACCCCACGCCGGGTGCTGCCAAACTGCAGGGTCAAGAAGAGCTGGATCTTAAAATACAGGCTTAGCCCCAGTATAAATAGGAAAAAAAAAAAAAAACCCAAAAAAACAACCCACCCCACATTAGCATAAATAGGAAAAGGAAAAAAATCCCCATTAACAACTCACTGCTGGCCCTAGGGTGCTATTTCTACACCAGGAAAGCTTCAATGGGGGAAGAAAGCCCCACGTCAGGGTCATAGAGGCCTCCACCCTGGAAATATGCTTTTAACACCAGTGTTACACCATCATTGCTCCCCGGGGGAGGGTGGGTGAGAAGAAACCCAGGGTGCAGCCTGACCCTTGCAGCTCCCACAACATCTCCAGAGGATGCCCCAGAGAAAACCCCATCCCAGCTTGGCCAGAGCAGCCCTCGTAGATGCTTGGGAGGGACACAACACACAACGACACACAGGAGTTGAACCTGATGGGGCCCAGGAGCACCCCAGCAGCGAGGAGATGCCGATACACACCTGCACGGGCCGCACCAGTCCGTTTGTTGGTTGAGGCCAAAGCGAGCTCTGCATTTCTTAGGAGAGGCAGGATCTGAACACAGAAGCATGCGCGGCGGAGAGCGGGCAAGGCACAAAGGCACAAAGAGGAGGAGGAGCAGGAGGAGGAGGAAGAAAAGAGGCAACATCATTTTAGCCACTTGAATACACGATGAACAGAACTACAATCCCATTTTTGGGTTGTTTGGGGTTTTCTTTCTTTTTTTTTTTTTTTTTCTGCAACAGACCAGCACCGGCTCCACCTCTCCTGGAAAAAAAGTGATCATTAGGCAACTATCAGTGATCACTGCTGGCAGCTGGGGAAGAAGGAGGCCTGGGAAACGGCCTCAGCTGTGGGAAACAGGGGCAATTACGGGGAAACCCACACTTTTTTGAATTAACTTAAGTTTGGAAAAACTGCCAAATCCCAGAGGTGCTGTCTGCATCCTTACCTGCTCCCTGCCTGTCCTTGGCAGTGACCGAACGGGGCTGCCAGCGAGCTGGGACTGCGCACGGAAAAGAAGAGGAGGAAACATTGCAGAAGCAGAGGCTGAAAAGCAGAGTTTAGCACCAAGGAGTCCCAGGCCCGGGTTATTCTGCTCTGCTCCCCACCATTCCCCTTCCAGTGTCCCAGGAAAAGCTTTCCTAAAACATTGCAGTTTTGCTGTACGATTATGGGCCTCATCAGGGTGAAGCCTTGTTTGCTTTCATGCACATTGTGGGTTTTTTTTCCTTGCCGGTGCTATAAATGGGATTTGAGCAGCACATTTTCATGCTGGGTTCACACTCCCTCTTTCAACCACCACCCGTGTCTCCTTTGTGTACGACCAGCAGCTGGTTTTCAGTCCATAACAGGTGAAATTATCACACATATGGATATATAAATATCTATATACACTACATAAAGTATATATATATATAGATCTATATGCACTACATAAAAGCCTAAAAGCTTGTATTCCCCTTACCAGCCCAGGCACTGTGTGAGATCAACAGTTCTAACTAAACTGGAGATATTGCTGGGAGACAGTCATGGAATTGTTTTTTAGGTACAATTCAAAGAGCTCATCCTGCAGCAATCCATCAAATTTATGAGATAATCTGAACTTTGTGAATTAATGCAGGCTGTGGGATTCGGGTGGCACGGATGTGTAATCCACAGCAGTGACACCAGAGCTGGACTCCCACCTCCTGGCCGACATCTGAACCAGATGTGCACCTTGGGAGTCCCCAGCTCAGGTCATTGCGTGGGTCTGCAAGGCCAGGAGAGCAATAGGCTGACCTAGCACCCTCCCCAAGGAGCTTTTCTGGAGGGAGAGAGCACGAGTGTGTCACTTAAAAAGCAAATAGCCTCTCACCTGGCTGACTTAATTTCATCCAAAAGTAAGTAAGAGCACTGAGCAGTAAGGAACCCTCAGGATGGAGAATGGGGAAAGCTCATTGTAAGTCTGTAGGCGATCACAGAATGGACATACTGGGAAAAACAGGCTGTCTAACTTCACGTATACATGATGCCACAGTGGGCAAGGGCAACCTCTCCGTACCTTATAATGAATATTTAATGACACAGATATTATTTATTCCTGATACGGCAGAAATACTTCAGAAACCAGCACAGGAACAGCCTTGGATGAGGGGAATGTGTGTGTCACCAACTGGAATCTGGCAAAAGGGCCTTTTCTAATAATCAGTGTGGTGCAGGGAAGCAATTGATACCTGCTTTTAGTATGACCTGACTTGAGCTTGAAGGTACTTTGAAATGAACCCCAAACCTGGGATATTCCCATGGGCGACCCCTCAAGCCTTTCACTGCATTTAGTCCCACATGCAATAGTGAGGCATTTGAGAGGGCATTTCTTTAATTAATGGCATCTGTGGGGCTGATGGGGACATTCACCCTGGATGTTTTGAATAGATTAAGTTTAGTGACAGTGATATGAAGTTATGTGCTTGGCAAAGCCTAGTGTTTTGTGTTTTCGTGCACTACCCAGCTAATATTTCAAACATGTCTACGAAAAAGTCACAGAAATGTTAATTTACCACTTCTTAAAACAAAATAAAAAAAAGTATTTCTTTAGTTAAGCTTAGGAGAATAAAAGAAAACATGGTAAAACACGACAACTGCTTTGGATTATTCCCTCTGAGCAGAAACAGGGACAGCCACCGAGCCGCAGGCACTTACCTGAGTTGGAATCTTGCTGCTTTTCCCGTGTTCGTCTCTTCTTTTTCCCCTGGGAACCAAAGGAAAGGCTATTAGTCCGTGTTCTCAGGAGACCATGGGGGTTGCACAGGGTTTTGGGGGGCTGGATGGGGCGAGGTGGGGAGCCCAGGCGAGGGGCCAGGTCCTCAGCTGGAGCAGCCACTGTGCCACCAGCTCTGCCTGTTCCAGGGCGAGATGAACTGGGAATCGTTGCGAGGGGACCTGCTGGGGTTCATCTACGTGGTTGTCCCTTTCCTTTGCCCAACCACCTGGTCCAGTGCTCCAGAAAAGAAAGGCAGGAGGAATTCTCAAGGCAGCCACCCACAGTTGTGTTCCTGCACATCCGATGGCTGCCTTTGACACAGCACAAACGTGTTCTGGGCATCCACCTTTGCTCAGGAACAGCCTCTCATTCCCAGTACCCCCAGATCCAGCACCACTGGTGTTTTCACACATCCCCATCAGGCCAAAGCCATTCTGCAGGAGACCCACACGTACGGAATCACAGAATGATTTGGGGTTGGAAAGGACATCTGGAGGTCACCTACTCCAACCCCCTGCCAAAGCAGGGTCATCTGAAGCAGGTCACCCTGGACACAGTAATGTGTCCAAGTGGGTTTTGAATGTCTCCAGAGAAGGAGACTCCACCACCTCTCTGGGCAGCCTCTGCCAGGGCTCTGCCACACTCCAAGTGAAGAAGTTCCTCCTCATGTTTAGACAGAACTTCCTATGTTCAAGTTTGTGCCCTTTTCCTCTTGTCCCGTCACTGAGTACCACTAAGGAAGACTTCCCCCTCCTTCTGACACCCACCCTGTAAGTATTGATAACCAACAGGAACTCAGAAGCGACAGTGGCCACATAGTTGTCACCACCCCCAGCATCTACTCCATCTTCTTCCCAACACGCTGCTCCTTAGCTCTGCTTTAGGAGCCCACAACCAGGTCACAAAAGCAGCTGAGACCCTGATCTACACCGCAGATTGCTCAAAAAGTTGCAGGAGAAAACATCAGAGGACGCCAAACTACTGTAATGAACCCAGTGCCTGTGCTGGTGCTGCTCAGCACCTCCACCAACTCCTGCCAGTCCTCCTTGGCCCACCCTGATGTGTCTCACCAGGGAAACCCCCCCCCCCGCTCACAGATTTAATTAAATAATTATGGGATATAACTAGATTGATGGAACTGATCAAGATTTTACCGCAGTCTGATCAAGAGCTGACCCTCCCGGAGTATTCTTATTCCTCTTCCCTCTTTATGTTCCGAAGAAGCACTCGGCCCATTGGAGCACCTTCCCTATTTCCAGTATTTGGAAAGGTGGTGCCTCATACTCAAACAGAAATTGCTCCATAATGTGTTACCAGGAGAAGCATCCCTGGTTTCAGACAGGAAAGGACGTTTTAGGAAATTTATTTTAAAATCATCTCTTATCTACAATCTTACCTATTTCTTTTGCAGCTCTGGACCCGTCTCTCACTCTTCCGTTTTCTTCCCTCGCTAACCAGAAAACCCAGTTCTGCCCCCAAACTGCCTCTCTGACTCACGATCCCCACCAGCTCCCCTCACCTCCTAACGAGCTCGTTAACGAGGGCGCAGCGGGGCAAATCTGGCCTGCATGGAGCAGGCAGCTCGTGGGGCTGCCTTCGACCCGTGACTTTTTATATGACTTCTTGTGGTTTGAGTGAAGGTGGAAGGCTCTGAGCTGCGGTAAGCTTTTTCTTCGGTGTGGGAGCAACTGTATTTCCTGCCTGGTATCCGCATCACATGCTGCAAAAGTGACCTACATTCCTCCTCCTCCTCCTCCTCCTTCTTCCTCCTCACTCTCCGGAAAGAAAAAGCATCTCTTGCAACGACCCCAAGAACCAAAGTTGCTGGAAGAACCAACGTCCGCCTTCGGAACCTGCNCTGGATATGGATGCTGAGCTCCTGGTCTTCAAAGAGGCAGGAATATCCACGCTGCTGCAGGGAAAGATGAGCTGAGGGCTTCCCATAACCTCTCCTTCTTCTGCATCACCTCCGCCCTCTGTTTATTTTGCCTTATTGTGTTTTGTTTTTCTTTTTTTGAGTCTGTTTAAGGGCATTTTCTCACCCTGGGTGGAGTTTGGGCTCTCTGGTGGTCAGGGTGGGCTGGCTGGGTGCTCGCCGAGCGGCTCCCAGGGGAAAGGAAGAAGCTGGGAGGGAAATGACGGGGCCTTAGATCAAAGGGNCACGCTCCGGAAAGAAAAAGCATCTCTTGCAACGACCCCAAGAACCAAAGTTGCTGGAAGAACCAACGTCCGCCTTCGGAACCTGCTCGCTACGGAAGGGAAACTCTTCCCGAGCAAGGAACCAGCCTGTGGCACGATGAAGGATGTTACAGGGTTGAGATTTCCATGGAGGATGGATTTCCNAAGCCTTACGTGGGCTTTGCTTCAGGTTTCTAACGAGCTCGTTAGGTGTGGAAGATCAAAACAGTTGAGAAAGCCACTAGAAAAGACCTGGAGTGTGGCACCATTACACCTATACAACCTAAATTAGCACGGTGCCACTGAAGTGATTAATATAGCTAAGAGTAAATTAATTTTTTTATATATTTTTTTTTNGCATTTGGCTCTTGGAGGAAGATGATGCCTTGATCTCCAGATGCTGATGCTCTCCAGATGTGGGTCTACCGATGCTGCCGCCCTCCAGAGCCACCCTTGGGAGATACCGGNTAACTGTTCCATGGAGGGGCCTGGAGGCTTCCTGAGTGTTGGCCCTACAACCATGAGCTGTGAAGCAGCTTTGTCCCCTTTGGCTAATGGTGTAGAGTCGAGTCAGGTCTCTGTAAAAATCCACTGCACGGGTTTTTTTTTCTCAGCTCACTCCTTGGGGATCAGTTTGGCCTCGATTGCTGCAGCCAAAGCTGGGGGAGATCAAGGCTGGAGCTTCCCTTCTTTCCCTTGTACGCAGGGAATCTCTTCTGGTTGCAGGAAGGCATGATCCCGACACTCAGCATGTTTCAGGACTAGTTAATTTTCATTGCTGAGAGTCACCGCTATTTGCTGCTCTGCTCAGCACCTGCTGCTGGGTTTTGGGGTTTTTTGTGGGGATTCCACACACACCCCTGCTCCTTTTTTCAAACTAGAAAGGGATTTTTCCCCCTCCTAACAGTAACCTTGGCTGGGAAACAGGATCACGGAAGAGCTGGGCTGAGCTCACAGAGCTGTCGTCTGCCTTGGCTCAAACTGCACGTGAATTCTTTGAGCACGGGGTGCTTGATTTGGTCAGGGTCCTCCAATAATAATAGAGGGGTGTGTAATGATAATAATCATAGATTGGGGTGGGATCAAAGCCCCCGAGAGAGAGACAGAAACTCTGACTGTCATCCTGCCAGTGCCACTTACATGCCCTGCGACACATGGGGCTGCTGCTTCAGATCAGCCCCACGGAGAGTCCAAAATCAGACCCGAGAAGCCTGCGAGAACGAGGTTTGCACTACAAAAAGCAGCTTATGCTTTCCTATTATGCCTTTTAAAAAATTATTTCCCATTATTATTATGCCCCCATGAGATGCCCTGCACTAGTTTTAAGCCCAGAGAGCTGAGGCAGCACCCCACAGTTCAGCAAATCCTCCCAAACCTGCAGCATCTGCCTGGGCTCAGCATCTCATACCCAGGGCTATGGAGCCCACAGTACCCAGCCCCGTGATTTAAAGCTGATAAACGAGGTGCTACCACAGCGGGAATGGAGCTGAGCAGGCTGTGGGTGCCTGTCCAGCTCCCCCCACCAGCCATCATCCCACCCCGAGTTTCTCCTCCCACATCTCTGCCCAGTGCTCTGGGCAGATGTCTCAGCTCCTGTCCGAGATGCACAAAGCAGTGAGTTTCCATAAAACTGTAGTTCCAAATGTCATCTGTATCACTTAAAAGTTCCTCTTCCTTTCTACTTGTATTTACTTGGACAACAAGGAAACAGTTTGGTAGCTGGGGAGCTATAAAATCATCATGCTATAGCCAGGCAACGAGGCAAGAGGGTGCTCAAAATACTCCTGAAATGTGAATTTCTAGAGCTATGGTGCCATCGGGGCCATCATCACTAGGGACAGGCGGGATGTTTAACAAACACCAGTTGACAAACTGGTGTTTCTGGCCTTGCCATGGGGAGGGGGTCCGAGCCGCGGCAGCCACTCACGTAGTTGTCTCGGGCAGACCAGCCGGGGTAGAGCTGCATGTGGAGCTGCCGTTCCTTGCGAGCCAGTTCGTAGTACTTGGCCTGCTCCTCCCGGGACAGCGCGTGCCACTGCGAGGACAAGTGTGGTGGTGAGAGGTGGCCCCTGCTGTCCCCTCCCAGCCCATCCCACCACATCTGAATCCGCAAGTTTAAGGGATAAGAGCACCCAAGTTTGAAAGCAGACGTTTGTTACGCTCTTAAGAGCAGTACAAGGGATGCTGGATGGGACGATGGCCCTGAGCCTCCCGTGCTCTTACCCTCCTTCCCAAGATCTGGTTGATGGCAGCGCTCTCCTTCAGGGTGCATTCGGCGATGACTTTCGCCCGCATTTCTTTCATATACAACATGAAAGCATTCAGGGGCTTCTTGATAGTGGGCTTCTTGGCTTCCTTCTCTCTCTTTGGTTCTGGTTGAGGTTTCCTTGGTGGGATCAAAAGAAGAGCTGTCAGCATCAGAGCCACCCTCCAGCCTGCCTGTCTGGTGGTACCAAGCTCAGCAGAAGACTCGATACCAAATCCACCCCATGGCACAAGCTGGTGGGGGGCTTGAATCATAAAATGGTTTGGGTTGGAAGGGACCTTGAAGATCATCCAGTTCCAAGCCCCAGCCCTGGGCAGGGACACCTCCCACCACACCAGGTTGCTCCAAGCCCCATCCAACCTGGCTCCAGGGATGGAGCAGCCACAGCTTCTCTGGGCAACCTGGGCCAGAAAGATCTGCACCTTGGACACACGCCTTTGCCTGATGCAGGCAGAGATGAGTGTTCATCCATCCTCCCCCCTCATGGAAGCATTAATATGGGTAAATAAAATGGGCACTAAGGTGCTATGGCTGTTGAGGAGCCTTCCAGCACTTCCAACTTACATGTTTCGGTCATAGTGCTCCATCTCTTGCTTGCCGGAGTGGGGCACGATGGCGGGGTGCGGGATGCCGGTGGTGTGCATGCCGGAGCCCAGCATCAGTGGGTGAGTGAACCTGCAACAGAGAACGGATGAGCCAGGGATGAGGATGATGAGGATGATGCTGGGGATGCAGGCGGCGGAGCGGTGCGTCTCACGAGGTGGCACTCTGACGTGGCAGAAGCAGACGGGAAGCGGAGGACACGGAAAGCAAACCCCCCTGGGTTGTCCCTGCCACGCTGGCAGAGGGCACGGCTGGCCGAGATGCTGGGTCTGGGTTTCCCACATCAGGAAACCAGCCTGCCCAAGATCCAGGGCACTTCCAACCAGTGCTTCCAGCTACTCAGCTCACTCCTGTTGCAGTATTTTATTAGCACTGCAGGAAGAAACAACAAATTCAACCCAAGGCTTTGGATGGGAGAGATTAGGACCACACTGCACCTTTCTTTTAACAGAAATAGCGTTAAGTCTGAACATGAACCACACTGCAACTCTAGGAGGTGCACCTTGCCTGAGCAATGCTCTCCACCAACACAGGACTGAGATCACCAGAGGTCTCGCTAGCTTTCAAGCTTCATTAGTTCTCTCGAGAATTTTAGAGGGTAGAGCCAGCGCCGTCAGCTTTGCCAAGCTTGCCACTTTATGACTGCAGCTTGAGATGGCAGAATTGCCCATGGGAGACGAACTGTTCATTAGATATGCTGGCACGAAAAGAAAAGCTGTTTAATTTAATCCACCGGCACAGCCTGATCCTTATCTGACCAGGTGTACTTTCTCGGCTGCAGCAGCCCTGTAAAATCCACCCCCAAAAAAATCTTGTGAGCGGGAGCTCCTGTGCTGGGCTCGGGGAGGCTGATGGGCCTTGCCAGGGAACTGCAGGGGAACCGTTAGTTCTTTTCTTGTCTTCGAGGCCGGGCAAAGCGATGCCTCGGTGAGCAAGGAGGGCTGGCAGCGCTCCCTCGCCTCTGCTGCAGGGCTATGGGATGGAGGGGTGCATGGGTCAAGGTTTCTGCGCAGCTACGGGCTTGCAGGGGTAAGGGTTTCCATGGTTTTCCTGAGGGAAACCTCCGCTAAAGGCTCTTCAGGACAAGACGAAGCAGAAGCGAAAGCTGGTGCGTGAGCACACACAGTGGGCACAGGCATAGAGTGGTTTGGGTTGGAAGGGACCTTAAAGACCACCTTGTTTAAAACAAACATCATCTCACTGGAGCCACGGGGGCTTTGGCTCTGCCACGTCCATCTGCAGGGGATGCATTTTCCTCACTAGGATGTCACTGGGTATATTTACAGAGGGCAAAATTTGGTCCTGGGTGACCATAAACTTGTAGTATGAATGATCCGTGGCTGTGCTATTTGCTCATATCTTGGAGGGCTGAGCTGTGCCCAAAGGGGGACAGCAAGGAGCTTTCTTGGTTTTAAGGCTGAGTAAAAGAGATGGGCCACAGGAATATGTTCAGGATTAGGGTTAGTGACAAGGAGCAAAATCCTGAGGAACAGATTCCACCCCCTCTTCCCAGTGCTGAGCTGAAGGCAGCGGTTTCTGGCTTTGTTTTGACTTCTGCTGATTCAAGCCCAATGGTTGTGCATCCTCCTGGGATGCTGGCCCTTCCCCTGAGAGCCCTTTGGACCAGGCACTGCCTCAAAGCGCCTTCTCTTGCCACGTCGGCCCCGGGGAAGGTGGGTGGCCGTCCCCGTGTGGCCGTGACCTGCTGCAAGCTCCTGCTGCACAGACTGCAAGCTGCTGCCCTGTCTCACACAGCTCATACTCACCTGGAGAAAGAAGCCCCAGGAGAAAGCGCTGACGAATACGGCTGTCTAAATCCACATGACGGGAGCGGATAGACAGACTGGCTCTGCCTGGGATCGGGAAGAAAGAGTCTATCAAGTATCCACAGCTACGTGGTGTTTCCTAAAGACACCCTTTGCTAAGGGGGCTCAGAGCACCGATGCCCCCAAAGCTCTGCCTGGTGGGATGCTCAGGGTGTCCCCCGGGCTCAAGGGGCAGTGAGGGACTGGGGACTTTATTCTGGGGGAAGCTGGGTCTCCCTGCAAAGGTTGGATCCAACTCTGACCACCCCCCTCCATCCCGGGTGCTGAGTAGCGCTGCAGCTTTGAGTTCAACCTGTTAAAACGCAGAATGCTGGGGGGTGTGTGTGCTGAAAAATGAGAAGACGCCACTCTTGCATGGAAAAAGTTGCTTAAAAGAGCCCAGGTTGACCAAAAAGCTAAAGCCTGGTCAGAGTCTCTCTCTGTGCGATGCACAAGAGGCTGCGGGGTCGCAGGCTGCACCGGGAGGATGCCCAAGCACGGGAATCTCCTGGTATCCGGAGAGAAATCACCTACTCTGCCTTTGCACACACTTCAGAAAAGCTCTGCTTTCCCCAGCGCATCCCTAAAAAGGTGCCTTGTCATTTTTAACCAAGCCAAAAGCTCGGTCCTACGTTTCTACTGAAAGTTATTTCATGCTGGGGACCGGGCAGATACCAGACCTGGAGCTGGAAATTAATTTTGAGATAGTAAAATAACTAGGCAGGAAGTTCTTCCTCGTTCCCAGCCAGGGAACACCCCCACTCTCCACCCCCACTCGTTTTCATACGGAGAACGCTCAAAAATAACTTGGCTTCTTCTGCAAACCTGCCAAAAGATGCTAAAACTGTGCATGGCAACTGGGAAACCTGAGGAGGACGTGACAGGGTGCTTACACCCGTGTAGAGGCTCGTGCCTAAGACCATCACCAGCTATTTTCAGCTCTAATTAGCTAAAAAAACAAAAGAAGGAGGAAAAAAACAAAACAAAAGCCTGTTATCATTCAGGGCAGTGCCCTGAGTAGGACTGAGCTCCTGGACACCAGGGATTTTTCAGGGCTGGAGAGAGTTTCTGCCCTGAAGAGGAATAACGACAGCGCGGTCGGGCCCTGGAGCTGTGCTGGGGAGGAAGGAGGTTTGTCTTTCTGCCGCTCCAGGAGCTGCTGTGTCTCGGCTTGACTGAAATCTGCAGGATCTGTCTGTCGGAAAGGCGGGCGAGGCGGCGGGGCTGTTTATACCCTGCCAGGCAGAAGCCCTCTCCCACCCTCAGATGTCGGCGGGTATAAACACACCAACAAACAGCCAAGTGCTACCCAGCACGGGGAAACTGAAACAACCTTTGAAGTTGAAGGCGGCTGCCCCAGGGCTGAGAAAAGACTGGGAGCTAATCACAGAATCACAGAATCTCAGGGATTGGAAGGG
>VXBJ01006833.1:143931-157947 GCA_013400055.1 Nycticryphes semicollaris
ACCACCCCTCTTCTAATACACCCCAGGATACCAATCCAGAAGGGAAATGTGTTACCGCAGAGGCTGAGACACTGGGATGGAAAAGGAGCAGGGCACTGGCAGCTTCATCCACAAGGATTCTGACCTGCAGGCCAACACCACGGCAGAGTTGATCCTGGATGGCCAGGGGTGCAGAGTCTACAGCCTGTATCACCCACTGATGGGAAAGTGGTTGGAGAAAAGGCAGGGGACAGCCGTGGAGAGGCTGCCATGGCGCTGCTGGTGCTTGGCCCGGGGAGCGACACAGTTCGCAGGCTCCCGGCTGATGTTTGCTGCCAGGCTCCCATGAGCAAAACTCACTCGACTGGACTCTCGGAGGTTTTAATCCCACTGTCATCCCAGCTAATTACACAGACAGCGATGGCAGCTCCTCCTCCCAAAGCACTGGGTGAGAACAAAGCCCGTTTCTGCCAAGCTCCTGCCTGCCAGATTGCAGAGGAAAAGCTCCTTCTAGCATGTGCCTGCTCTGGCTTGGCAGCACCAGCGTGAGCATCCTCAGCATAAGCATTCCTGACATGAGCATCCCTGACACGAGCATCCCCAGCACGAGCATCCCTGGCACAAGCATCCCCAGCATGAGCATCACAGAATCACAGAATCTTCATGGTTGGAAAGGACCTCTGAGATCATCAAATCCAACCATACACACACAAAAAGCTCTACAATCTCGGCCACTAGAGCATGCCCTGAAGGGCTACATCTACTCGTTTCTGAAATACCTCCAGGGATGGTGACACAACCCCCTCCCTGGACAGGCTGGTCCAGTGCCTGACCACTCTTGCAGTAAAGTCATTCTTCCTAAAACCTAACTTGAACCTCCCCTGCTGCAAGTTCAGATCATTTCCTCTGGTCCTGTCATTATTCCTTTGGGAGAAGAGCCAGCACTCACCTCTCTACAACGTCCTTTCAGGTAGTTGTAGAAGAAAATGAGGTCTCCCCTCAACCTCTTCCTCTCCAAACTCAAAATGCCCAGTTCCCTCAGCCTCTTGCAGAATCACAGAATGGTATGGGGTTGGAAGGGACCTCTGGAGATCATCTAGTCCAACCCCCCTGCCAGAGCAGGTCCACCCAGAGCACAGGAACTTGTCCAGGCAGGTTTTCAATGTCTCCAGAGAAGAAGACTCCACCACCTCTCTGGGCAGCTTATTCCAGGGCTCTGCCACCTTCAAAGTGAAGAAGTTCCTCCTCATATTTAGATGGAACATCTCTCCTGGTAGGATTTGTTCTCTAGACCCCTCACCAGGTTAGTGGCTCTCCTCTGGACACGCTCCAGCACCTCAATGTCCTTCTTGTAGTGAGGGGCCCAGAACTGAACACAGCACTCGAGGTGAGGCCTCACCAGTGCCCAGTACAGGGGCACCATCACTTCCCTACTCCTGCTGGCCACGCTATTCCTGATAAAATACAACCCTGACAGGAGCACCCCCTGCTGCCTCCAGCACAGGGTCAACGCTGCCACTTCTGCACCCACATGAGGACTGGCCACTTCAGGAGAGGTTTGGGGGCTCTTTCTGTAAATTTTGGATGAGGAAAAGCTCTATTAGACACACGACCTTCCAGGGGCTGCTCTCCGCTCCGCCAGGCCGTTTGTTGCTTTATTGTTATCTGCTCTATTAGTCACTAATGAAGGCACCTGATGAGGTTGCTGGAGGATACCGAGCCCCGCAGATGCTGGAGCAGCTCTCAGCAACGCAACCCCCCCCCGTTTCTTCCGCCGACCGCCACCACCTCGGTGCAAACCGCACTGCTTTTCCCTCCGCACACCCAGGGCTGCCCCTAACGCCATCCCACCCCCTCAAGAGTGGACCTTGCACTCAGCAAACAGGCTCCTTTCTCACACCCCCTACCCCCCCCCCAAACTATTTCTTTCATCTCACAAGCACAGTCACCCCAGTACTTGTTTTTCCTGAGGATGAATCACATCATATGAGGAGGATGAGTAGCAAATTTAGCACAGAAGGCAAAACGTAATCTCTTTGAAGCCAAACTCTGTATCAAAGGCCTCACCCTCCGTTTCCTTGTGGTTAAATATCTGGAACATGCAATTCATAAACAAAACAAAAAGCTACCGTTTTTACTTTGGGTTTCAATATGCTATTGCCTCTCCCAGTTCTGGCAATATGTCTTGGAGGTCTCTGTCGGGCCTTGTGGAGGTTTTATCGGCCGGCACCAGGGAGGATCTGTCCGCCTGCCCCTGCCATCACGATCCTCACACTGTCCCCCTGTCCCGGCCACCCTGCAGCCACCATCTGCCCCGCGAGCCTCTGCAAGGTCCCTGTGTCACCGACTGGGATTAAAGATTAATCTGAAGAGTGACGGTGCCCACAAGGCCACTGCTCCCTCGGTGTCCTTACGATCAGGGTGACAACCGCCAGCGGCGATGACCACAGAGCAGAGACTGGTGTATTTTTAACTCGTGTCCCCGGGGCAGGTTTCCCAACAGGCTCCACTTTGTGGGATGCTCCCTGGGGCTGGCTCATGCAGCAGGGACTTTTTGGGAGTGCTCCAGCTCATGGTCCCTTCTTCCCCATTCCCCCCTAGGGGCAGAGGGTGTCACTGATTTGGCTGTGCCATGGCCAGGCTGGGGGTACCGGGGTTGTTCTCTGGGCAGGACGTTGCCACCACGTATTTTCCCCTGGGTGTCAGACCCCGAGAAGCACCACGGCCTGGTGGATGGAGCATCCCAGTGAGATTAAGCATGCTCAGGGAAAGCACTGTTTGTGCTGAAAACCCCAGAGGGGGAGAAAATCACCTCCTACTCAAAAAGAGAGGCTTTTCTTGTGATTAGAAGTGAGCAGGAAGCTCTCCCTGGGCTTCCCGCACAGGCAGGAGACAGTTTTGAACTGGGCAGGTTGTGTCCCCGCTCCAGGGATGTCCCAGCTGGGATGAAGCCTCTCTGCAGATCTGCTCCCCATCTCTGAACCAGGGCTAAATCCTCCCCATCACAGAGCACGAAGGAAGGATGAAGCTGGAGCATGGAGGTTATGGAGAATGGTGGTTTGTTCAATATACCGTGCCCCGCAGGGGGTAGCTGTTGGGCTGGGGGCTATGTGGGGCCAAGCCCTCCACACTCACCATCCCATCGACGGCGTGATCTGTCCGACTCCTCCAGGAGGGAGAGGGTAGAAACCAGGGATGTCTGAGGTCTGGGAAGGACGGTGCACTCCTGGGAGAAAGAAGGAGGAGATGAGTTGGACCCAGACCACTCCGGACCCCCCGCCCCGGGCTGCTCCATCGATGGGCGCTTGTGGGCAGCAGGGAGTATCTGTGAAAGAGCTGTCTGCAAGTGGCAGGGGATTTGAGTTGCCCTTTTTATTGCTGTGGTTCTCTCTGCAGGGATGTGGTGGGTTGTCCATGTTGCTACAGAACCCCAAATGCTCTTGTACCAGGGTGGGGAGGGCCGTTTGCTCCTGCACCAGCACCCTCCCTGCTCCATGCCACCCCTGGGCCCAAGCAGCAACTTGCTTTGTGGAGGATTTGATGGACTCTGGGCATCCCTCTGCCCTGTTCAGGTGCACAACTGATGGTCAACCCCCCCCTCCCTTCTCATCAGTCACCCTTGGGGCCCCCCAGGGGCATTTAGTAGGGATGCTCCAGCAGGCATCACTTCCATCTCCATTTTAAACAATTTGAGTCCCCGTTCAAAGCAATGGTTTCACGGGCTCTGTGGGTGCCAGGGAATGGTGGAGGTGGGTACGGTGCCAGCTGGGAATTCACCTTGCGCACGGGGAATCCCTGTGTGAGCTTCAAAGCCCCTGGCATGGGCGGCATGGCCAGAGGAGACAGTTGCAGCATCTCCCTGCTTCTACCAGGACTTGAAAACAGCCCTGTGGAGCCCGGGGCTGCGGGTGGGACTCAGACAACCACAGCGCTGCCAGCAATGGCAGCCTCCTGCTGACCCCCGAACTGGAAAAATGGTGGTAGGGGGGGCAGAACTGGGGGCTGAGCTCTGCCACAGTATCGTGTAATGCTGACTGCAAACCAGCCTCAGACAAAAAAATCGTCTACAGAGAATGTCCAGCAGCTGCCCCGGGCAATAAATACATTGGATAAATTGGAGATTGGTTGCAGGCAGTTTGCAAACTCCAAGGTCTGGATAACTCTCCTAAGTGTGATGAATTAGGGCTTGGTACTGGGACCAGTGTTGTTTAACATCTTTGTCAGAGACATGGACATGGAGTGGGATAGAGCACACCCTCAGTGCACAAGCTGTGTGGTGCGGTCGACATGCTGGAGGGAAGGGATGCCATCCAGAGGGACCTGGACAGGCTTGAGAGGTGAGCTCGTGCAAACCTCCTGAAGTTCAACCAGGCCAAGTGCAGGGTCCTGCCCCTGGGACATGGCAATCCCAAGCACAAATCCAGGCTGGACAGAGAACGGCTGGAAAGCAGCCCTGAGGAGAAGGACTTGGGAGTTGAGAAGCTCAACATGGGCCAGCAGTGTGTGCTGGCAGCCCAGAAATCCAACCCCATCCTGGGCTGCATCAAAAGAAACATGGCCAGCAGGTCATGGGAGGTGATTCTACCCCACTGCTCTGCGCTCGTGAGACCCCACCTGGAGTTCTGTGTCCAGCTCTGGAGTACTCAACATAAAAAGGACATGGAACTGTTGGAATGGGTCCACTGGAGGGCCATGAAGATGATGTGAGGGCTGAAGCACCTCTCCTATGAGGACAGGCTGAGAGAGCTGGGGTTGTTCAGCCTGGAGAAGAGAAGGCTTTGGGGAGACCTTATTAATGGCCTTCCAGTATCTGAAGGGAGCTACGGGAGAGCTGGAAAGGGCCTCAGGAAGTGTAGTGATAGGACAAGAGGTAATGGTTTTAAATTGGAAGAAGGGAGATGTAGGTTGGATACTAGAAAGAACTTCTTTGGTGTGAGGGTGGTGAGAGCCTGGCCCAGGTTGCCCAGAGAAGCTGTGGCTGCCCCATCCCTGGAGGGGTTCAAGGCCAGGTTGGAGGGGGCTTGGAGCAACCTGGTCTGGTGGGAGGTGTCCCTGCCCAGGGCAGAGGGGGTGGAACTGGATGATCTTTAAGGTCCCTTCCAACTCTAACCATTCTATGAATCTGTGATTCTAATTAGGAATGACACCAACAGATTCCAAGCATCTTACTAGGAGTTAGCTAAAATAAATCTAAAACTGAACTGAAAGGAATACATAACTCAGTGTGAGATTCTCCTACAGCTGCGCTCAGGTGGGACGCAGTAGCCCCCTTGAAGGTCAAACCAAACCAGCCCCTGCGTGAGGCAGCTGCCAGGATCTCCTGAGATTTGGACCTCCAACAATACCAGTTGCGAAAGCCAGAGCACAAGTTCTTCTCGCTGGCCCAGTGGTTGGGGCATCAGCCACTGACTCAGAAGATCCTGCTTGTATTTCCTTGTCTGCATGTCCTTGGGCTACCGAGAAATACTTTAAAGGGATGTTGTGAGAATGAGTGTGACGGTGACTCTCAAGCGCTTACGCTGGGTGCTAATGGGAGATATTTCAGTGATGAAAACAGAGATGGGACACATCCAGAATGAATGGGGAAGGAAACTCTGGCCCCAGCAGCAGGGTTGGGGCATGCATTGCTCATCACGGCTGCAGCACGGAGGCAGGCTCCAGATGAGGATGATGGTCTGAACCTCACCCCAAACAGGACTTGGCGGGAGGTGTTTCTGAGATGGGCAGATTCCCCTGCCTCTGGTGTAAATGTACAGGCTCAATGGGAAAAGGCAGACTGGGAATTGCCTGCACAGAGGGTGTGCAGCCAGGGGATGGCTTCCCAGACCCTACGCAGAGACAGACACGTGGGGACTACTCCAGTGCCAACTGTGGCCTCCATGCAGGCATATAACCAGCTCATCCCTTGGGTGAGCTGCTCCCACATCGCTTAAGGCTTTCCAGGCTCACGTCAAGACCCTGGAGACAGCTCATGAGGGGCTTTGTGTTCTGAAAGGCATCTGCAAAGGCAGTGTGAAAGGAAGGTGCATCAGGTTGCCTTCACGGGAGACTTAGAAATCTGCACGCTTCCTCTGGAGATTCGGAAATCTGCCATTAGCTGAGCTTTTAAGAGGTTTATTTCGTTAACTCTCCATCCTTTTCTGATGAGTTTATCACACTCTGGCGGCCACCAAGCAATGTGCTGGCTGGAAAAAAATCACAATGTGCCTGGGTATCTCTTACACTGGACCTAAAACCTCTCCATCAGCATCCCTGTCATCGGAATGTGGCCTTGGGGTTCAGAGCAGGGACAATTCAGCACATCCTCCAGCCAAGAGCATCCTCGATACCCCATCGGTTTAGCAATGACATTAACTCAGTGAAGCTGATGTCTCCAGGGCAGTTTGGATCACTCTTGGGTGGAGGCCTTTAGTCAAATCCCCACAGCTGCTTTTGTGCCTCCAAAAAAAATTGATTTCTGGACTTTGATGGACACTGAATCCCTTCCTGAATGCGCCGTGACAATAAACTCTCAGTTTGCTCACTTTTACATTGAAATCAAGACCAGGTTTGTGCCGAGGCCTGGGTAATCTGAACAGATGTTGAAAGATTCTGTGGCGCTAAAGGAAGTTTGAGAAAAGTTTGCTTTTACACTCAGGTTGCCAGTAACCCAGAAGAACAATGGGCTGGGGTGAATTCCTGTGCACCTACCTATATTCTACAGTTCAGGGCTTAACCTCTACCTACTGTACTTTCCTCCGTAGCCTCATGAGCTAATTGACGTGTCCTGGAACCCAAAGAGCCAAAGCGTGTGGCAACCACATAACGTGTGGCTACGGACACATACACATAACAATCCAGTTACCTATCAGACCCCGATCCTATTTAGTCAAAATATTTCCTGTTTCAAGCATTTATTTTCTCAAAATGACAACCTGACAACAGTTTGGGTATGAGTCAAAGGAAAGATTACTTTCCATTTTCTGGTTGACTCTTACGCATCAGCTCAGGTCTGGTCTCATGCTACAGGACAGACAGAACCGAGCACCCTTTATCAGCAGGGTTGGCACTTTCGATATCAAACTCCTCTCAACCAGGATTTACAAAGGATTGCCCATAAACTAAATAAACTCCTACTGCTCAGCAATGCTCCAGTTGACCAAAGCTGTTGACTCTTCCCATGGATTTGGGAGGAGGGAGGTGACAGCCTTGATCTCAGTGGTCTCCATCCCGCCCATCCCACCACGCTGATCCCCAGCGGTGCCATTACCTTGTTTCTGGTTGATGTCGGCGGGCAAGTGGGGCGAGTGGGAGCCGTGGCTGAAATGGTCGTTGCTGTAAGGGATGAGTGGGGTGAGAGGGTGGACTCCGTGGGACGGCTGCACAACGGGAACTTTGTTGGACTGTAAGAGACAAGGAGGGAGAAGGCTCAGACGGCGTCGGGATCCATCAGCAAGGAAGGGCAGTGCCCTTTGCAGTCCCATCATTGCAAGCAAGGCTGGGAATTACTAAAAATCCCCAGTGCCTCTCAAGGGCAAGGCAGAAAATGCCCTTACCTACTTAAATAAACACTACAGCATCCTGCAAGAAAAATCCATAAACCAAGCAGTGACAACAGCCAAAGATGACTGCACGGGTGGGTGGAAAACAGCCCAGCTCAACATGACGGTTTCAAAATTCAGAAGAAAATGTTTTCATTCATTTCCAGCACCTTTTATTCCAGAATGAATGCTACAAGCATCTTACCCAATGAACTGCTCTTGTTTTCTGCCTTTTTTTTTCTACCACAGGGTCTAAATCTGGGCTTTCACACCCCGCACATTCACCCTGAAAGCCACGCTTGGGCTTTCCTGCCCCCAGGCTCTCGAGCAGGGAGAGCCATGGTGACAGCAATGCCTTTGAGAATGTAACGTGGCCACCAGTGAGCCCTTGGGCTGAAATCCCCCTCGGTCCCAGCTCCAGAGCTGGGAGAAGGACCGGAGGGAGCTGAGACAGTGCTGGGGGATGCAACAAACCCAGGAAAATCGAGCAAGGAAAACTCTGTCTCCTCTTGCAGCTCCCTCACGGTTACGAGGAGGCCATTGGAGTCCAACATCTTTGCAAAAGGCGCTTTTTTTTTTGTGAAGGCAAGGGGGGGTAGTTGTGCGTGTTGGAGCAGAGAGAGGGGAAACTGTTCAAAAGAGCTGCATGGCTGTATGGAAAACACACACACACACACACAAACACAAGCTGCTGTCTCCCTCCTGCCGGCTTCTCGCCTCCAGCATCTCGAGCTGCTCCCTACATGCCTGGTTTCGCCCATGGTTGCCTTTGAACCCAAACTGACTTTGCCTTGGTGATGGAATGTTAGGATTTGTCCCAGATGAATCCAGGAAGAGAAACAGGACTGAGAGCAACCCAAAACAGGGAGAAAATGAGAACGGAGCAGGTAAGGCAGCCCCCAGGGGCTAGGAGCCGGGAATTGCTAGCCAGAGATCTCTTGTGTCCCACCAGAACATCTACAGATGATTTGCTGCCTGACTTTAGACAAGTCATTTAGAATCTCTGGACTTGATTCACTGGTGCCTTCTACTTTGGTCACGATTTTGCTCAGGCAAAAAACCAGAGCGAGCACAAAACACCAGTGGGGTTTGGCGGAGGTGGCGCAGATGGAGCTGATGGCTCTGGAGAACCTGTCGTGGACCTGTCCCCGCTGCTCTGAGCTGCATCCATGGCAGCCCGAGAGCCCTGGGCAAGTCCTGCGTTTTGCATCCCTGCTCCGAGAAGGAAACCCACGAAGCGGAAAGGAAAATGGAGACGCCGCTTTACATCTGCCTTTCCCACAAAGATTTGCTCATGCAAATAAACCCCAGGAGGCACGCAGGTTTGCATGTAAGAACGAATGAAACCCCAAATTCCTGATGCTTACCAGGAGTAGATTTACCGTGTGCAGTGAGATACTGGGAATGCAACCCCATCCCCAGCACAGACTGGTGTGGTACCGGCGTTCCAGTCCTGCAGCCATGGGCGATGTGGTTTTCCCATCAGGAGTGGCGCTGGGCTGGCTCTGGCTTAGTTAAACAGACATTGGGAGCACTGAGCTTTTACTGTTCTTGCCCACAAAATGAGATGAAGAATAGCTTTTCAGTGATATTTCTAAAATTAGCTACAGTTTAGCTTATTTAAGAGCCAGAAAGCCTAAATTTGGGATATGCCGTTCTACGTGTACATTTGAACGTGACACTGGGGCAGAAGGAGCTCGATGCTGAGCTGTTTTGAAAAAGTCAACTCAAGTGTTTCTGCTGTTCAAAGTGGGGCAGATCTCTCCTTCCCCAGCCCAAAGCACAGCGCTGGCCACCAGCCATCCTTGCTGCCCGACAGCTGGGGACAGCTTTTGGAGCAGTGACAAGAGGACACAGAACATGATAAAGTCACGTGATGATGCCAGTCCATAGGACACCTCAACAGTGAAAGGCACTGAGCCTGGGTGGTTACAGCAAAGGCAGGGGCTGCCTTTTTTCCCCGTCGAAGTACAACATTGGAACTTGGTGGTACAACAGACTGCAGCTCAGTTATTCAGATTTTCCATCAGTTCAGATGGGAAACAAGGTGTTGCACCAGCAAGGAGAGCTGGTTGTTCCCGTGGCTCCTTGCCATTTAGACTTGCCTCCCTGAAAAACTTTTTTCCTACTTTTTAAAGTCATAGAATTATAGAATCGTAGAACAGTTTGGGTTGGAAGGGACCTTAACGACCACCCAGCGCCACCCCCTGCCCTGGGCAGGGACACCTCCCACCACACCAGGTTGCTCCAAGCCCCCTCCAACCTGGCCTTGAACCCCTTCAGGGATGGGGCAGCCACAGCTTCTCTGGGCAACCTGTTCCAGAAAGCTTTGGTGGGGAAGGATGCTCAGGAGGGAGGTACGACAAAAATTTCTGCAAGAGGCTATTTGTCCCCCTCCCATTTCCCCCAGTTTGGAGGGGTTACTGGAACCCGTCTCCCAAATGGAACCAACCAAGGGAAGAAGGAAACGTTGCACTGAGATCTGGAGAAGCAGAGACAGCTCCTTTAGCGTTAACCCCCAGTTTAAACACCACAGCTCCTAACGCTTGCGATCCATGGCCATCTCCACGGCTCCTGGTCTTCACCAGACATGCTGTGGCTGCCACACACATCTTCACTGTGAAGTCATACCTCCTTTATAGAAATCTATATGCCAGAGAAATGGTATCAATTCCGCTTTCTCACAAGGTTTAGATTTAGTTTCTGAAATCAGCTCCAGCGCGTGAACTCTGAAGAGCCTTTTCAAAGCCAGAATTTATCAGCTGACACCGTCTTACGCCATAAAAATAACCCGATGTACGTATTTGCTGCCTGTTTTCTGCTGAGTGGACTGATTTAACACGAGGGCGGTTGGTCTGGTGTCATCTCAGCAAGTCCCCTGGGAGGACACGGGGTGGTGCTGGTGGGGACATGACAGGGACGTGCTGCGGTTTTAGTGAAACATCTTCCTGCGTCTCCTCCCCGGCGCCGTGTTTCGATACAGCTCAGGGCCACGGTGATGGAGCTGCTGTCCCCCGAAATAACGCTACTGGTGCCAACCCCAAGTCACCCCCCATCCTTCGGCAGCCATGGGGGGGGGGACATGAAAGGGCTCTGGGGACAACTTTGCGTCCCCTCTCCCAGCACAGCCCTTTGAGGGCAGGTCAGGGAATGAGCTGTGCAGCCACCACCTCGTACAGAAATGAAGAGGCGCATTTACGGCAACACCAGAATGGTATTTCCAGAGGGGATGGAGCGGCAGAATGGGCTTT
Organism: Nycticryphes semicollaris; assembly: GCA_013400055.1. NCBI lineage: Eukaryota > Metazoa > Chordata > Aves > Charadriiformes > Rostratulidae > Nycticryphes > Nycticryphes semicollaris. The sequence continues at coordinate 154,682 of VXBJ01006833.1, forward strand.
GCAAGCCGTGGTGGTGGTGGTGGAGGGGCTTTTTCCCCTCTCAAATTAGCTAAATTGCAATTCTAAGTGCCCACCTCCCCATTGTGCCTCGTGCTGCAGCCGGTGCCGCTCAGCGCCGGAGCAGGCACTGACCTCCCCCATCAGCATTAATCAGCTCCCACCGACCTCGCTGAAAATAATTAACCCCCCCTCCCCGACTGTGAGGGAAGAAGCTCCCACACTGAAGCCAAGAAGAAGCCACTTTAATAACTAGAGGTAATTGGGCGAGCGAAGAGAAAGCACCACCCCATTCATTATTAAGAAAGACTAATTGTCGGCAAGGCAAAAATTAGGAGACCTCACCGCTCCCGCCTGGGTGTCTGATCGCGATGGCAGCTCCAGGCCAGCCAGGAAAGCCAGAAAACTTCCCTTTTTTTGCTGAGCACACACAAACCTGGCAGGTCTTTCACGGGAGGATCACTCTCCCCATCGCAGGAGCCGCAACGGTATTCAGCTCCCAGGTGCCCCATCAGGGCAGAGCATCCTTCGCCTTCCCTCCAGCCCATGTGCCCAAGCGAGGGGTTATCCAAGTTTGTCAGCGTTCAGAAAAATAAAGGAGGGTTTTGTCTGTTTTTTTTTTATTCTTTTCTTTTTAAACAAAATACAGGGTTTTCATTAGAAAATGGCAAGAGATCGTAATCAAACGCTTTCTGGAAAGCACCTTGTGTTAGCAAGTATTTTGACTCATTTTTTTAAAGACTGATCTATTTAGTTGTAACACGCTGAAAATGAGTAGTTTCGCTGTGCTGGTTTGACAGAGGATTCTTCCTTTAAACTTTAAAGGTAATAATCCTAGCAAAGTGTAGTGCCGAAAGTCAAAAGTCAAAATTTGAGTGAAACGATCAAACCCCAAAATTTCCCTGGTCGGCACAACTCCTTGGGATTTTAGCTCTGTAAAAATATTAGAAAAAATTGTGAAGATGTTTTTTCTCTTTTTTTTTTTTTTTTTCCCCCTTCTGCTAGGATCAGTTTAGGGAAAGGAACAAATGAAAAAAACCAAGAGAAGTGAATATTTTGTAACCTCTGAAAACCATCCCTTGCTACCGTTGGAAGCAGCTATTACAAGCAGCGGTGGTGACACCACGCTGCCTGGATCCCAGCACCCCGCCAGGGCTGCTTCCTCAGATGGGAATGTTTTTCATTAATTTTCTGCTGGAAGACAGTTTTTAAATCAAGCAGCTTAATTCTACTGTTCCTGACAATGGTTGGTGTCCGATTTAGTGACAAAAGTTTGGTTAATTTTCATGGTGGGGGCTGCACCCAGCACCCAGGATGGGTCCTTGCGTGGGGCGGCGGGGGCTGCACACCCAACCTGCACCACGGGAATTGTTTAATGAATTAAAGGAGAAGAGAAAAACTCAAATTACACCAGCCAAATACAGCAGCTCCATCTTACACGGTTGATTTTGATCGGCCTCGTTGCACGCAGGCAGAAAGCATCCTTCCTAGGAATATCCCCTTCTCAGTTGCAATGACTATTATTTCAAGAGATTTTACCTTCCCCTCCTCACCCCTCCCCGGTTTTGAACAAAACCAAACCTAAGTGAAAAGCTGGCTTTTTATACCGTCCCTTTTTAAAGGCAAAGTCACACAGATGACGCTGGTTGGTAGGAAAGAAACTTCTGTTTTACAGATTTCCCATACATTTGAAACAATAGAACGAATTTAAGAAATTGCTCTCACTTTATAAAAGTCAGCCCTAAGCCCCCAGGGGACGCACCAAGTCTGAAAGTGCTCTGTCACCTTCCTGCAAAACCAGGGCACCATTCCCAGCATCACCCAACTCCCCGCTCAGAATGGGGAAAAAACTCTGCTCGAGTTTCTTCCTTCCTCAGGATTTCTGGGCTGTGCTACTTCTGCATGGATTTTTGTTGTTGTTTGGTTTTGGGTTTTTTTTTTTAAACAAGATATTTTAACAGCCACTGTGAAATGAGAAGCTGTGGGCTTCCGGATGAGCCAGCTGGGGCTTCATCGAGGGAAAGTGGCTTTGGAGGGGTCCCACAGGCAGAGGGGACCCTATAGGTATAGGGGACTTTACACACCTAAAGGACTCGGAATACACGGGAGGCTGGAAACACTGTGGGTGCCCACAGACACAGGGGGTCTCACGCACATGTGGGGTGCCCTCCACAGAGGAGACCCCATGCACACAGGGGATCCCTGCACATAGGGGACCCCATGGATATAGGGGACTCCTCGCACAGAGGGGACTCCTTGCACAGAGGGGACCCCATGCATATAGAGGACCCCCTGCCCAGAGGAGATCCCATGCATATAGAGGACCCCTCAAACAGAGGGGATCCCATGCACATAAGGGACCCCATGCGTATAGAGGACCCCCTGCCCAGAGGAGACTCCATGCATATAGGGGACTCCTCGTACAGAGTGGACCCCATGCATATTGGGGACCTCATGCATGCAGGGGACTTCTCACACATAGGGGACACCCTGCAGAGAGCGGACTCCTCGCACAGAAGGGGACCCCATGCACATAGAGGACCTCCCGCAACCAGGGGACCCTGAAGGCATAGGAACAGGGACAAACAGCCAGGAGCAGGACTGCAAGAGGTGCTGTGCTCCCCGTGAAGGGTAACGGGGTGCTGCCTGCCTTGCACGAACCTCAGCTCCCAGCCACGCAACACACCCCACTGGTGCAAAAGCACCAGCCAACAGCCTGGATGGCCAAAATCCTTCTGCTCAGCCCAAAACCAAGCAGAGCAGGGATGAGCCTGCCAGAAAACCCTGCACTGTGGGAGCCACTGTCCATCCTGGCAGCCCCTCCATGGATGAAAAGGAGTTTGCAGAGAGAAGAGAGCCCAAAACCCATCTGTGATGCCCGGAGCCAGGTGTCCCCGTCACCCCGGGCTGTGCTGGCCCTGATGGCACGAATTGCCCCAGCGCAGGAGCCAGCAGCCGGGGAGATGGCTGTGGTTTCCAGCCTCGCTGGGGAGCCGAGCCGCGGTGAGGCGAGATTAGTCACGTCACTTTCAAATTTTCCCACATCACCGGCCCCAAAAATAGTGAAACGAAAAAGCCGTGGGCCAGCCCGGTGGCCCAGGGCGAGGGGCCTGGCCAAGGGATGGCAGCACTTGTGCCACACTGGCGGCTGTCACCATCACAGCAGAGGGGGTTTGGCAGCCCCAGAGCCCTGTCCCTGCAGTTTTGCCCTGTGTCCGGCTGCTGGGAGCATCCCCTCAGCTCAGAGCAGGCGGATGGATGGGAGGGAT
>VXBJ01006833.1:157994-189565 GCA_013400055.1 Nycticryphes semicollaris
GAAAGCCCTGGGGGCTGCAGTCCGGCCCCAAGTCATCCCAAATGTGTTTGCTTCGACGTCACTTCTCAGAGAGGGTGAGATGAGTCGATGCGCCAGCTATGAAAAACAAAACCTACCAAGTCTTGGTGTTGCTGATTCAATGAGGAATTAATTCCTTTTCACTGCAAAATTAGTCATCGCGCCACAGAAAGAAAGGTATAAGGTCAGGCTGTAGCGAGCATGCAGCGCTGCTGGGGAAGGGACCTGTGACTGGGAGGGGGGGTAAGGGAGGGCTGTGCCTTTTCCTCTTTATCCAACAATTAATCCAGATTAGGCAATTATTAGGGATGTTATTGGGTACATCCTGCAGTGCTGTGGGGCTGGCGGAGGAGCTCTGCCATTCGGGGCGCGCGGGGACGCACAGCCCGTGACTCAAACCCAGCCCTGTGCAGTTACAGGGCACCTCCAAGTTCTGTTAACATCTTCCCGGCTCAGGGACCCAGAGGGTGTCAGCAGAGACCTTCACCCCTTGTCTCCCCACGGTCTTGCACCAGAAGATGCTGTGATAAAGCATCAACCCCAAATACCCACTTGCAGAGCGTTTTCGGCGCCGGTTGCAAGCGGCGGGGCCGGAGCCGGAGCCCTCGGCAGCCGTCAGGTGAAGGCAAGAGTCGACTCATTTCTCATCTCATCTCGCTTTTTTTTTTTCTTCTCTTTTCTCACTTTTGCTGCAGTCGCATCTCCCCAGCCCGCTGCCGCCGGGGAAAGGAAACAGGGAAAGTTAAAGCCACCCACACTTCAGCACTGCCCTCGCCCGGCCGTGCACCCCGGCCAGCAAAGCCCAGTTTTGGCAGCAGCAGCAGCATCTCCCCAGCCCCAGGTCACCCAGCGCGGCTGGATCTGGCCCTTACCCTCAGCACCACCAAGGGTTCCTCCAGGGACCAGAAGACCACGTCTCCTGTGACCACAAAAGCCCCATCGCCCCATGTACCCCACCTCTGGCTGGTCCAGAAGCGCTTACGAGCAGCAGTCAAACAAAGGGGAAAGTAATAACTCACAGCTATTAATTTTTGCAGTGATTCTGCATATAAAATGCAGCAAGAAGCTGAGAGGTTTAAGATGCACACTTTTGACACTATCCTGCATGACATCCTGGTCTCCAAATTGGAGAGATGTGGCTTTGATGACCACTTGGTGGATCAGGAACTGGCAACACTCAAAGAGTTGAAGTCATTGGCTCAATGTCAATGTGGAGACCAGTGATGAGTGGTGTCCCTCAAGGGTCGGTACTGGGACTGGTGCTGTTTAACTTCTTTGTTGGTGACAGGGACAGTGGGATTGAGTGCACCCTCAGCAACTTTGCTGATGACACCAAGCAGTGGGGACCGTTTGACAGGCTGGAGGGATGGGATGCTGGAGAGATTCTGCTCCCTCTGCTCTGCTCTGGGGAGACCCCCCTGCAGTGCTGCCTCCAGCTCTGGGGCCACCAACGTCAGAAGGACATGGATCTGTTGGAGCAGGGCCAGAGGAGGCCACGGAGATGCTGGGAGGGCTGGAGCCCCTCCACTGTAGGGACAGGCTGAGAGAGTTGGGGGGCTTCAGCCTGGAGAAGAGAAGGCTCTGGGGAGACCTTAGAGCCCCTCCCAGTCCCTAAAGGGGCTCCAAGAAAGCTGGGGAGGGACTCGTGATCAGGGAAGGGGAGCCATAGGATGAGGGGGAAAGGTTTTAAACTGAAAGAGGGGAGATTTAGATTAGAGATTAGGTAGAACTTGTTTGGTGTGAGGGTGGTGAGACCTTGGCCCAGGTTGCCCAGAGAAGCTGTGGCTGCCCCATCCCTGGAGGGGTTCGAGGCCGGGTTGGAGGGGGCTTGGAGCAACCTGGTCTGGTGGGAGGTGTCCCTGCCCAGGGCAAGGGCTGGGACTGGGTGGTCTTTAAGGTCCCTTCTATCCCAACCCATTCTGTGATTCTATACACATTGCACATACAGGCAAATATTGTCCTTGCTCGGGCTTTTAGCCCCACAAACTACCTTTTGTGGTTAATGGAGTGCTATTCCCAAACTCTTCCTTTTCCCTCCGATTTCTTTCAGCTTCTTTAAAACCCCGCTCTGCTTTTGAAAATGCTAACGAGGCAGCCAGACTCTCCCTGGGACTCATCGCTGGCAACCGGGACGGACTCCGATGGCTACCAGGGGACAAATGGCTCAGCCTTTAACACCTTCCATGACCCAGCACTCTGAGAGGTGCCCAAGCTCCTGACACAATGGGGATCAAATACAGGGAAATAACTTAAAAAAAACGTTTGAAAGTTCTCAATGACCTTCTGTGCTGCCTCTGGTTTCTGTTTTTAAGCAATGATGGTTATTATTTTTAAGTTAAACTCCGCAGGGGAAATAGCTGAGCTTTTCGCCGTTTACGGGCACAGGAAGAGACGTTTCACTTCTCAAGTATTTATCTTCTAAGAGAAAGATGTAGGTGGTTCTTTGTGAAAAAAAAAAAAGAAAAAGAAAAAGAAAAAAAAAAGGCATGGAAAAACAAAGATCAAAAGTCCCTCCCAGAGGTTTCTCTCTTACGGTGACAGGGGGCAAATGAGGAGGGTACATCCTGTACCAAAGAGGAGAAACCCCCTGAAAAATGAAGTTTTGGCATCACTGCCCCTTGTTAACAGCAGAAAAGCCACCTCACTCCAGAAAAGCCTCCTCAGCCCTTGTAGAAAGTCCCCTCGTGTGCCCTGCTGGGGAAACGCTGCTGCTGTGATGCTAAAAACAGCTTCACCATCCTGCATCTGTTCCGGAGGGGACAGAAACTTCCTCCCCTCCCCTCATGTCCCACAAAACGGGGACGGTGACATCTGGCTTCACGGCAACAAATGCCAGGGCAATATAACCTGGGGGCTGCACCGCAACACCAAATCCCAGCTATTTTCTCCCAAATGCCAGGGCAATATAACAGTGGGGCTGCATCTCCCTCTCACCCCCAACACCACCCCCCAAGCTTTCTCCCCTGTTCTGCAACACCCGTCCCTGGTTATTGCCCCTCTCATGTTCTGGGCTACAGAGAAATCAACATTTCTGCCCCTTTTGTGCTACCTGGTTCTGCGAATTTGAACCAAAAGCTGCAAAACCCTGGGGTTACCAGTAACACTTGGAGTGTGAAGGCACTCGCTTGACCCGCGGGGGCTGATAATATCTGACCTCTATTTCCCTCCGCTTCTCAAAGACGAGCCCTCGGTCTGATACCCGGAATCAACCAGGAAAATGTCCAAGAGGGCAAGGGAAGAAAGCAAAATAAAAATATGACACAGAGGCTCAGCTCAGTAAGTCTTGAGGAACCACTTCCAAAAGGACCCAAGATATCACCTGGCTCAAGGACAGCACCGGGACTGGCCGGACCTTGGGGTGCTGAGGCTTGGGGACATGGGGAGGAATTGCACTGCGAGAGCCGTGTCCCGGTCTCAGCCACAGGCATCTCGGGAGGTTTTTAACTAGTTTTGACAAACTATTTGTAAGACCCAGCCCAGGTGGCTTAGATGCCTGGTTGTCACATCCTTCCCTGCCGAGGACGAGCTGCAGCAGTGGATGGAAAACCCGGTGAGATTTCTGATTTCTGGGGGCATTTCCCGGCGGATCAGCCCAACAGGAACCCCCCAAGTGTCAGCGCCGTGCCGTTTCCTGGAGGCAATTAAATGTTTGCTTACACATGCCCTGGGCATCAGGAGAAGGCTCCCGGCTGCTCGGCGGGGTTTTTTCTTTCCATTTAAATCAAAAACAAAACCAGCCCCATGTACTTGAAAGAGTGCAAGGGAGTTCACAAAAAACACAAAACACACCAAAAACTCTGATGTGATTTAAGGCGTTTCGATTCTCCCAACATCAGAGGGGGTGAAACCTGCCCCTTCGTGCTGCTGTGGTGCACGGCCACACTGGGTGACACTGTCCTGCTGCTGTCACCACTGTCACTCCGGGATCTGTCCCTGTTTTTAGGCTTGGGATGGGGTGGCTGACAGCCCCTCCTGGCAGGAACCAGGCTTCTTTATGTTATGTTATGTTATGTTATGTTATGTTATGTTATGTTATGTTATGTTATGTAATGTTATGTTATGTTATTTCTTTTCTATTCTATTCTATTCTATTCTATTCTATTCTATTCTATTCTATTCTATTCTATTCTATTCTATTCCCAGAATCACAGAATCTCAGGGATTGGAAGGGACCTTCAAAGCTCATCCAGTCCAATCCCCTGGCGGAGCAGGAACACCCAGAGCAGGTCACACAGGAACGTGTCCAGGCTGGGTTTGAATGTGTCCAGAGAAGGAGACTCCACAACCTCTCTGGGCAGCCCCTTCCAGTGTTCCCTCACCCTCACCGTGAAGAAGCTTTTCCTCATATTTCAGTGGAACCTCCTCTCTTCCAGCTTGCACCCATTGCCCCTTGTCCTATCATTGCCTGTCACTGAGAAGAGCCTGGCTCCATCCTCCTGACACTCACCCTTTCCATATTTATAAACATTCATGAGGTCACCCCTCAGTCTCCTCTTCTCCAAGCTCAAGAGACCCAGCTCCCTCAGCCTTTCCTCCTATGGGAGATGCTCTACTCCCTTCATCATCTTTGTAGCCCATTTTCCATCCCATTCTATCTGCTAGTCTCACAGCCCAGCTTCACGGGGGACCTCACCACGCGAGAACACCACTGGTTGACAAAAAAGACAACAAGCAAACGTCTCACCCTGCCTGAAAGCAAATCCCTGATGCTGTGACCGCACCGTGAAAAAATAATAGCAATAACAGTAATAGTAATAATACTAATAATGACACCGTAGTGCTGCTGGCTTGTTCAGTGAGAGCTTTCCCCATCGCACGCGACCGCCCAGGCTGAGCACTCGCAGAGCGTCAGGCGACCCCCAAGAGAGGAGGTTTTAACCTCTCAGACGTGGCTGTGCCCAAGCACAGGCTACTGGTTAATTAACGGAGAAGACAATACGACTGGGGATGATAATTTGTAATAGATACCATCGTTCTTGGGTAGGCGTTTCCCTGACATGGTGAGATAATTTGGTATTTCTATAGGTGTCAGGAACTTTTCCAACATGGAACGAATGGCGGTCGCCCCGTGGGGTCTTCCCCCAGACCCTTCCGCAGGACCAGGGGGGCACAGGGATGCCCAGCTGTGGCTCAGGATGTCGTTCCTGCCCCACCACTGATATTTCCCACCAGCTGTGAAGCCCAAGGGGCTGGAGCCAGGGACATCCCTACCCTCCCGGCTCCCCAAAACCCACCGGGGACCCCCAGAAGAGCTGCCACTGCCCAGCCCGGAGCCGCCCCTGCGTTATCCTAATCTGCGCTCTCTCTTATTTCCCAGTTCCCGTGATAAACGGCTCTCCGGAGGATGCAGAGGGAAAATAATCCCCCCCTCCCAGAGCCGGAGGGATGCTTTATTGACACCCTGCAGCTGTAAGGCGATAGCAGCTTTCCTTGTTGCTCACTTTCAAGGGTGACATGTTTACAAAGAATGCTACAGCCGCTAATCCTGGATGATACCCTGTGTCTGCCTGGGAGAAATCCTAATTTTCTTGATAGGAGGAATTAATTCCTTTAATGCTTAAAACCCTTTTTCTTTCCCCCCCCTCCCTCTCCCCCCCTCTGAACACAAGCAAGCGTTATTGTGCGGAGCGGAATAAACATTTTAATTAAAATGTGGACTTTATCTTCCAGTCGAATTCGTCCGAGCCCCTGACCATGCGTCAAACTCCGCTTTCCCATTTTGAATCTTCCTCTGATCTCTTAATGCGAATGGCTGAATTAAAACCCGGGCTCGGTGGATTTACATATAATTAGAGACCAAGGGAAATTAATAGGGAATTGAATGGTTTTCTCCTCTGCCCATCTGATGTTTTCACCAGATTAAAAAGAGTTGATTTTTTTTAATGACTGTAAAAATGTAAAACTGTAAAAATTCAATATTATGTAACCTTTTTTGTTGCTGTTGGGGGGATGGGAGCAGACAGACTAAAGAAACAAATTTATACATATGATAATAAACGCCTCCTATCGTGGGAAGCAAATATCATTGTAATTAGGATTAGAAAGGAATCCTAATTAATCTTGTCCTGCCACTTGACTTCTAGAAGTTCCTAAATGTTACCTCCAATGAAATGCAAAACAAGGAGCAGTTTAAAGGCTCCTCAATTAATCCCTGCACACAGCGGCCAGGGGCTGCCACGGCCATGGGTGCCACCTGGCCCAGGGCCACCAGATTTGGGACTGAGTGGCCTGATCCCAGCATGTGAGCTGGACTCAGACTGGAGGGCAACAGGCAGCTCTGCTGCCTACATTTCCTAATTGCCCACGATGAACTAGGTAATGAGGCCACAAGCCAAGAGAGACGGGATGCACCAAGCACCACAGTAAGTCCTGCCTCCACACAGGCATCTCTGCAGATCTTTTACCCTGTATTTTGTGTTCAGTATTGCCAAAATAGTCTATTTAGCAACACTTAACTGGGTTTATTTTCAGGACTCAAGGCACTGGATGGGAATAAAGGAGGAGACTCCATCTCTGTGCCATCCCCCATGCCTTGATTTCATCTTCTCTCGTGATGCTAAAGATTACCTACTGTGCTGGTATTAAGTCACATACATATTCTAACTCGTCTCCCATCACGTGTCATCAAATCCTGTTTTTCAGGTATCGAGACTCGCAGGTTTAATTGCATAAGATTTTACTACGAGAGTGGATGGTCATGAGATTATTTTCATCTTTGAGCCTCGGTATGGAAAGCAGTTTGGAGAGAGCGGGTTTCCAAAACTCAGACTTGGCTGAAAGTCTCATTTTCTAAATACACAGCTAAATACAGGGCAAGGAGGCGCAGAAACAGGGGATTATAACTTGGACTAGCAACGAAACACAGCAAACTTCATGCTAAGTAATAAATAATGAATGAGTTCTGCTAGGATTCATCTCTTTCCTCAGCGTATTTCTTCCGAGAGCTCCAGTAAGTTTTTGGCTACAGCTTTATGAATGTTCACAGCGACTGTGATGTGAGTAACAGCCCGGGAATAACGTGGTTAGTATAGCCACGAGAAACCTTCACTTCGAAACCAGAGACCATACAAAACGTACCTGGTCTTGGATTTCATTTTAACCCAGGCCGATCAAAAGTTCACAAGGCAGGACTGATCAAAGGCTTCACGTTGCAAAAAAAAAAAATAAATGAGAAAGTCACAATTTTCATATGGTTTTGATGAGAAAAATAATTGATGAAACACCGCTCTTTCAACTTGGTTTTGCTTTGAGTTTGGGGCTCCTCTGAATGCAAGAAGCAACGGGTGCAAACCCACAAGGATTGTAATCTTAGTAAAGTTTTAATAATCTAGTTCTTACTATGGGAGCTCGTCACCTGCTCCAGGACTGCACGGGGTCCAGAATTTTAAGCAAATGTTATTTATTTTTCTCAGAAAAACCAAGTCAGAAACCACACCTCTTCACAGGGCGCACCCTCACCAAAGTTTTGTTGGGAAAAGTTTAGGTCCAGGACAGAGTTTTGAGCCACCTCCTGGTTGAATCACATTCCCAAGAAGTAGAAGACCCAGAGACAAGCTCTGCTCACCCTGAATCTTTCGTTTTATTTTCATGCTCTGATCAGATTGCAACAGCGATCTTCTACTGGCCCGTGATGCTTTATGTGACCCACGCTGGCTGACCACAAAGAGGGTCTCGGTGGCCCGACCCTGACCAGGGAGAGCAGCCCGAGGCCAGGGACTGGTGGTGAGAGTCCGTTCCCATCACCACAAATTTACACTATCACAATTTCATCCCGGCAGTGAAAGGGAAAAATGTTAAAATACCAACTTTTCTGGCTGAGGTCAGACTTGTTTTCCAAACCAGCTCGCCCTGGGAGCTTGCCCTGCCCCGCAGTCAGCTGGGACACAGGACTCCGTGGAAAAAAGGTTTTCCAGAAATGTTAAACAAAGCAGAACTGAGCAAACAGAAAGGTGTTTGTGCAGCCGGTCCCATGCCAGGCAGGGTCCAGGGCTACCGAAGCGCCGGCAGCGGTTGTGTCCCAAAGCATCCCCATGCACGGCTGGTGCTCAGCTCTTTGCAAGGTGTACCTCTGCCCATGCTGGACCATGACACCCTAGAGATGCCACCAGGACGCTAGTGCCACCAGAAGTGTACCCAAAGTGACTGTTCTTGTTTCGGCAGCTCATTGTAAAGGATTTGCTGGCGGGTGGAGGGTGGTTTCTTAGCTCCTGCTGGAGGTTACCATGGGCTTCAGCCCTCTTTGCCATGAGAAAATCCTTGGGGATTCTATGGAGGCATTTGCTGAACTTGCCGATTTGGGTCCTATTCTGTGCCTGCTGTTGCCATGAAAGACAAACTGATTGACTACAACTGCCACAGCATTTACCCCTATGCAGATGAAAAGAAGAATTCAAGAAGAAGGAGGAAGAGGTGATAATCCAGGGTACCATCAATATATCAAGCTTCTGGCACAGACTTTTTTCCTAACCAGACAATTAACTAATTTAACCCATTACCATGGATTAGCTATTTTAACTGTAGGTCATTTGTAACACAGGCTGCTTTTTATTTATATATATTTTTTTAACTTTGTAATGTCCTCTGTTCTATTACAAGAATTGACAGAAATGTTGCTGAATGATGAAATCGAGGTTACACAGAACATCAATTATACTAAATATATATATATATATCTACCACACCTACATGCACACAACCCCCAGATGCCTACAGTGCAATTTTTTAGCTGAGGTATTATTTAGGGCCTGAGCTGGAAGTCTGTCTGTCCCACATCTGCTTTCTGAAAGCCTGGCAATGAAAAAAACTCCTCTTGCTATCAGGACAATCACAGGCAAAAAAAAAAGATAAAAATCCTCACTCCAGGACATTACAACGTGCTCAAATCCTTTACCAGTATTTCATTTTTTAAAGTAAAAGGCGCTCTTCAGAACCAGTGGATTGTACGTTTGCTGAAAAATCCAATTAAAAAACTATTTCCATTGGGTTAGGATTTACATTTTTCCTGTAAGGTTTGCAATTAAAAAATAAACCCATCTATCTTATGGCCGTCACGTGAGCTCCTCTGAACGCAAAAGGTCAAAAGCATATAGATTATGAAGGATTATGCTTTTTTACACCTCCCTTGGCTTTACCTGAGGTGCTACACAGAGAAAGCCATTCCTTCTTGAAACACATCCTTAACGCAGTATCTTCCCTGTAATTGTTTTTGGCAGGCTCTCTCCGCTCTTTCAGGATGTAAAGCAGACTTCCTGAAGAAAAGAACAGGACTTTCTGAAGAAACAAATCCCCGAATGCAGCCAAGACCCAGTCGATGAGGATTTAGAAGGAAAAATCCATCCCACAACAGGGGAGTCCGTAAAATTCCCAGCTGAAGTCTTTGGGGTGATGCTCCCAGGGGCAGAACAACCTGCCCGTAGGCTCAGGCCGCAGCTCCAAACGGCTTTTAGCAGAAGCGTAACAACGGAGCTATTAGATTTATAGGACAGAAAATAAGGTTCAATCCCTGCCAAAGTCAATGAGGTGTTTCCCACGGGTTTATCTCACCCTAAGGCCGAAGACCTGCCATTACCTACAGTGCTTTCAGGTGCTCATTCAGGTTTTGAGAGGCTGTAAAGTTGGGAAATGCTATACCTGGGAGATTCCGGGTGTTTTACCCACTGTATTTTCTTCCTGTAAACGTGTGCACAGAAGGCAAGGTGCTTTCACCTCCTCAGGCGCACGCATCCCGCACCGCTAGAAGCAGCGCCGTATAGACAGGAGGAGAAAATCGCTCTCAAACTGTGGCTTTACCAACAGCAGGAAATTTCAGGCTGTTGAGCTCCGTTGAGCGTTTTAGCACCTCCGCTCCGACTCGAGCGTACTCATTTCAGAAACCCGCTTCACCCGGGTGCGGGGAGGCACCCGCGGGTGCTCGGACCAACGTTCCCGGCTCCGCCTCGGCAGCGGAGCTGCCCCGATCCCGTTCCCCAGCCCCGCCACATCAAAGGCACCGGGTTTCGGGGACGGGGGCGGGCTGTGGGCTCAGCAAAGGCCACCGTGCTCCATCTCCCGTTATCTCCAGGGCTCGGGGTTCCTGCCAGAGCCACCCCAAAGCTTCCCACAAGATAAATACTTGTTTGTTATGTTACAGGGAGAGCGGTGACACGGCCCGTGCAAGGCTTCCTTGAGCCGATCTCTCTTATCTTCACATCTCTCTGACTGTTTCGTACTCGTGCGGGGCTATATTCAGACCAAGAGTTTAACAGCAATTGCATTTTTCAACTGTAAAGTGTATTTTTTTTTTTTTTTTAGGGTGAAGACTTGTTATCTCCTGCATCTGAACAAGATCGAGCTCAGCAGACTCGCTTCTGGTTCTGACCTTCACCACGCAAACTGTAAATATTGCTTGCAACAGGAGATTTTACGTGAAATATTCCTATACGTTTTACAGAATACTGTAAGAATAACTACCAGTTGTTGACCGAGCTCTCACATCCACCTTGGTGGCATTTCTCTGTCTGTTTGCTGACCCCAGAGAGAGAAGAGGGGAGAAATTACCCAGGAATTGAGGCTAATGAGCATTTTGCCTTATTTTGTCTTCAGGAGAGTGAATTTTGCCACTGATTTCATGAAGGGTATCGTCCTGCACTCTATAGCCATTAGCATAAAGCTTTATGAGGATTAGAAATTGGTTTGAAAGAGCATAAAGATGTGCCCAAACACACGAGTCACGGCGAACACGTGCACCAACACACAGTTCAGGGCTGTCCTGTGCACACCACGCATGCCAATGGCAATAAATCACCTGGGGCTTACGGTCACGGCATGGTGACACCTCCCCCAGTAGCACCACCCCAGTACAATGCTCACCTCAACTCCATGCTGGGAGGTGACACAAAGACAAGGCCTTGAATGGCTTGGAGAAAAGGAGGCTGAGGGGAGACCTCCGCGCTCTCTACAACCCCCTGAAAGGAGGGTGTACCCAGGGGGGGTTGGTCTCTTCTCCAAAGTCATAGGTGATGGAAGTGGACTTAAGTTGTCCCAGGGGATGTTTAGGATGGATATTAGGAAAAATTTCTTCATGGAAAGGGTTATCAAGCCCAGGGAAGTGGGGTTGGAGAAAAGAAAGAGAACACATTCCAGCATGGAGTCACTCCTCTAACCAACACCCCGGCCCCGAGCCCTGCACTCGCCTCCAAGGGGTCAGCGTGGGAGGGAGCAGAGAAGCATCAGGCACAGAGCAGGACCCAGGAACATCCCACAAGCTGCTGTTGGGGGGAGATGAAGAGGTGCCCTGCAGCCCCCAACAGGCCGCTGGGCACCCCCACATCTCCACATCAGCCCCCCTAAACTACGCACGACGGTACCACAAAGCAGAGAGGGAGCCCCCCCCCCCGCCCTCCTCATTAATCCTCAGGCTCATTAGGTTATCAGGACTCGTCTCTCACCATTAAACACAATCCACTTGTGTGCTCCTTTTAAAAAAAAAAAGAAAGTATTAATATTTTAAATTACTATAATTTGTGCTGGGGACTAATAAATCATAATTATTCAGCAGAAAACAAATTGTAGCGTGGAATTTAATCCCTCATATCTACTCTATCTACTATGAACTTGCTACCAGTGATTCAAGAATGAGCTACCTGGCAATCAGAAATTACACCAGCTATTATGTTTTTTTATTATTATTATTTTCATTTTCCATTGGGTATTATTATCTGGATACCTGCAGTGCCTCCCTTCTCGCCCAACGTGCCCTAAGCTGTGCTGGCTGCAATGACATCTGCTGGTGGCTACAAACCTTCTCAGCCGTCCCAGGAACTTTTTATTCACTGTAGTTAAGAGAAATAGCTACGTGCTCCTGCACTTTGGGGGTTTTTTGTTGGTTGGTTTTTTTTTTCCCCCAGCTCATTGCAGAGCTATGGAAGGGTATTTAAGTGAAAAAAGAAGAGTTTTGCACTATCTGAACAAGCTCAAGAAGTAAATTTTGCTGACCCACCAGTGCTGCTCTGGAACTTCTCAGTGGTTTCTTTAAAAAGCCCAAGTGCCACAGTTAAAAAAGGAAGGGCGGGTTTCACCGTAATGGAAGAGTCGGGGTAATTATAAGTTAAGGGATCAGGGCAAAATCCAGAGCAAAGAACGGCATTTCCAGTGGCAGATCTCCAGCTGTTTCAAGGAACGATAACCTCAGCTCTGTCTCTGGGTGGCAAAGACACGCGTTGGACACAACGGCAAAGGAACACCTGGAATCTGAGTTTTGATGCTAAATCACATCCCCATCCCCCACTGAGGCTGCAGCAACCCCACTGCCACTGGGCATGTTACTTCCCAAAGCCCTGGAGGACCCAGGAACCCAGGAGATGCTCCTAATGGAGCAAGGCTGTGCCATGCCAGGTGGCCCTGGCCAGTACATGTGCCACCAAGGCTACAGGACACCAGGACAGTCCCAGCTGTCCATTGGTACTGGAGTGCTGGTGGGGCACTTGCAACGCTTAGAGCTCCCTGCGGTGCCACACTCTGCACTGGGTGCTCAAGCATCATTAAAAAAATTGCCTCCTAGGGTTTGGGTCTCACTGAAAGTTAATTATCTTTACGCTAATGGCTAAGCATATGCTGCCTTCCAATATCTGAAGGGGGCCTAGAAGAAAGCCAGAAAGGGACTTTTTACAAGGGCATGTAGTGATAGGATGAGGAGCAATGGCTTCAAACTGGAAGAGGGGAGATTTAGACAAGAACTCAGGAAGAAATTCTTTGGTGTGAGGGTGGTGAGACCCTGGCCCAGGCTGCCCCATCCCTGGAGGGATTCAAGGCCAGGTTGGAGGGGGCTTTGAGCAACCTGGTCTGGTGGAAGGTGTCCCTGCCCAGGGCAGGGGGTGGCACTGGGTGGACTTCAAGGTCCCTTCCAACCCAAACCATTCTATGATTCTATGACAAGTCAACCCTGGCTCCCTTTGCAGCAGGATTCCTGTTACCCATCCCGACGTGCGGAGGGAGCGCAGAGGAGGAGACACACCACCAAAGCCAATGCATTTCCAAATCCGGAAGCACGTTGCAGATGCCAATACGTAAATGAATTTGTCATAAACAATCCTTCAAATTGGCCAGCAGTCAAGGATTGTGGTGTTTGATGGCGCCTTTTTGCTGAGACTGGATTCCTTGTGCTTCTGCACCACAGACTTGAATGACGATTGCAACAGAGCCCCAACCAAGGTAAGAGAGCTGGCACCCAGGCAGGACATTTCAGGAAGTATTTACAGTCAACCCTGTTGCCTGGGATTTTTTGCTAGAAGGTACATTACTGGAAAAAACCCCACTGCAATAGGACTTTATAAATCTATACGAAAAGCTCATCCCCAGAGCAGAAAGAAGGGATGATACCGCTGCTGCTCTATGTAAGGGAAATACTTCTCATCATCACTTACTACACGTGATGGGACTTCTCTTTTCCATCATACTGCAGTAAGTTAAGAGGAATTTAAATCCTGGAGATTGTCACTTAACCACTTTAATGGCGGGGGGCTGCGGGTAGACTGTTTGCAAGAAGAAACTTTTAAATCCAGCAGCCACCTCGTGCCACGATGTGACCCAGCCACGGAATTAGAGGCGATGCAAGAAGGGAGAGGATGGGTGAAATCAGGGCAGGATGGAGACTGAGGGAAGCAAAAGGGTGGTTAAATTTTGCATGGCACCGAAGACGGCAGTCTAAGAGCTTGGGAGCTTTGAAGAGCCCGATTTGTAAAATCGAAAGAAATGAAAATAAAATAATTAAATAACTCAGATGGCAGCCAACAGACTGCTCACCTAGCATTTTCCCACCTCGGGCAGGAGCTCTGATTAATGCTAATTAGCTTATCTTCACATTAGATCCTGATGATTCATCACTTACTACCCCAGGAATTATGACGCACTGGGGAGAGATATATTTGTAGATTCCATGGGTGTATGCCATGTCTGGAACACTTAAATGATTTTGGCATGAAAAGGGACCAACCACAAGCCCAGCTAATCAAACCAGCATTTCTCAACCTACACCTTCCAGTAGTTATAAAAAAGATTCAGAGCAAAGACAAGACTATGGCACTGAAGACAAATTTATCTGCCTCATCAGTGGTGTACAATCTTTGCAGAACAAAGGGCTTTATAGGCAACCTGCCAGGAGCCTGTGGCTGCTCCTCGTTTGCATATAAATTTAAAAAGAATTTTAATAAGTGTTAAATGCACATGATTATTTTTTATTTATAGCTGAAAGTAGGTGTATGCAGCACTTTCATAAAACACAGAGACAAGAAAAAGCCCCTTTGGAAGTCTGAATGGAAATCAATGGAAAAACCGGTGACTGCTTCTCTGAACTCACTTCTGGGTGCGTGGTGGCTTTATTCTCCTGTGGCCACGGGGCACAGTGGGGACGGGTTTGAAGAGGAGCCTCCTCCTTCCATATGTACAGCATCAAACCAGAAAGGATGTGCTCACAGATGTGTGTACCTCCTGGGAAAGGTGTGCAGATGGCCATCCTTCCCAGTACCACCCAGTGACTGTCACTGAACATGGGTTTGGGAACGGAGCAGCCCATCCTCAGGCAGCTTTGATGGTCTCCAACAGCGGGGGCATGTGGTTTGGGGTGGACTTTGGCCTCCAGTTTCTTTGAGCAAGCATGCAAACAGCCTGGAGCTGCTCTTCTGCTGATGGGTTTTGAACTGTTGATTACATAAATCCCAATCCCTCTTTTTATATGTAAAACAGGCATAGCTGTCATACTCCTTCCAACTAAAACAGTCTAGTTCTGTTCTATTCTATTTCTACTTTGTGAGCATTTGTCACCAAGCTGTAAAGAAGAGAAGGCCATTCCCTCACTCCACCAGGACACATCACCTGCCCGCATTTGTTGTAAGCAGGGGAAGAAAAATAACCAGAAAGCTGCATTTTTCTGTGGGGTTTGAAGATTCAGCTGCCTTTCAAAAGAGATGTGGAGTCATAAAACAGAAGAGATCAAAGACTTATCTGCAAACTTTAGAGCTATTATTGGATACAGCACTTTCTCTCTGTCAAAGCATCTTTATCTTTTCTGGAATTCAGAAGAGTTTCCTCAGAAATAGATCCTTGCACCACTGCTGAGCTCCAGTCCATAAAAGCACATTATTTACAGGAGGTTAATTAAGGAAACTGTTCTAGCGCAGTCATCCCAAAGTGATGACATCAGATACACTTCCTTGAAGCCTGTTTTTTTTTTTTTCCAAGGAAGGCTTTTGTCAGACCATGCACCTACGGTACCAATTTTTGTTTCATCTGGGTGAGAGCAGGGAGGGAAATCTGGGACAGGACGCTCCCGACCCACTCAGGAAAGGAGCACCCGTGACCAGAGACACACGCTCCCCCTTTTTTCCTGGCTCCTGGGAAACTAAACCCTAAACTTAATTTGGAGAACGATATTAACCCCAGACCCAATCCCAGTCCCAGCTCACGGGATCCTAGATCTTAGTGTGGTTTCTACCAAAAAAACCAAAGCTTTGTAGAAGTTCCACCTGGATCCCGTTTAAGGCAGGTTGAACGTAACTTGCATTTTTATGGCTCCGTCGAGAATTTTGGTTTGGGTTAGTATTTGACAGGGGAAAAGTGACGGTGTTGAGGTTGGAATAGGCATTAGGATTATAATCCATGATGAAGAGATGAAGTCAGGTCATGAGAAGACTCAGTGGAGGCTGAGAAGCAAACTAATGAGGGAGGACATACTGCTCTTTGAAACCATTTTCTTCCGGGACTGGTGATGGCTGCATGAGCTGGGGAAGGACCAGAATTGCAGTTTTACCAGAAGAAATTGATGGGCTAGGATAATAAAGGGATTTGGGGGAGACAGCACCAAAAACTGAAAGCTCCTGGTGAGTGAATCTGTGGTTCCTTTGACATCTGGGGTCACCAGGAGTCACTGGAGCAGTGAAAGGGCTGAAGTTCAGGTTGGGGTTAGAGTTTGAGTCCAGCAGATTATATGGTGGACGCTGAATGTGCCGCCACATCTGGAGCCATTATTAATCTTAGAGTATATTTAGTTTGGGAGCGGGGAGAGGTTCCAAGGGCTGGAATGACATTGAGTGTAGGATTAGAGCTTGTACCCTGGAGAAACCACTGAGATTGCACTACAGAGGCGGTCACCAAAGCAATCTAAGATGTGCTGAGTGCCCCCGGGCCACACTTCCAAGCATGGCCAGCAAGGTACTGATGACCAAGGCTCAAGGTAATAGGAAAGCACCAACTAAATAGTGTATCACGGGAATTCAGAAGTAGCTACTCTGCCTCATACATGGCTTTTCTCAGCCAAATCTTAATCCTAAGATTTTCTCCTCCAACCCAGTGTCTCCAAGCAGCCCTAACTCCCAGGTCCGCAGGCTCACTTCCAGCTGTAGTTTGTGCTCATTTAGTTCAGAGGTCTCCACCACCAGCCCAAGCTTTAACCCTAACACATGCCGTATCCCAACTCAAAACCAGATTTTACTTTTTTTGCTAAATTGTACATTGAAGCCAAATCCTCACAAAATTGTTGCCACATGAAAAAAATGATCATGCCTTGGCTCTCCCAGCTGCAGCTGATGTTCTGCATTCAGCTCACCGTGGGGCTCTGCACCAGCCAAGAGTACAAAGAGTAAAGGGGAATGAGACACTACGCGTGAAGTCCACTTCCTCCAGGGCAGCCTGACTGACCTGTGAAACCCACACGTGTTGAGTTACAGACTGTAAACCTTCAACACTGCGGGAGGAATCAAAAGTAAAAGCAATTATGAAGGCAGTTCTCTCACCCAACCCATCAATGCATGAAGATAAACACATCCAAGTGTCCTTTACATAGAGTCCATACTGGGAGATACCTTTTTCTTTTTGCTCCCCCAGTCCCAAAGTGGAAACTTTCCATTTCAGATGATGCACTGTAGGTCTGGTCAACCATACTTTTCTCTCAACTCTCTGAGCAACAAATACCACCACTGAACTCCTATTCTGCTCTTACTTTCACAGGCACAAGTGACTGGAAAGCAGGGAGCAGCTGTAATGAGCTGCTGAGGAAGAAGACATGGAAAGAATCCTCACCCTCCTTGTATTTTTGGGATTTACTCCCTGGATCTGGATCCTCAGAGTGTTTGGAAGCGGAGCTTTTGCAGCTGAGATGAGTCCTGTGCACAAGTAACTCTTAGCTCTTTTAACTCCTGCAGAAGGGCCATACCATGCCTTTTCCTTGCCATGTCCAAGCTGGGAAGATACTGTCATCACGTGGGATGCTAAAGCGTATGAGCAAAAGCAAGGAAGATTTTAATGCCGGATTTCTGGGAAAGCACTTATAAATTAAAGATTTACAAAGACTTGACAGGCTGAGAGAATTGGGGCTGTTCAGCCTGGAGAAGAGAAGGCTCCAGGGAGACCTTAGAGTACCTAAAGGGGGCCTAAAGGAGAGATGGGGAGGGACTATTTGTCAGGGAGGGGAGCCATAGGATGAGGGGGAAAGGTTTTAAACTGAAAGAGGGGAGATTTAGATTAGAGATTAGGAAGAACTTCTTTGGTGTGAGGGTGGTGAGAGCCTGGCCCAGGTTGCCCAGAGAAGCTGTGGTTGCCCCATCCCTGGAGGGGTTCAAGGACAGGTTGGAGGGGGCTTGGAGCAACCTGGTCTGGTGGGAGGTGTCCCTGCCCAGAGCAGGGGCTAGGACTGGGTGGTCTTTAAGGTCCTTTGCAACCTGAACCATTCTGTGATTCTACAACTTGAACTTGTCTATGAAGATTCGTAGAGTCTAACTGTCCATCCAGGTTTATAGAGAAGATGTCTAAGGTAATCCCCATGAGTGTTGACTCCCTCCCACCGCCGCCGTGAGCTCCCGCCATGTAAAAATTTTCCTCCACAGCTTGGGGAGGGGGTGGTGGTGGTCACAACTCCTCTCCCCATGGCTCCACTGCTGCTTGCTACCAACCAGACCGCTCTGCTGACAAAAATGGCACGAGGAAATCACCCTCCAGCAGCGCAGGCGCGCACACGCGTGTGTGTGTTTGTTTGTCTGCCCTCGTCTGCGCGCACACGGAGGAAGTTAATTTTAGTTTCACGCCTGAAATTCTTCACTGCTCGAGCTACTCGGTTCTCCTCTGCCTCCAGTCTGTGTGTAGCGGAGCTCAGGTGAAAAACACCCTGTCTGTATTTTCCATGGTAAACCACAAGGGGTTTAAATTCACATCACTGTATTTGCAAACAAGCAACTGCTGCATGCACAGAATCCTGTTTCATTTGAAACCTCACCGCCCTCTCCACCCCCCCCAACCCTCCCACCCCAAGAAGTGTCTTACGTTACAGTGCGTTCAGAAAAAAGAAAGTTAAATTCTCGACCACAAGCAAAAAAAAAAAACTCACGCTGGCCCCACTGTATCCTGTGTACCATTAGCGAAATAGGAGCCCGTGTTTTGATTTCCATGCCATGTTGTCTTTCTGGTCTGGCCAGGGTCGGTCTAGACTGTATTCTGAACAGAAGGAGAAGCTAATCCCTTCACCTCCCTTCCCGCTGAGCATCAATGTGATATGGGATGAGCCCGGGCGTTCTCAGGCCCAGGAGCAGGAATAATCACCCTCCAGGACCACACATTAATTTGTTCGGCTCTGTTCCTAAATTCAGTCTCTCTGCTTCAATTATCGCTCTCGTTTTCCACCCAACCCACAGCATGAGATTTTTGCAGGCTGGGTATTTCAGGCTCTAGGGCCCAGATCCTAATTCCCCACCTCCGCTCCCGGCTTCCCATGCTGTGGGAGCCTTTTCTTTGGTCTCTACATCGGCCAAAGAATGGGAAGCAAACCCAGGGCTCCAAAAATACTCTTTAGCACCCAGACACTTCATTATATTGCTCTCTTTTTAGCAGGTGCTTTAAACAGAAACATTTGACTGAGGGAAAAGAAGATTAAGCCATTTGTGAATGACCAGATACTCTCATTAGCACCGGCTGCAAGTCTTTTCTTCAGAAAGTTGCACCACTGCATCTGGCCTGCCGACATTCTTTGTAGGTAATGTAATCCTCATTTAAAAGCGAGTTTGTGGCTATCCAACGACACTTGTTACCTCCCTTCCACAAACGGCAGCAGAAGGCAAAATGTGCAGAAATTAGACTTTTATCGTCGGCTTGGACTCTACGACACGGCAGAGGCTCGGTTTACTATAACAGAAGCAAACTAAAAAAATGGGGACAAATGAGCTGAATTCCTCGCCCCAGCTCCTGCGGCGTCAGCACCGCAGCAGCTCCGGGCGGCGATGCTCAGCGTTCGGGGACGGGATGAATTTGGGATCCACCCGGCCCTCGCCGCGGTTCCAAGTACCTCCCCGTGCGCTCCCTGTGAGTAATGAGCATCATACCCTGCCGACTCACCCATTACTCACGAGTCAATCCCTGCGTGGTGGCTTGGAAAATGAAACATGTAAAGAGAATTATTTTTTTCTTTTTATATATAAATATCTACCTAAACACGGTGCTGAGACCATTAGCTTGAAAGGCTGGGAAGGAAAGCACTGCGCAAGGCCACGTTAGCACACGTTTGCCGGGAGGGAGCAGGAGTTATTCCCGGCTTTTCCAAGGAGTGGCCCACCGCTCGCTGATGGATCGTTTCCAGGCTTTTCCACTCCTACCTGTGATTACAGCAGCTCAAACTTCTCCCCTCCCTCTCTCCGGGCATGTTTTTGGGCGACCCAGGAGTAGTAGTTTGGATCTCCACATCTCGGTGAACCCGTTGTTTAAGGGAGCAGGGGAGCGGAGACCAGCATCCAGCAGCTCTCAGCACGCTCTGCTCACCACTTAAGAAGGAAGGTTTTAAAAAATACATCAGAGGAGCAACATTTTGCTCCTTTTCTGCTCTCCCCAGGCCCGACGCTCAGGGAACGTGTTATGTCTTAACCAAACGGCACCAACGGGCAGAGCGATGCAGCCCGGTGAATCACCCCAACCAGCACACCACGTCCTACAGCCGAAGGGACCAACCCGACGGCCATTTCTGCTGTGTATGGAAGTCGGGACATTCCACATGTATGAAACACGAGAGATTGCAACAGCTGATATAAAGCAGTCCTTTCCATAAAGCTGATGGAGGACACGCCACGCTCCAACACAGGGCAATGGGGTGCAGAAAGAGCCGAACCCCAGCGTGGTACCTGAGGATGCTCCTGTCCGTAGGCACCCACCTTGTGTGCTCTCCTGGGAGTCTGGTACCCAGGTTACTGGTGTCACTGGCTTAATTCCCTGTGTCGTAAGCGCCACTGTGCTGCTGCACCTCCTCCCTTCGTGTGTGACCTACTTGTTGTCACCGCGCCAGGAATGGGAGAAAGGAGAGGACAGAGTGGCCCGGGGACAGACCCAGGGAGGCAGGGCTCAGTGCCAGGCAGCATGAGGATACGGGAGCAAGATGCACTGGAGACACAGTCCTCTGCTCCAGGAAGATACAAATAAATACCTCCCCCATTGCCACCCTAACCTGTATCTTCCCCAAAGGGGGGAATTCCTCCAAGGACTAGGGAAAATCCCACAGCATCCCTAAGGTTTTCTGGGAAGGCTGGAGGACAGAAGAGGCACCTGCTTCCATTGGAGTCTCTAAAACCTTAGAGGACTCTCTGCCAGCGGAACATCAATGGAATAATCCGGAGTGGTTTGTGGGATTGGGATAATTTTCTGTAGAGGTATTTTGGAAAAGCAGGGTCACCACCACCTGGCAATTGTGTGAGTCAAAGGCACATCTGAGATCCTCTTCAGCTGCAGAAGAGGTGCTCTTAACAAAGTGCAGTGGCTAAAAGGAGATAAAGTCACAGCTGCTTTCCAGAAAAAAAGTAGTTAATTCTTTGTTCTTAATTCAGGTGGATAAGCATCAGTAAATGGCTCCAAAAAGTGCCCCTATTGGGTTCCATGGCTGTCACCTTGTGATTTCATGCAGTTCCAAAACCGAAATGAAATACTTGTTTTTTTAATGTTTGTCATGCAACCTTCCTCTGGGATCTGAATGTCAAGCTGGGTCAAGCTCTCTCCTTCCTCCACACGGTCACCAATTCTATGGAATATATAGGTCAAATTCTACGCAGACACTCCTGTAAAGCTATTATTTCAAATTATATGTCAATTACGTATGTTGAATTTAGCAACTCTTCCTTTTAAACGCACGCTTGCTTGAGGACTTTAAAACTCTTCGTATCTGCAGTAAAATATTTTGCCTCACAGTCATTGTCCTGAAACCAGACAGGAACAGCAGTAAATGGAAGCTGTCGTCTTCTTCAGGGAGACATGGGGTGGCCTTTGAAATCAATTTCTGATGGTCACAGAACCTCAGCCAACAATAAAACTCAGCACCACAATTACTCCTAACACCAAGAGGGAGGCAGGGAACTGAACAGACAGTAACACCTAAAAGAAGAGCTTTCTGCCTCTTTAGCAAGAACCTTAACCTTCAACAATATAGAAAAAATTATCATAGAGCGAAATATCCACGCTCACACGTAACTCAGGTGGAGCTGGGGAGGCTGGATTAGAGTTAGGATCTAAAGAAAACATTAAAGAATATATTCCTTGCTTTGCATAGGGCAGTACACATGAAAAAACCACCTAAAGCACAGAAATAAGCATAATTCATTTTCTTTCACCTAATCTGGTCATCTGCAAAGAGCCCTGGATGGCACTACACACACGGGAAACCAAAACGACAAGAACCCAAGCGCAGCCAACGATTTCAACAATTAAATGAAGAAATTCAAGCAGAAGGAGATGAAGATGAAAGAGAATTTCTGAATGACGCTGTTGGGAGTCGCTTTGCCAGGCCGTCGCAGCATCACGTCCTGGTTGGCTCCGACACCCAGGACACGAGATTTCACCACTTCTGTACCTTTTCTTCATAAACTAGAGATTACAGCTTTGTGGGTTAATTAACTAGAACTAATTCTCTTTTCTTCTTGAAGCACAATGCTGACAAAACGACAAAAATCCATGATTGATCCAGCCAGAAAAAGGCCCATTTGAAATGTAGACAGAGTCAAACTGGGGAGGCAAAGGCTCCCCAAATTTCCCAAGCACTTAATCTGACGATCCAAGTGCCCTATGCTTAGTGCACAGCAGATTGCAGGCTCCTGGTGAATCTGGAGAGTGCACCATAAGCCCTGCCAGCTCCCAGAACCGCATGAATCATGCCTTAGGATTTCCCAATTCAAAACAGGCAAGAAAAATGATCCCTTTTGATACCACCGAGGTCCTAAAATGTCTTTGGGACTGGGAATTTGCTTTCGCTACTCTGTCTGTGGATGAATTTCCCCCTCCCAAATCCCAGCTTGCAACATCTGGAAGAACCTTGGCCCCTCGCAGCGATGAGGAAGACCAGGGTTATCACCTGGGAATGTTTCGGACACAAAATGATGAAGGAAACAACGATGGTACCCAGGGCAGGTTTTTTCCACATCTGTCAGAGGTTGAGGTGTTGGGCATGTGAACAAGTGGAGAAGTCACGAGCTAATTTAGCAAAGAAAAGGAAGTTCGGCAGGCTTTGAGGTAAAGTCAGTTAAAGTTATGGTACAGTACTGAGGTAAAATAACCGAAGACACGAACCCCACATCATTCTAATCTCTGTTCAATCAATTGCATTGAAAGAGGCTGAGAAAAGATGTGTATGCTTCATTCTGTCAGAAATACACAGTTTTTGAGGTTAGATTGCTGGCAACACACCACTATGGTGAGCTGACCTGCTGGAATATCCTTCCGTTTATCATAAATTTTAAAATTTTAGGAATACTTAGGTGTGCTCAAGAAAGGCATATGAGTGGTCGCTATTGAGATTCAACAGGAATTTTGCAGTGGAGACCTCCAAATACCCACTCAAACCAAAACCACTCCTAGACTAGGTCCTTGATTTTGCATGTCTAAATCCAGCACTTGCAAATACAAAAAGGCACAAATAATTTTGTGCACAAATTGCCAGGCTGGGTTCCACAAGACCATCCGTAGATGTGAAATCTTTCCCCTGTGTGAGCATCTGCAGGTCTGAGCCTCATGCAGAGCGAAGACTTCGGGAACGTTGCCCGTGGTAGAGGCAGGAACCATCAGTTTATCGACACAAGGCCATTTATGGCCATAAATCTCCACGCAAATCAGACAAAACCTGAGGTTTTAATAGATAATATATAGTTTGTGCTGCTTGGGCTTGGGTGCTTTCTCCACGGGACCCCGACTCACTGACGGTGAAGCTGCCCCAGTTCAAACCTCTCTTGTAGACAGGTTGTGCGGCGTAAACCCCAGCTTGTACCACAAGCTCATCCCAGATCGCCTGTATTCATCACCTGAGAGAATTACAGAACTGAAAAGGCATTAAACCAATAAAATACGCAGACGTTAAACAGCTGCCTTCAGAATTTTATCTGAAAACCTACACTATTCTTAGAGAGTGGTATCCTTTGTGATGAGCATGTTAACCGTGCTATGGAAAGGAGTGAAGAATTACACCTCTATTACAGAATTACACTCCCTGCCATAGAAATCTGTAGGCTAGACAAAAAAAAAAAACTACCATAAAAAAGATCCTCTGGGAGTCTTGCACATGGACACATCCTACCTGGAAGAGGGTTTCTCAGGAAATCTGAGGACACGGCTCCTTTCGGGAGTAAATTCACAAGCAACAAGAATAGCCAAAGAGTAGGAAGAGGTACTGCTGGAGAAGAAAGAGCAAACGTGGACCATATAAACCAGGAGAAAACGCGGAGCCGTGGGATAACGGAAGCTTCAGGGCTTTCCCAGCTGCTCACAGTGTGTGGACCGTGCCCACACCAACACACTGCAGCGAAACATCCAGCCGTGGTGACATGGGTCGGTACCCCAGGATGTCACTCCGGCTTCGGAGCTAAAGAATAGAGATTACCCACCAGCAAAGAGATCATTTCTGCCCCTAATGCACTGTGTGAGTGTCGGGTACAGCACTCCCAGCCTTTCCTTGTCAGCGTGTGCGCAGCGCAGCAGGTCCAATTCTTTCCTGATGAGATAAAGCCCTTCCGCGCTTGTACGAAAGGCAAATTTGTAAATGCAATGGTTATAATTTCTTTATGTGCATTAGAAACTAGCTAATTTGCACTAGTGACTAGATACCCTATTGGAGGTTTTCATATTTTATGAATCAGCAAGCAAGCTAATGAACAAACAATTATGGAGCGAACAAAGAAAGGTACTTTCTTTGTGACTTTTAGGGAGCTCTAATAACACACCGTATTAGCGAAAACATTTGGTTCAAGCGATGCAGTCTAGACAGCAAACCCACACCACGGCCTAAGCCATTTTGGAAAAGGAGTGAAACATCTGCGCAGGGCGCGATGATGATGAGAAGGGAGGAAGGGCTGCCGAGGGCCCGTGTGTGAATTTCTGTCTGAGGGGATGGGCAGACGGCCGACAACGAGGAACGCTGCCTGGAAAAGTCCGGGTTGTACCTCCTTTAAATATTGCTGGTGGGCCGACAAACCCTGCTGGGTGTTGTTTGCACCCAGCAAATCGACGTGTTTAGAGGAGGTAGGAATTAAAGCAATTAGCGCGGGGTGTTGTTGCGCCGATGCCGCCGAGGATGCGCGGGCGGTGGGAGGGTGGCGAGTCTCGGCTCCCAGAGAAGAGGCGAAGGGAGGTGCTCCGGNACATCTGCACCCCACCGAGAAGGCACCCTGCCTTCCGGTAGGGTGCTACCAGGGTGCAGGCTTCACACCAGATGTGCCCTAGTAGCTGCGGGGCATCTGGCCATGGCACAGCCCCAACTTGCCACCCAAAACCAGGGCCACGGCTGCGTGCCGTGCTGGTAGCTCCGCTCTGCACCCGAAATAGCCCGTCCAGCAAACGAGCTCTACAGCTCGCTGGAACTTTTTAGGCCAGCCATAAAAGCTGGTAAACACTTGGACTCGTCTGACAAAACGCTCGAGAAGGAGGAAATGGGGTGTGTGCAGAAATACTCCATTACATATTGTAATGGCAGACATTAATTCAATGTTAATAACACTTTGCACTTTTCAATCACATATTCTAAAACCCTTTAGATAGGTGGGGAAGCATTTGGCTGATGATTACTGGGCAGAGCCCAAAGGTGTATTCTCCCCTCAGGCAGGAGGAGATGAAGTGACTTGTCAGAGTGGCAGAGCTGGGAAGAGAACCTACATCTACCCATTTCCAGACCTACATTCCCATCTAGTTGCCAGAAAGAGGAGATAATTTAAATATTACCGTTTGCTGACCTACTTACAACGCTACCATCAAAACTTGGAAGCCGTGATCAAGTCTATTCCCCTCTATGCTTGGGCTTTTTTAGGATAACACTATCTTTGAAGTACGCCTTTCAGCTGCATTAAACAGACGGATCATTATTATTTGCTCCACTTTCTTAACGAGTCCCTGTTTGCTGCGCTTCAGCCGCTGCAAGAATTTGGAGAGACTCTCGCTCAGCCTCGCAAGCCTTCGCAAAGACCTTCCCAGCATAGCGACGGCTGGCTGTTGTTGTCACCTTGTCACCCTATGGCCACTGTCATACCTTGCCCAGGGAGCCGGCGGTACCTACAGCCGCAACAGCGCCTGCGCAGAAAGAGCAGAAAGTTTGCGACTGTTTGTCCTCTTCCCCTCATTTTTCTTTCTCAACAACCTTCTCCTTCCTCCGCCAGCCCTTTGTCAGTACTTAGTGGGCCACTTTGTCACCTTTTAGTGTCAGCCTTCCTCCCCTTCACCAAAACCCCAAACCCTTTCCTGCTCGCAGAGAGAACTACAGGCACAACCCAATGTCAACAACCACAACGTGCGACGTGAAAGACAAATTCAAAACACACCCTGTCTCCATCCCAGTGGCCACCATCACCCCTCAGGGCTCTCCTCCTGTGGTTTCTTGGGTCCTGATCCCCCATAGCCCACCGGCCACCCCGGTACCGGGCAGGACAAAACCCCTGCCGGAGGCTGAAGCCGCTGCACTAGATTCAAAAGCCGATAGAGAAAATCTGAAGTCAGAGGAGAGGGGAAATGGTCAGCCCTGTGCCCAGTTTTGAGGGCTGACCAGGGCTTTCTAAGTAGGTCACCTCATGGGGAGGAGAAATCACTGTCTCCTGACCCAAAGCTGGCTCAAATCGCCTCCCCCGGCACGGCCACTCTGACCACGCTTGTCCTGCAGGCTACCCACGGGTGTACAGCTGCGGGAGGGCAAAACCCCAATTTTAATCCAGCCCTCCAGGGGTGATTCCATCCCGACCGAAGTGCCACCCCCAGCCCTCTGCTCGCCCGGGTGGCCGGGAGCCGTTAGCTGTCCCCAGCCTCCCCGTAACCTCCCTCTACGCAAACTGTTTACAGACATTTTATCGAGGTGCACCAGGTGTGGATGCGGTTACCAGACTTGGCGACTGTTTACCTCATCCTCCTTCTCCGCATCACATTGTCACAGACTGTACATATACTTATTTAAAAAAAAAAAAAAGAAAAAATCAGATAACAATGGTACTTCGGTCACAGGCAGCTCAGCCCCTGCACACTCGATGCACACACGCACCCGCTGCATCTACAGTCCTCGCAGCAAACCACACACGAGCTGCTGCAATCAAGTATCTATCTGCTTTATCTCATTTTTTTTTTTTCTGAAGTAAATTACACTGAATATCTCTCTTTTTTTTTTTTTTTACCTTTTTCAAAGCTAATACACAAATGACAGGATGTTGTTGAAGGAAAATATGAGCTTTCATAAGCTATTATTATTAGCACATGCGCACCTCTCTGCCGCTTTGATCTTACTGTAGGTCCGTGTTTATTCCTCCCGACTCTCTACCGGCTGAACTCAAACCCGATGTCTGCTCCGATAGAGATCACGAACAATTAAAGTGGGATTTGTTTGCCACAACATCGCGGAGCCAGAGCTCCGGGATAATTACAAGGGTGACACTCAGCCCCAATACACTATACTTAGTTTTCCCGAAGTCTCTCGGCCGTGACGAGGTGTTTGCTGTAAAGCGGAAGGGTGGTAATGTGTACTGAATAAGCGCTCTTTGATATTTCGCGTGTAAGTTAGAGCACATTCAGGTTTTGTTTGCAGCGGAACCGGGCTTCTTCCATTGTTTTCCCAGCAGAAAAAAAAAACAACAATGTTCAAAAAAGGCCATTACAGCCTGCCTTAAAAACAGTGTGAAGGATTCACAGCCACCTCAGCTGGCTTCAGTCACCAAAATAAGTTTATACATACATACATATTTATTATTAGTATTATTAGTATTATTATATAGGTTTTTTTAACACTTCTGCTGGCAGCATGGAGTCAATCCTGCTGCAGAAAAGTAATTCCCAGGGTGTTTCTGCTTGGGTCATTATTGGGGGAGTTGTTTGCCAGGTGCCAAGCAATGACAGACCCACATGGAGCTGTATGGACAATTCTCGGGGTGGAATTTGGTGGGGATGCACTGAAAGAAAAAAAAAAAACCAAATCCAACTTGGCTTTTAGTCCCTGGTCTAAACGTGCAAGGCCAGCAATTTTTCAGTGGGCAAATACGGATCTATTATAAATAAAGTCCTGGAGACTCCAGTTATCTGGTGGGGTTCATTTGTGCTTGGTGCTGAATGGGCTTAGAGGACTGAAGACTTTCAGCTGTAAAGCCAGCTGAACAGAACCCCTCTTACTATGGTAAACGGAGGGAATAAGTTAAAGAAAATAAAGGCAGAGGTATGGGATAGGTGACACCATCAACTGGCTTCACGCACAATTAGATAATTACAGAATCATAGAATTGCAGACTGGTTTTTGTTGGAGGGGACCTTAAAGATCATCGAGTTCCAGCCTCTGCCCTGGGCAGAGACACCTCCCATGAGACCAGGCTGCTCAAAGCCTCGTCCAACCTGGCCTTGAATAATAATTTTAGGCAGCCTGTGTTCAAATACCAACAGGCCACCCAAGGCAGCACGTGGGGAAGAAACGCTGCAGCAGTGGGAGATCCACATCTGGAGGGGGGACTCCTCCATCCATCCCTCCCTGCGTCTGCCTCTACCCCAGTTCCCCTGCTTTGTCCCCATGGGGCAAATGGACATGCCTTATTTTTAAGACCCCTGCAAAATGGGGTCTACGTGTGTATATTTTAAACATTGGCCTTATAGGTGCCCTGTCAGTGCTGAGTGATGCTCTGCTCATGCAGAGCGATGCCACTGAAGGCTCAGCAAATGCCACCAGGTCTGGAGGTGACATGTGAGGCGGCAGGCGGCTTACGGCCACAGCAAAACCAGACGCTCTTTGTGTTGATTGGCATCAGGAGGCTGGAAAGAGCTATGCGAAAAATAAATCAGGGGAAAAAAGTTACATCAGGAAAAGAAAAAAAAAAGAAAAATGAGATTCTTGGTGAGCATTTTTGTGAAAATTCTGAGCTGGTGAAAAATGTTACCTATTCAATGCTGAAAAACAACAGCAACCCAGCAGAAGCAGCCTTTGAAAAATACCAAAGACAAGAAGTTTGCAGAACTCTGAGAATTCCCTGTCAGCCCTAACCACTGTGGCAAGGGAACCGGGACCGGCAGCAATCACAGGAGACAGCGGCTGCCAGCGCTGCTGAGTGATATTTACATCAATGTCCTGCCAACAATACCATTACTGGATTATCAGGGCGGATTAAGCCTTTAGCCAATTACCCCGACTGGTAAATTGTAGATTGTCTAGACTTTTTCATGTTCAACAATATGCATGAAGTTTTCCTTTATCGCTGGAGCATCACACGATGCTCTCGCGGGGTGTAATCCTGCGCTTCCCCGGGAGGTTCAGGTGAGCCCTGCCCGCAGCTCTGGGTTGACTTCGTGTGGCCCCGCGCACAGACAGATTTATTTCAGACGGGATTCTCATAAAATTCAGAACGACTTCCAAATTTCTTGACTAGGAGATCAAAGGGGCGAGCGCTCGCTTCGTGCCATCTGTGGAGCCGCTCAACAGGGCAACGCAGTCTGGGGAAAGGGGGGAAAGGGGGGGGGAGGGAGGCAGGGAGGGGAAGGGAAAAAAGAAAGTCTTGGAGATTATGCCCTCAAAAACAAGCTCAAATGCCACCCTCGCATTAAAAAGCACTGGTTGGCAGTAACAATTAATTTCTTAACTGAAACCCGCCCAACTGTGTCCAAGTGTTTTAATTTGCCTATTGCTACAATATGCAAGGGAGCTGGCAGTAATGGATTTGCAATTAAAAGTAAAACTGGCAAAGAAATCGCAAAGCTGGCAAAAGAGCTAATCTGCAAGCCATGATCACAAGATTACAAAGTGTTTATGCGCATGCTAATTACCCGAGCACATGGCTGAGACTGACTTGTAGGAGAGAATACTGGGTTTTGCGTGATCTAAACCCCTGGATCCGCACGGCCAGCCCAGAAGGCACCCTGGCTACTTCCCAGAGAGAGGGGGAATCGCCACCATCCCTGCATGGAAGCAGGGAGAAGGACAGGGGACAGGCAGGGTGTCCTCGGTGGCAGCCCTCTCCAGCAGGTAAAGCCAGTGGTCAATGGGAGGCACGTCCTTGGGCAGAATAAGGACCCCATCGGTGTGAAATTAAAATCACCCTAATAAATTAGCACCCACTTATTCAACATATGGGCTTTCATCCTATCTCTCAGCTGTAAAAAATAGTTATTCCAGCAGGAGAATGGTGGGTTGTGGAGCACACGGCCCCTGCGCTGCAGCCACCGAGGGCCAACGCGCACCTACAGCCACGGGCACAAAACCTCGACAAATTACCTGCAAAGGACAAGATGGGAAGGGAAAAGGGCTTAAAAGTGATCAAACGTGTGTGCAAATAGCTCATAACAGAAAGTGACAGTGGTCCAGGGCACCGTGAAGAGCAATTTTGAACCACAGGAGAGAATTTCAAGGAGAAAAGAGAGTGGAAGAGTAGTCCCAGAATAAAAGGCTGCTGGGAAAACTGAGATTCTTTAATATATAGGATTAAGGATTGCCAGTATCCTCAGGGAGGAAATGCAAATGGGGTTCAGACCATTTTTTCCATAAAAATTAGGAAGGAGAAAGAATAGACTTTGAAGTTCAACATGTTAGTAAATGAAAGCAACAGCAAAAGGAGACACAAAGAGAAAGCAAGCCCTGGACGCCTAGAATTATGTCTTAAACACTTGGTACTGAAAGACAGAACCCGAGGTGATGAGGAGACTTCCCTTCATGCCATGAACAGATCCCAGAAAATCTCTAGATTAGAAACTGCCTGAGAAAAAAAAAAAAAAAAACACAAAGAACTATTGCACAACAAAGGTAGGCTGGAGCACAGCATTCAAATGGGATTCTCCGTGCCTCACTCAGCCAGCCCGGGATGACGAGGCTGCGAGGAGAACATCAATGAGGACCTGGCTGCGGATGTCAGGATGCTCCCGGATGTGCAGAGCAGAAGCAAGGAGTTCTGGATGGGGCTCTTTGGTCTGTGAAATGGCGGCTGGAGTTGGTGTGGAAGGAGGTGGCAGGCAATGGACATCTAGAGATGCATCTCTCAGACAGGATGAGGGTTGGGGGAGTTCAGCCTGGAGAAATGAAGGCCCCAGGGAGACCTTAGAGCCCCTAAGGGGCTGCAGGAAAGCTGGGGAGGGACTCTTGATCAGGGAGGGGAGCCCTAGGATGAGGGAGAATGGTTTTAAACTGAAAGAAGGGAGATTGAGGTGAGATCTCAGGAAGAACTCCTTTGGTGTGAGGGTGGTGAGAGCCTGGCCCTGGTTGCCCAGAGAAGCTGTGGCTGCCCCATCCCTGGAGGGGTTGAAGGCCAGGTTGGAGGGGGCTTGGAGCAACCTGGTCTGGTGGGAGGTGTCCCTGCCTAGGGCGGATGGGGTAGAACTGGATGGTCTTTAAGGTCCCTTCCAATCCAAATCATTTTATGATTCTATGATTATAAGTCAGGAATCCAGTGGGCACCTCTACAGAGATTTTCAGGCTCAGTTGGATTGACGGGGGCTGATCATTCCTGGCACCTTCATGAAAGCCGGATGGTTCATCCAGGTGGCAGGGTGGTGGTGAAGGACCAGAAGGACATTGTAAGGACGGCACAGCAATAATTGTTGGGTCTGGCAGAGGGATGGATGGTCTTTGTGGTGACTTCTCAGAGATATCAATGACTTTGCTCGATTCTGGTATCTGGCTGAGAGGAGCAGTTTGTATTTGGCTGATGGTAACTCCAACCTGTCTACTTGGGTAAGACACACACAGAGAGGGTTCAGCCCATCATTACTGGTGGCCGTGGAATGCCATGTGTCAGGAAATGGCATCCGACCATCATCAATGCAGATAAGTGTTACGGAGTTAATTAGCGCTACGGAAAAGGGTGGTTCAAGGGGGAAGTGCTTCAAAACTTGGCTTGGAGATTAATTTATCCATCCCTACCTGTAACGCACTGTCAAGCAGTTCATGGTACATCAGCTATTGAGGTAACAGTGAAATTCAGGAAGAGATGACACACCATGACAAGGAGGCAGTGATATAACATTGGATTCTTCAGACTATAAAATCTGTGACTCTACAGCTGTTCCTTGCTATGTGGACTGGAAGAGTTTAAAGACTATAAAGAACCACAAAGTCTTTTCTTGGTTTCTTGGTTTTTTTTTTTTTTTTTTTT
>VXBJ01006833.1:189601-204063 GCA_013400055.1 Nycticryphes semicollaris
TTAAATACATTTAGGAGAAATTTTTCTTTAAATCCAGATTTGCTTGGCTTCTCTGGAGTTATTAGCCAGCACCTAAGCCAGGCTCTGCTACTGGGGTCTGCCACCCTGCCTCTCGCAAGGAGAGCCCCAGATACAACTGCTGCCTATTTAAAGTCATCTACAAACCAGTTTAATAAAAGCTGACTGCATCTGCTTCCATGTTATTAGTTCTGCCCCAAAACTCTGTTCCTGGCAACACAATGTTCCACGCTAATGAGCCAAATCTTCCCCTCCCATGGCAGTGCTCCTAAACCTCCACACCATTCAGTTCACAAAGTTACCACCCTGTTTTTCCCTCGGGGGAGGGAAGGATTGCAGCTGCAGAGGGGGTTCTTCAAATAATATGAAGGCCAAAGATCTGTGGGAAAATCTGCTCTCAGACAAATAGCACTTGGGGGCATCTGCAGAGAGAACCAGCCCCTCTTTACTTCTGTCTGGGTCCCACGTCCTTCTGGCAGCGGAGTTTTTTATGAACCAGGCTGCCATTAATCCCCTGCCAGTTCCTACACCCTACCATCCTCTGTGGGCAGACAGCACAGAGTGGGAGATAATGCTGCAGGGAAGTGGTATTTACTTCGGCTGGATTCTGTGGCTTCATGGGAGAGCTTCTACTCGGGGCAGTTCCTTCTCACCCGCTCCTGCTGCAAGAAAGAGGGACTTGGTGTCGGCCAGGACAACTTGTCTCAGCTCCTTTGCCGGTGAATTTTCACCCGTTCTCGCCACTTTTCTCCCCACAGCACCGAGCGCGAAACCAACAGCGATTCCAGGTTATCGCGCGGGAGCGATGGTGCTCAGATTAAAGAGAAATCAGATAACTCTCATTACCTAACTGAAACTTGCTGCTAGACTTTTATAGAGAAACGGTAACGGCTGAGAGCTGGAGGACTCTGCTGCCTTGGCAGACACCCCATGGCACCTTGGCTGAGCTGGGGGGGCTGCACCCTGGCTTTCCCACCTGGCAGCCCCTGTGCCTGGGATGCGGAGATGCCCGGGGTGCAGAGATGCCCAGGGTGCAAAGACACCCAGGGTGCAGAGATGCCTGGAGTGCCCAAGATACAGAGATGCCCAGGGTGCAGAGATCCCTGGGACACAGAGATCCCTGGGATGCTGAAATGCCTGGAGTACCCAAGATACAAAGATGCCCACGATGCAGAGATCCCTGGGACACAGAGATCCCTGGGAAGCTGAGATGCTCGGGATGCAGAGAGGCCTGGGGTGCCCAGGATACAGAGATGCCCATGATGCGGAGATACTTGGGATGCTGAGATGCCCAGGACACAGAGATCCCTGGGATGCAAGGCAGAGCCCCAGCCACCACGACCACGTGTGCCTTTGGCTTCCACATGCTCGCACCTGGAGTCTCCAGTACGGAAAATTCAGGCTTAGAAGTTGACATGGGTACGATGGATGGCTTTAATATTTCACAAATGGATGCACTAGCAAAACTGCTGTCTCTACCCAGCTCTGCTGAGTTTCCTCACGGTGTTTCTAAAAGTTGGACTGAACTCATCTGACCGCCTCCTCTAGTGCTTTCTGTTATAAACCTTTCTGCACCACATGCGACAGCAGCATCTCCCTGGAAAAGATTTCATTCGCTTCTGACTTTGCCTCAAGCCATTAACTGACAAACTGGCAGCTAACTCCTGTTAACAAATGATTTCCTAGAGATTACCGTTTAAGTGAAAAAGGGTTCCAAGATAAATAGACTCATTCTTCATGACAAGGAATTTGAATTATGCATCCAGG
Source organism: Nycticryphes semicollaris (assembly GCA_013400055.1). Taxonomy (NCBI): domain Eukaryota; kingdom Metazoa; phylum Chordata; class Aves; order Charadriiformes; family Rostratulidae; genus Nycticryphes; species Nycticryphes semicollaris. Next base: position 191,387 of record VXBJ01006833.1, read on the forward strand.
GGTTTGCTATGTGTGTCCAAAAGCGATGCCGTGCAATCCCGGAGGTTGCTCTCCTCAGCATATTACCAGTGGGTAAATAAGAAATGACATTTTGTCCCGGGTTTAAGAGCGTGGATTTGCACGGTATGTGTGTGCTTGAGATACCGTGATGGACCATCCGGGCATCTTTCCCATCCTGCTAACGCCACTCTATGAAATTACTGTTTAGGCTGAAAAAGCCATTTGTTTTTAAAGCAAGAAAAGATGCCAACCGCCTTGAAGGAGTTGTGGTTTCAGGGCCACCTGCAACTCGCTAAAAGATTATGAAATTGCAATTTGTTTAATATCTCCAAGTAAATGGCCTAATGAGCAGTACAGCTGAGTTTTCTTGGCTAGTCCTTCTCTGATCGTTTCTGAAGCATCCCCCTCTCGCAGCAGCCCGTGGGTTTGTTTTTTTCAGTAGGGACGTGGCCTTCCCAGCAGTGCTCTCCGAACATCGCTTTATACACGAGACGATAAAGCTTCAACAGGCTCCCGCGGGGAAACTGAGTCACAGAAAAGCAAGCTCCTGGGGGACTGGGAGCAGAAGCTGGGATAAAGCCACGCTTCCTTCGCCGCAGCCCTTGCGCGGCAGTTACAAGACTATCCGGTTCCTCTGCTATAAAAGTTGGTAACATGCCTCACTTCTTACCTGATTTTGAGAACATCCTGTGTTAACACGTAAACAACTGCTGTTACTGATGTCTGTTTATTTGGCCATTTACACGCGTCTGACATGGCACCTGGTGCTCTCGGGGCAGGGGATCGGTATCAAACCCCCCCCTCCGGGGTGCAGGAAGGAGGGAGGCAGCTCCCACCCACGGCAAACAGCCACACACCCTCCCACCCCGGAGACAGACATCTAGTGCCACACTGGTTTTTCAAAGAGAGAATCTGGATGAAGGGCGATGCTTTTGGACACGGGAGCTGATCTTTCAGCGATTCAGCGCAGCCTGCCTCATCCCTCACTACGCATTTATATGCAGATCCACGTAGTAGATCGGCACAAAGAGCATATTACAATGTAATGTAACGTTACATAAAATATAATAACAATAAAGCATTTTATTTTGCAAAGTTTAAACGTATGCATGTAATCCTGTACGATTTCCACTAAATGCCAATAACCAAGCAACTGGCACTGACATATCAGCTAGTTTTCTGTCCCCTTGAGTGAAGAAATTGAATTTTCTCTACAACAACTCCTGCATTAGAGTGCTGTCAGAAGTCGCCACCAGCACACTTTGAGTGTTTTAACCTGAATTGGGCTCCTAGCAGGAAAGCAGTTCACCAGAAGAGTAAAAAACGTGCATTACTAGGTATAGCCCTGCTTTCAGCCATCAGATTAATTATGGAAAAAAACAAAAGGACTTTGGCGTGATGTTAACTTCGAGCCAGAAATGTTCAAACACTTTTGGGCTTTTTCTAACCATTGCTATATGTTGTATTATACAAAGAATATATGCCAGCATGAGCCAACAGTTCTGAGCACTTAGTGGGAATTCCACCCTTAAATTCCTGCTGTATTTAGAAATGAACGAAACATACTTAAGCTCTGTGAGGTTGAGATAATTTTATCTCATCAAGGTGTTCCCGTGTCCCCCCCATCCAGCTGTTTTGGGCAGCTAAATTAGCAACAGCAAACTCATTTCTGCGATGTCATTTCACAGCATTTGATTTCTTCAAAGTCACCAAGAGCCTGCAAGGATCCAACCAATCAACGTGAAAACCCGAGAGCCCCTTTCCATTGGAAAAGGGCTCCAGAGACGGACAAGAGACAAGAGCTGCTCTTTCAGTTAAAACATCCTGCAGAACGCCTGGGACTCCAGCAGGGAATCACTCTGGGTGGAATGGCTTGCAGAGCTTGTGTCCTGCCCCATCACAACCACAGCGACATCTGATTTGAATGAAACTCCAGCCGTAACGATTTTCATGCCAGCTATTTAAGAAGCGGTGTCGTTTTCTTCAACACCCTGTTATTTCATTTGCTATCGCCAAAGATTTTGCTCCAGTTCCAAAAGCGAACTTATTTTGAGGAAAGAGACCGTTTCCAACTGGCTTCAGAGAGGCCACACACTTAAAACCCTGGATGAGCTTCAACCTCAACCTTCAGACATCCCGGTGTTTGAAGGTGTGGGTCTCCACATCCCCAACCCTGCTTATAAAAGAAAAATGCAAAGGCGAGATCAGTGCTGAAGATTCAAACGTTTGGGTTTGGGGTTTTTTCCTTTTTTTTTTTTTTTTTTTTCCCTTTTTGCAGAAAACCATCCCTAGAGTAATGCTTCCAAACAAACACCAAGCCAAAACCAAAACACAACGGCAACGAAATGAAAAGCCGATGAGCTCTTCAAAAAGATCAGAGGTGATATCAGTTGGCAGGGCTGTGTTGCCTGTCCCAGAGCTATGGCAGCTTATCCCACAGGAAAAACATCCAAAAAACCCGCTCCAGCCAAGGCGGCCGCGTCCTTTCAGACTTCACAACTAAAGTTTTCTGATCACTGGGACGAGGAAGCAAACTTTTGTTGTGGCTACATTACTGTGGAATTACTGTAGATTTCGTTTACTCCCTTCTGAACACTACAGCAGATACAAAGGCTGTGGCAGCTCCTCGGATCGGCATCTAACACTCCAGGTTTACATTTTGAGGGTTAACCCCGCAAATATCAGTGTGTGTGTGTGTGGGGTGTCTACTGAGGGAAAAAGAAAATATTTCCATTGATAGGAAGAAGGGAAATATAACCGATACCATCAACCGCTGTCAAACTGCCATCATGTAAAACAAATGAAAAATTAGCCATTTTCTCAATAAAATCCAGATTAAAACACAGGGAGAAGAACAGAAAGGAACACCGTAGCTTAAGAGACCATTCATGGGACTCGAACGTGGAAAATTCCATCAAGCACAAACGTTGCTAAGAATATTCAAAAGTCAAAGCTTTCTGTGGGTGTGCATGCACAGAGATGTCAACACAACTATTTCACGATCACCGAAATTGCTACTAGCCTGCATCCTCTCTCAATGGCTATTTTTAGGCCCCAGCCTTTCATGTGGTATAATGATGTGGATTTTACAAGAGCATTTATAATGTGTTTCATATGGTGTACAGTCCTGGAGAAATTGCTTTGTATCAGAGAAAGTTAAACAAAAAGGTTTGGGTGGGTTGGTTTGGGTTTTTTTTTTTTTTTTTTTAAATTTTATTTCTTATTTTATATTGTTGCTCCTGTTTTGGATTTAGGGCTTGCAATGCATATTTTAATTTATGCTATGTGACAGCACCGGCTGTCTCAAAGGAATACTCAGCACAGCGTGAGCCGATCCCACAAAACACCACCTGGATTTGGGAATCCGTGCATCCCTTGGGATGGTGGGATTTCAAAGCTGGTGATGCCACATGGGGTGCACCAGAGCAGGAAGCCAACGCTCAAATTGAGGCCAACTTTCAACCTCAGCTACGCCGGTGTCCGGGGTTGGACACCGTTCCCCACATTAAAATCAGCCTTTCTTCTTTTAGGGCAAAATCATACAAAACGAGGTTTGTAGAAGATGATGATTCCTCCTCGTTATCCCTGCTCCTGCGCCAGGAATCCTAGGGCAGGAGCACATAACAAGAACCAACTCATCGGCCTCTCCCTGCGAAGAACAACGCATTTCCATGTGGTAGATCTTATGATGGTTTATTTCCTAAACACGAAAGCAATCTCCGCCGTGTCATCTCCTCAACCTTGGAATAAAAATTCCACATTTCCCATCCTTTCTGAGCATTTTGCTGGGAAGAGAATCTCCCCAGCACCTCTTCCAGATGGCACGTTTGCAGCTGCATCCCCCCTTGTGCCGAGTCGAAGATACTTCACGACGCAGGGCTTTTGCATTTTGCTTCTGCCTGAGTCCCACCAGAGGGGAACCTCTGTTTACGCTCGTGTGTGCTATTCCTCAGAGCAAACCACAGCAGAAAACTAATTCAACATACAGCGTAAAGCTGAATCACTTGAAAATAAGGTCTTTTTTAAATTATTTATTTAATTTTGGTCAGTCCATGATTACTGCATAGTTTTTCAAGGCAGATGTGTACTTTGTATATTATAGTTCCAGATTCTCAAGGGAACAAAGGAGATACTGTTGAGACCTTTTCTTTTTTTTTTTTGCCTATCATTTAATCAAATGTAAAGTTGTTATAACCGGAGGGGAAAAGTGCTCTGGATTCTAGTATCCAGCTTTACTTTGGTTTCGAAAACTTACCACAGCATTGTTGAGTTTATTGTTTTCTTTCACAAAATACTAATTTTGGGACCCCCTGAAACACAATGAACCAGATTCTTTGCGCTGCAGCTGAGCTGTGTTTAGCACAGAAGCGGTGGATGGGAGAGGAGCGGTGGTTTAAAGCCACTTTGGTGACATCTTGCCCAGTGCCTGCAGCCAGAGGGATGCTCTGGATGGGTGCAGCTACTCCTGCTAACCCTCCTCATCCTCAGCTTTGACCAAATGTCCCCCTTGCTCCATGAAACCACCTCACAGAGGCAGCGGTGGCGGAACAGCCCTTCATAACTCTGGGAATGGTCATGAATTAAAGACCCAAAGGCAAGAAACAGAGAAAGGGCCACAGGACAGAGCAGCGATAAGTTGGTCTGGAAGAAGGTGAAGGTGAGAGTTCTTTGCCCAAGGTTATTGGGAGGGGACCAAGAAAAAGATCCTCATGACTTGGAGGTGTGTGACGTTGCAATGGTTTCCTTTAAGAAATGAAGTAGGTGGGTTTGAGAGCCAGCAGTCTGTGTCGAACCACCAGCCCCACGGCAAGGATGGAGACCTCAACTGATATTGATGGAGGGCTTGGTTACAGACATTGCAGGTTCCTAGGACCATCTCCTCACTCACACCACGAAACACTGGCCCTGCCCAGGGGCTGGAAGGAGCCGTGCCCTCCCAGACAGACCGACAGACAAGCTAGAGACTGAACAGGAATTTGGTCTTTACTGATTCAGTTGGATTAAAAGTGGAAACCGGGAGATGATCAGCTCTGTATCCTGTTACCAACCCTCTGAGTCACATCATCCTCCTACCAAACCTTTGTTTCATCCTCCAGACACAGAGATTAATGAGCAAGGATCATGTTATAGCCTATTTTTTAAAATGAGATTGGGAAGAATCACATATGAAAGAGCCTGTGTGTGTGGGGAGGGATGGTGGGGACACACTCACACTTCCCAGCTTGGCATCAGCCTGGGATTTGGTCAGGCTGAGAAGTTTTCTCTGCCCCAGTGGTTCTGCAAAGAGCTCAGGAAGCAACTTGTACCTCCTCTCCTCTTTCTGTGCCCTCCACCCACCACTGATAAATGATGAGGTAAGAGCACATATACACGTCGGGCTGGGAGAGATGCTGACGTGAGCCATCTCCTGGCACCGAGAAGGGTGAGCTGGAGCAGCAAAGGTCTGGGAACCCGAGGACATGAGCAGCAAATGAAAGGAAAGAGGCATTATGTCATGGCTGAGGACAGCCCAGAGCCTCCGAGGGGTGGGATGGAGAGAAGCTCCCGCAGTGGCAGTGCCCTCTCCAAGAGGACAATGCATCTAGTCCCTCTTCAAACCAATGCAACAGATGGGAGAAGACAATCCTTGAGGGTTTCTTAGGGAATGTGCGATTCGCCTACGATGCAGGAGGTTGTAGTAACTGAACGGCAGCACGTGCTTGACTGTTGTTCACCCGAACCCACCCTGGCCAGGTCCAGCACACCTTCCCTATAAAAGCACATAACACTCAGAGATGGATGGGTCCTTTCCTGCACCCACCTACAGTGGACTAGTGAGGGGGGCTCGAAGGTCAACCTGTAGGAAATGAAGACTGAACTCAGTCTCGCTGAATCACTCACAGCCAAAGGGCAGCCAAAGAACTGCGGGTGTGAAATCAATGGCAAGCTACAGATGTCTCCTCAAAACTGTTGGTATTTTTCAGCGCTTGACTGTGCTCTACCAATAACCATCATATCATCTACACCCAGACACACACAGTCCAGACCGGATTGCCATCTTAGGTGTGCAGCTCACACCACCCGCATCCTGAAAACCTGCTTCACTTGCAGATCACGCTAGAGATAGAGAGGGATTCAGCCTGCGATTAGGATCTGGCCCTTCACAGACGATCTAGGAGAGCAGTCAAGAGAGTCATCCCTACGGACTCGGCAACGTCTGTTTAGTCACAGGAACACACACATGGTTATTTGAGTGGGTACCTTAAAAAAAAAAGGTACCCAGCACACCTGATTTGTCAGAGTTTCCACCCAAATGCGGGAATTTAACGGTGCCTGTAGACTGATGGCAGCAGAGGGACCACAAGCTGCGAGGTGACACGAGTTGCAGAGCTCCTGGACCCCCTCCCTCCCTCCACTCCCCCTGTCTCTCCCTGAAAGCTTTGGATGCCAGACCAGCTCCGTTCTTTCATCTTGGACACGTCGTGCGCCGCTAACCCCCAAATTACTTTGTTCTTCCCAGTTAAAATTTCAAAAGTATTAATCATTAACATGGATGAGCTCTGGGAGCTCAGATTGATGTTAGGGGGTTTTTTTTGGTTGGGGTTTTTTCCCCCCTCCCCCCCACTTTTTTCCTCCAAATTCTCAACCGGTTGAGCTACTAACGCTTCACAAACAGCAACAGTTGGAAGCTTGCAAGAACTGTGCCTTTACTCTACGGAATCTCATAGCAACTCCCCACCGACCAAGCATCCCCGTGCCCGGGAAGCCAGTTCCAGAGTAGCCTGCAAAGGAATCCCAGTGGGAGACCATCTGAATCACGTGCACGCTTATTCGTATGCAGGGATTTATATAAAGCTTGCTTTTGTTTCCCTGTGACATTTTTCTTTCTCGTTTTTTTCATTCCAAACAATTTTAAAAATAAGGTTATATGAGACCACACACAGGCAGCGCTGTATCATGTCACTGCTTCTTCGGCAGAACTCTCTAATTTATTTCAAAGGGAAGTTCTGCTTCAAAATTGAGGGTGTGATATGAACTCAGAAATTAACACAAGAATTTTCCTTGGGGGGAACGGAGGCTGAATCAGACATGCAATAAATGACCTCGGAAGCCCTGTGCCTTGGTACATCCACCTACCCGACATTATGTTTTCAAATAAAAAAAAATATTTTCACTATTATCCTATTCCCAGCTAGGTAGAAGAGCTGGAAGAAGTGGATTTGCTCTGGTCAGGAGGGAACAAATTACTCATCTGCCAGGATGTCCATCAACACTGGAGCCACCGCGCTCCTAGCGCTTTCTGCTGGGAATATAGCAATTTTTGGGGACAGAGCAGTGTCCCAGCGAGGTCCCGCGGCACAAGCCCTGCTTTTAGGGAACCAGGCTGGGACGCTGCTGATGATACTGCTCTCCCGCAGCAGCAGGCCCTGCTGGGAATGTGTGGAGCTGCTGTGAGCCACGCACAACATCTGGAGAGGGACACAGCAGCCACAAATCCCCATCAGGAGGTGACTCTGGGGAGTTTTCCCACTGGTTTCCACAGGATTACAACCCGACACCGGGAAAAAAGCAATACTAAATAAACCATTGCCCTGACAGCCCAAGCTGGGACAGAAAGGCTTCTCCACAGAAGCAGCTGAGCTGCAGATTTCCTTCCGCCAACTGCTGGGGAGGGGCAGCAAGAGCCTCCTCCTGCCGAGGGATGGAGCAGCCCCCAGACGAAGGGGCTGCAGCAGAAGTATCTGCATCCCAGGGCTCAGCTGATGCTCCCAGAGCTTCTCTCGGGCCAAGGGCAGCAGAAGACTTTTCAGGTATCTGCTTTTTGACTTCATGATGGAGGTTTGGGACCTGTGGCCCCAGGCCAGCAGTAACTTCACTTTCATCTTGCCCTGCCCAAGGAGACATTTCAAACCCACCATGCGGGAACCGAGCTCCAGGAGCCCAGGGGACCATGGGGATCCAGCTCTGAGCATCGTATGATTTCCCAGGCCTGCCATCTCATCTGGGGACTCGATGTGCAGAGCTTGGGAAGGTCCCACCACCCCTCTGCTCCTACATGAGCTGGGGTTAGACAACTTAGTAATGACGAAAATTAGGTAGTGTCTGTTTTCCAAAGAAATAGAGGCTCTTGGACCTTGGTTTCTCACACAGACAGAAAGTCCAGTGCCTCAGGTTTATATATAAAAAATTTAATTCTGCCTTCACACACCTCACGCTCACTACACACAACAGAGGGGCACAGACGGTGTGAAGAGCCCCCCCAAAAGCTCTCCCACCAACTGGAGTGTGGGGAGCTTGTGCCCTACATACGGGACAGAAGGGCTCATTCCCCTATTCCCCTACCTTATAAACCTATTTACAAAAGGAACTTAAAAAACAAAACCTTAAAAGTGCTCCTTCTACCATTTAACCACCACATGGTACAAGATATAACAATGTTCAGAAAACCCCCTCGGGTCTAAACTCAATTATACAACTGTAGCAAGAAAAATATTTTAATCTGATCAAAGTGTTAACATGTTTGACCATGTCTGACCTCTAATGTTTGTAACCACCTAAAAGGCTGATGTTCTTACTAAGGATGTACCTTAATTTGATTTAAAGTCATTTGTACTATTTAAAAAAGGATATAGTTTTATGATTTTATATTTCATTTAGAAAAACAGTTCCTCAACTTGTTAATATTCTTTGGAAGTTTCTTGCTGATTTTCAACCAGCAAATCCTATATATTGCAGTCTGGGAAAAGCTGGACTTGGCAGGAGTTGGGAGAGCCAGGAAGCCCCGTGGATGCACGACCAGGAGAGAAACGGTTCTCCCAGTGCCTTGCAAAATTCCAAGATTTCAGATGCACACATGGCCTGTGTCTGAATACACCTGACCCAGAACATGCCCTCCCCAGCTGGCGGGGGTTCACAGGATGCTCCAAAGATGGGGGACACCCAGGCTCAGCCTTGTCCTCAGCTCCAGGAGCACCTTTACCTGCAAACCCTGGCCACCCTCCAGTCCTCCCTTTCGTCTCTCTGACAGCTCTCCTGACAGTTCAGGCTATTTGTGTGTGCTCAAACCAGCATCACTCCAGCTGAACTGCCCCAAACTGGCACTTGCCTCCTGCAACAGAGGTGGCCTGCCCAGCCGAGGCTCGCAGGGTGGCTCTTGCCACCTCGCTGGGGACATCAGCTGGGCTTGGCATTGCTGCAGATGTCAAGCACCCAGACACATTCCGTGCATCACTCAGGAGCAAAGCCAGAGCATGTAAATAACACAAGCGGGTGTGTTTTGGTTTAAAAAAGAAAAAAAGAAGAGACAATTTGGGCTGGGGAGATGCGGGCAGGATGCTGGGCTGAGCAGCGTAACAGTTAGCGGGTTCCCAACCACCTCGAGGGAAACAAAACAGAAGTGATGCTGCTGAGAAAAATAAGAGAAAAAAAAAAAAAAGACAAGAAAAAAAGGAAAAGCAGCACTTTGGGTTGTGCCAGTAACGACACACCCACCCAGGTGGGGGCTCCGGGGACGGCTCCGGCGCCGCTGCCAGCCCCTGCCGGGGTTCGGAGGGAGCCCTCAGAAAAAAAACAGAAATATATATGTGTGGTTTTACGGGGCGTCGCAGGGCGGGGGTTCAACCCACAGCCTCTGTGCCGGCCACCCTTCGACTTTCAGTGAGGCGTACATATGTATTTTTCAATCAGTGAAATGTACAGCTCTGCCAGTTTGCCAAAGTACTCCTGGGTTAATTTTTTAACAATTTTGATTCTTTTCTGCAGGTTCTGAAATTAATCTGAGCTGCAAACAACCGTTTCCAGGAAGCCTCATTAACCAAAATATAATCTCCACTACCATGCGCACACATGACTGTGATACATAATCCCATTCACACACACCACCCTCCTCCCCAACTCTGCTTGTGCTAAAGTGTTAATTAAACCCACTTTTATGGATGGTTAAGTATCTGCCATCTTCGGTCACAGATCTGACCTCCTCAATTATCGGAAGCAGCCACCAGATTACAGCCTGCACTTCATACAACACACAGAGCACCAATAAATCTATACGAGAGCAATACATCATTTACTACGATAACCTTTGCACAGTCAATATAAACACAAGACAGAATTGCCCAGAAAGGCATAGCGGAATAGCGAATAACCAAAAGACCAGCCTTGACCCGAGGAAGAGATCTTCCCCTGTCTGTTAGGTAACAGATCTTTTTAAGCTGAAAAAAAAAAAAAATAATTAAAAATAAAATTATATATGAATAATCAAATCAGCTCTTGTGAAAAATCACGCCACGCAAAACACCACAGGATGCGACCGGGCCGAAGGAAAGCTGGCGGGGACGGCGGGTGATTTCTGTGGCTCTCGAGAGGGGACGGGATGGTTCCTTCTCCGCTACTTGGTTTTCTCCCCCCACGGGTTCTGCACACTCTACTCACACCCGTCTGCTGCTCCGACAGTAACCTCTGGGGTTTTTATTACATTATCAAGGGGAAAGGCGATTCGCAAAACCACAAGTGACTTTTTCACTTAATTGCTAATAAATAGGCTATTGCGCTTTGTTGCCCGTCTAAGTAAAGGCTCAAGATGAAAAGAAATATCCCACTACAGCAAAGAGTTGCTGGGCTAATGGAACTCAGAATTTAGCCAGGTTCTGCAGCAGGGAGCAGACTAAATGCACTTCAGTAAGACAAATTTAATATCATCATTTAAAATGTATCACGGAGAGAGCAACTCGGTATTTTAGAGGGGTGAGGGGGGTACCCGGCACCTGGAGGAAAGGACACAAGGTGGGAAGCAACACAAGAAATGCTTATTTCCATAACAACAAATGCACATCACATAGGCCCTGCCTTCTGAACGCATCTTTTCTTACTGTAAACTGAAGGAAGGCTCCAAAATTTAGGGACAGACCCTCGATATCTGCACAGCGACTTCAGCAAGGGTACGATAGGCTGTAGTGGGGAAAAATCAGGTCCCCAGAGCAACCACCGAGAAGGGCTCTGCTGGGGGACAGACAGGCTCATGGAGGGACCTGTCCCCTCCTGCCGCACAGGCTCAGGCGGGAAGACACGGGGGGGATTCCATCAAACAGCATTTTATCCCATTTTAACCAGAGTTTCGTAGCCCGCAATCCCTCCGTTTTTCCAAGCACCAGTAACAACCTGCCCCTCCAGTGACAAAGGGATGAAATTAAGGAGCGTGTTACGCTTTTCTTTTAAACCCTATCCCTTTACAGCTCTAGAACTAAAGCTGGAATAAACCCAATGATGTCCCCTTCTCATTCACCCACTGTAAATGCAGAATAACCTCCGAAAGGAGTGCAGCAATGACGACTGGCTCCTTTGGGAGAGACACCAGCACTGAGTACCCACCCCAACATTATTTTCTGGAGTTCTGACAGAGACGGCGATGGGAAACGACAGCTTTTGCAGAGAAGCCTTTAGTTTAATTATTCCAGTAGCAAAACTTATAAACATTAGGATATCCAGAATTACTAAAGCTGATTCCACCCCAGAGGGAAAAAACTCTACAGTAAGAAGATGAGAATAGTCCTCCAGCAGCATCGAGCCTTTTCCTAAAAGCCTCTCTGGCCATTTCAGAAGCATAAAACCCACTTTCTGGGCCACCATCCACAACAGAGCCCCAGCCAAAGGCAGGCCCAAACCTGGCCGGTTTACAAGCAGATAACGTCAAACCCCAGTTAAGCTGCGGGATGTATCCCCGAACACAAGAGCTCCACACTGCTCGTCTCCAAAAAGCTGTGACCCAGAAAAAGGCAGGGCCATTCTTACACACGATATTAAGCTTTGACGGCTGGAGGAGGAAAGGGGAACCTAGAGGACGGGGAGGTGGGAAAAGAAACTCCTCCAGCAAATTCGGAGCCCAGCAGGCGCTTGCTGCTGAGCATCTTCCCCCCCCCCATCCCCTTTCCCACTCCTTCTCCCTTTGGCTTGGGCAGAACAAGCATTTTAGAGACGGGGATGTAATTTGTCAGGAAAGGAAACAAACAAACAAACAAACAAAAATAAAGCACGTGTAGGTGCCTGCGCGATACCTGCGACAGACTTCAGCAGTGAGAGAGGCCACCAAAGTCCTCCGTAAGGAGAGGATGAACTCACCAGAGGTGACATAGATCCATTGGGCAGATACGGGTCTGAGAGCATGAGGAAGGGGTAGCCAGAATACGCAGATCCTTTATACATCCCCGGGTCCTGATGCTTCATACCTGCTGAAATTAAAGTTCCCCGTCAGGTTTCGCCTTACGAGAGACGACTCTTCTGCCTGTTGGGGGGGTTACAGCCCATTTCGGGAGTCTTTTTGCATTGTACCCCACGGGGAAGGTGCTGAGGTCCCACCGGGGGTACATTGGGAAGCCTCGCTGCTGTCAGGAGTGGCTTTCCCCAGGGGGAGTTGTGGTGGCGGCCAAGTTGGCATCCCTTACTCCCGGGGGGGTTGTGGGGTGGCGGGCATGGGGACCAGGGGGTTCACCCACCCTGGGGATGGCGAGTGCTTGGCTGGACGGGCCGAGCTGGAGGGGGGATTGGGGNGAAGGCGTTCTCCGGGATCTTCTCCTCCTGCTCGCCCTCGTCCTTGAAGGCCAGCATCTCGTCGGTGGCCCCCAGGTCGTCCCCGCCGCCGCTGCCCAGCTGCGGCATTTTCCTCCCGCCGCTCCCTCCCGAGCCGCGCAGCAACTTTCCCGGCG
>VXBJ01006833.1:204897-239364 GCA_013400055.1 Nycticryphes semicollaris
AGCACGGCCCGACTCACCCCCACCACCCCCCACCCCGCCCCGGGGAGTTTGGGGGTGCGGGGTGGCCCGATGGTGGGCATTTCTGAGGGTTCGATGTGGCCCCCGGCAAGCTGCGCGCATCTGTATGCACAAACATGCGTGTGCACATCTGGACACACATGTGTCTCTGCTTGCGTGGCTGTGTATGCACAGGTGTGATTGCACATACCTCTGTGTACACCTGTGCACACGTGTACACAGGCTAGCCTGCACAAACTTCATTGCACACACATCTGTGCACACGCGTGTACACAGACACACCTGCACATACCTCTGTGTACACCTGTGCACACATATGTACACGGNTGTATGCACAGGTGTGATTGCACATACCTCTGTGTACACCTGTGCACACATCTGTACACAGGCAAGGCTGCACAAACCTTGCACATCGGTGCACATGTGTGTATACAGGCAAGACTGCACATACCTCCGTGTACACACATCTGTGTACATATGTGTACACAGGCACACCTGCACATACCTCTGTGTACACCTGTGCACACATATGTACACGGGCAAGACTGCACAAGACTGTGCATACACATCTGTGCACACATGTACTCAGACACACCTGCATATACCTCTGTGTACACACATCTGTGCACATGCGTGTACACAGACAAGACTGTGCATACCTCTGTGCACACACATCTGTACACACACATGTGCACAGCTGCGACTGCACATACATATGTGCACAGACATGTGTGCACACAGTTCTGCACACACATCTGCATATGTCGGTGCCTGTTTGCACACACACATCTTCCCACATGTCCACGCACAGCTCTGTGTGCGCAGGTCTGCGTGTGCACGGTCTGTGTCTCTCCAGGTGTGTACACCTACACACACATCTGGACACATCAGCACACACAAGCACACATCTGGCACATGTGAGCACTCACACACCTACACACACATCAGTGGGATCCACACATGTGCCCAGACACATCAGCACAAGTGAGCACACTACTGTGCACATCTGCACACACATCAGCACATATATGTGTGGGCACACAGAGACACATCAAGACATATATGTGCACACACAGACACATATGAGCGCATACATGTGTGTGCACACACAGAGACACATCATATCTGTGTACGCCCAGGCACACATGAGCACATACATGTGTGGGCACACACAGAGACACACCAGGATGTGTACATGAGTACACACAGACAGGTCAGGACATATATGTGCACACATAGAGACACATCAGGGCATATATGTGCACACACAGAGACATGACAGGACATATATGTGCACACACAGGCACACATCAACACATACAGGTGTGGGCACACACAGAGACACATGAACACATACATGTGTGTGCACACACAGAGATATCAGGATGTCTATCAGTGCACACAGGCACACATCAGCACACCTATGTGTATGCACACACAGAGACACATCAGGACATATCTGTGCACACAGAGGCACACATGAACGCATACATGTGTGTGCACACACAGAGACACATCAGGACATATATGTGCACACACAGGCACACATGAGCACATACATCTGTGTGCACACAGACACACATCAGGACATATCTGTGCACACAGAGGCACACATGAACGCATACATGTATGTGCACACACAGAGACACATCAGGACATATATGTGCACACACAGAGACATGACAGGACATATATGTACACACACAAGCACACATGAGCACGTCTATGTGTGGGCACACACAGAGACACATCAGGACACATATGTGCACACACAGGCACACATGAGCACATCTATGTGTGGGCACACACAGAGACATCAGCACATCTACGTGTGGGCTCACACACACGTGTACACACGCCGAGCTGGGTGCCCGTGGCGGTGGGTGCTGGGGGTCAGGCGTGGGTGCCGATGGCGGGGCCCGGGGCGATGCCATCCCCGCAGCTCCCGCCATCGGTCCCGCAGCCCCGGCCCCTTGGCAGGCACAGCCGGGACCTCGGCTCACAGAAAATTATTACTTTTCCTGACTGGCCCCGAGGGTCAGGAAACATGAAATTAAGGTCTTCGCAGCCAATTTCGAAGGCACTAGACACTTCTGTGTCGGCGTCGGAGTTTTTTTGGGTTTGTTTGGGGGTTTGTTTTTTTTTTCTGTTGTTGTTGTTGGTTGGGTTTGGTTTTTTTTTTATTTTTTCCCAAGCAGTTCCCATGGAAAAGGAAACTCCCCATCTCTTGTGATCACCCACGACAGGTCCTGTGCATGTCTCCGGTAGCTTAAAACAACACACCGATATTTATTTTCCTTAATTAAGATTGCATAAGATAGCCCTGGGTCCTGGAGACTTCTCTACAGACTGTAATGACGCCATGTAAATTGTTTTTTATGACCCAATATACTCCATATTGTCACATTCAGCCCTTGAATAGGAAGCTAAAAATCTCGGTCCCTATTTTTCTTGTTAATTAGGGTATTATTACTAGGGATATAATCTCATTACTTTTTGGGGAGGAGAAGAACTAGTTGGAGCCACTTTGAAAAGTCCCGAAGATATTTAAATGAAGCGAAATCCGTCTTTCTGCTAATTGCTGATTTTGCATGACAGAGAATTAATTCCTGGCCTGATCTGGAGGAGGGGGGGGGGAGGGGGGGGCGCAGTTTGTGCTGGGCTAAAGGGGACGTGAGAGGGAAAGGACACTCTTGGCTCTTTATTTCCACGCCCCCAAGACCTCCCATCCAAAAGAAGGAACGGGCTACCCCATAGGAAACTCCTTCTGCAAATTTCCATTCCTTTAAACATCACAAAAATAAACTAAGCTGCAGCCACTTTGAGCAACAAGGATTTGAATGAAATAGTTGCTACTGTAAGATTTATTTTTTATTATTATTTTTTTTTTCCCTTTCAGATGATCCTCTGGTTTTGCATGTGGGAAAGAAAAAAAGAAAAGAAAAAAAAAAAGAATCGTCTGAGATTTACAGCCCTCCCAAATGGAGATAAAGCCTTGGCAATGAGTTGGAAACCTGTTGTAATCTGTGATCCAGGAAACAAAGAGCCTCATTAATGCAGAGACTTTGGTGAGCCTTTGATGTTAGCTAGCATAGCATTCACTCTCGGTTCCATTTGCATTTAAACATTCATAAAAACATCATCTCTGCTTCCTTTGCCTTAAGCAATTTAGGGAGTAAAGTATAGCTTCTATTTAAAGAAACCCACTGTGGTGAGGCTTAGAATACAAATATCACATAATCTTCAAGCAGAGCAAATATTTTATCCTACGTTTCTGGTGGGCACGTTTAATAATGTCACATTTAAGACCCAAAATAAAAGATCCGTCTCATTTGCCTTAACCTTACCCCACGGATTGAGTGCAAAAGGGGCCCTGTTAATTCTAAATATACTACATAGCAGCTTGTGGAAGGGAGAGAATCCAGGGGATGGGGCAGTACGCACAGGAGCTGAGGTTTTGATCGCTGCCTGCCGACAGCAAGGTGCCCAAATCCCTGTTTAGGCCCACACCACTGAAAATTTGGAACGAGGTGGGGTTGGTTTCATAAATACATCGCTCTTGGATTCATAAATACATTGCTCTTTGAGCTGCAGAACCTCCCCCCTGGTTTTTGAATATGGGGTAGACACAAGATGGATTGATTGATTTTTTTTTTAAATATTACATTTTTAAGAAACAGGAGTATAAAAGGGAAATACTTAAAAAAAAAAAAAGCAAAGCAGAACAAGCCTAACACGTGGAGATTTTCTTCCAAGAGAAGGCACCATTGCTCCCGGATGGCAGCACGTGGGGAATTTGGGGAATCACTTAGGAAGCAAAAGCCTATCTTTCCTAATATTTCCAAGAGCATTACCCACCAACACGCTTATGAGACGTGGAAAAGCGCTAGAAGTATTGGAATTGCTGTTTGGAGATATTGAGCTGCAGTGGTTCCCGTTTCACTCTACCAGTCAAAATAAGAGAGTGACTTGAAATCGATCCCCTTCACATCAAGAACTCTTTACATTTTCACTCAAATATAAGGAAACCTTTACTTCTGGTGCCGCGCGTCAGTTCAGCCAGACCGGTGGGTTAAGAATTATAAGCAAGTTTCCTATAAGAATAATATCCAAAAATTAAAAACTGGAATGGAAAACACTTGAAAACAACCTTACCTTGGATAAAATATTTCTGGAGCTGGATCAAAGCGAAACGAAAAGCCTGGCTCACTTGTCAGATCATATCTGCGCTCAACTTCAAGGTCTGATTTGTATTATTTACATGGAAAAGGTCCCAAGAAACCAATTTGGCACTAAGTATCTTCATTACGTTTTTTCGCTTGTATGGGTGATTAAATCAATCTAGGGTTCCCATTTTAATTTTTTTGGAAAGGTGCAGCCATCTGTGAATTTAGGAACTTTTCTGATGTCATCTTGGTGCTTCAGATGTACTTTCCCTCCCCCCCCCTCTTTTTTTTTAAAAATTTATTTAATAAGGACACTTTTAAAGGAGCACGGTTAGAGTTTTCTAACTGTCCGTCTAGTACCTGTTTAGAATTAAGGGTGTATAACAACTTTTTAGGACTTTTTTAACTGTGACCCGTGTGGAGAACAGTCAAGCAGATTAAATTATAACCCAGGCCGCCTGTCTGTCAGCCCCTCTGTGTTTATCAGCGCCTTCTCCCAACGCTGTGTGTGAAACTCAGCACATGCGTTTGGCTTCACCGCAGACATTGCATTCAGTAAAGCCTCTAAAAGTCCTTTTAAAGGACCTTAAAGTCAGTGTCAATGTTGCCACTCGTTTCTCTCAGGCTGGGGTTTTGCCTTCTGTTCTTTAAAAGGGGCTTCAGAGGGAAGCACTTGGATTTACTTATTTTTTTTTTCTTTTTCATTTATTTAATAGAATTGGTTTGGAGTAGTTCCCCTTTTACTCTTTTTGGACACATTTTGTCCTCGCACACAGGTTTATTTCATTTGGGTAAGGGACACATCTATCCCTGGCAGGTTGAACATCCTACCTCTGCCTTCCTCTTTCATTCTAAGCCCTTTCCCTGATACGCGTACACCAACCAAAGTGTGTTTTAATTTTAAAACAGATTTATTTCAGCATGGGTTTTTGTTTGGTTTTTTTTGTTGTTGTTGATGTTCGTTTCTTTGTTTGGCTTTGGTTTTTTTTTTTTTGTTGTTGTTTTGGTTTTTGTTTTTTCCATAGCCAATTAATCAATTCTCTACAAACAGAGAAACCTTCTAAATATTTACTGCTCTCTTGGAGAGGCATTCGCAGGGTCGTCCTGTAAGGAGGGCTTGATTGATGGATTGGCAGCGTGGAGGGTTCGGATGCGAGGGATGCAAACCCCCGTGCGAGGTTCCAGCTGGGCGCAGGAGCCGCGGGAGGACAGGCTGGTACCAGCTGAACTCATCCTGGCAAGTGACCAGCGTAAATCAGGCCACTGAAAGCTCTGTTTTGCCCAAAGGGGTTTACACTGGTGTAATTACCTCGGCGTAGTCATAGCAGGAACATTTCCTTAGTCTAGACAAGCTCTAATAGGTAAAATAGATCTATCGTTTGCAACTGGAACCTCTCGACCCAGCTGAGGCAAGCGCAAAACCTCCCGTTCTTCCTCCCCACTTGCCTTTCCCTTGCCCGGGTACAGCAGGACGTCGTGATGGTTTGGAACATCTTCCAGTTTCACTGGTCTGTGACAAAAAGGAGCCAAGCAGTCTCTCAGCCATTTCCCTCCTTGATTCACTCGACCCATCTTAATCTTGCACGATTTTAAGTGTTTATTTGACTTCATGCATTGATCTGAACTACTTAAAGGATTCACTGGCAGCTGCCAAAAGATGGCTTTTAAATTACCAAGAGAAAATCGACTCCCTGACGTTGCAATATTTAAGTTGCTTTCGAATGTCTACATGATTTTCTGGAAATGTTTCCAGCTTTTTGGGCTGGAGACTCCTTTTTTCCCCCTTGGGAGGTAAATAACGCCAGCGCTGCAGTCTGCCGGCTGGGGCCAGCATCCCGCTTTCTCCAGGAAAAGAGGATAATCTCATTCCAAAGACTTCATCAGATGTCAAAAACCATAGTGTGAAATCCAGTTTGGAGACAGCGATCCTGGGGCAACTCCCTGTGCGTTTGGCACAACGTGGCAGGAGCCATTGTCAAGCCCCCCTTCCACCCCTTCAGATTTTGGGTTTTCCTCCGTTTAGAAGATACCCTCTTGTTTCAATTTCATCAGGTTGGAAGGACATCTCTTGGGGCAATTTTCACTCAGAAAGTCTTCTTACAAACCACACTTCAGATTATTAAAGGCCCTTATAAGACTCATCTATTTTTCACTCTGCTGTGTTTCGTTCACCTCTTGCAGTTGGAACCGGACCAAGCAACCGGCACCGTGTTTAATATTCCTTATTACTTTCACTGTCGGGTTCTCAGGCGCTTTGACCGATGCTGAAAGATCTGAAATTCAAACAGGAAGGAGCATGTTTATTTGTTTACAAAAAACACTTTTCCAAGGCTGCCTCCTGTGGTCATACAACCATCTGAGTAGTCCCTGCTCCGATGAGTCATTCCTCTAAATTAAAAGGACCCATGAAGAGGGATTTGCAGAATCACACTCATTGCTTCCACAACCGTTTTTCTCCAAACTGTAGGGAAAAGTGTGATGGTTTTGGGGTCCATAAAACCTTATTTTTACCAAACAAAAGTACTGGAGTCCTTACAAGCCAATAGAAGCAGCCCCTTGCTGTGCATTTGGTACAATAGGCTTAAAGTACACTTTGTCCTGGGATTCCTGTTTGTACATCGGATGGAACAAAGTACAGGAGAAATCCAAATATTGTTCTTTTAGCTCAGGCTCTGGTCAGACACACCATCCAGGCTGCAGCAGAGCCTGGTTAAGAGGGGGTTATCCAGAGCTAACTGCTTCTTCCCTTCTTGCACGTCTCCCGCCGAAGGTGATTGTGCTCCATCAGACGGAGCAGCACAATTTCACATGTAGGCACTCCCCAACCTGCTTCTGTCTGAATAAGCCCGTTTCTAAAAGACAACATGAGTAATTTCAAAAAAACATGGGCAATAAGCTACTGAATTGAGTGGCGGACAGTGATCTGCTAACTTCATTTTAGCTGGGACCTGGGACATCTGCCTGGAGAATGGCTGTCTCTGAACGCTCAGGGATGTCCCCGAAAGGAGTAAGACCCAAACCAGAGGCTGCTTTGCTGAGAGGTACCTGGTGCTGCTGGGGAAAAGCGAAAAGGGTTTAGGATTATTATGAGAACCTTGGCTGCAGCTCTTTCTGTGATCCCCACATTAGCACATCAAACTCCCAGGGAGAAGAGCTGGAGGCTCTGGCAGTCTCCTGCCTTCCACCAACACGCAGTCGAGTCCCATGGCAGGAAGCCCTCCCTGGTCAACCTTCTTCCCAGCACCCCAGCCAGGCAGAAAGAAAAGGGGAAAGAAATGGAAACAGCTGGTAGGAAGTGAGACTAAAAGGGAATTGTCAGGGTAATGGTGGTGGGATAGGGTGGCCAGGTTGGAAGCCAAAGGAAAATGATTCCAATCTCAAAAAGCCACCCACATCACGTGGGGTGTATTGATCTCTTCTGATCCATCACTGCCAGCCCCACTCCTACGGCAAATGGTGGCTTTCTCTGCACTTACTGGGGTTTTTTCCATGTTGTTTTTAGTCTATAACGGTTGCCTGCAGTGGGAAAGAAGGAAAAATAATTGAAGAGCTGAGGAGGATAATGAAGCAGGGAAAAGAACATGGGATTAGGAGGGGAACACTGAATTTATAAACATTCACTCCCGAATTACTGAAAGGAAAAGGAGGAAAAAACCGAACATATTTAGAAATCTGAATTCAGAGAGGCAGAGCTTTTTGCTAATGAATGCAGAACACTTCATTTACCACTTGGAAGATACGCTTATTTATTTTGCAGATGTTACTTCTTTCAGATCTTTCCTGATGACTTTCTCAAGACACACTGACAACAAGCCTTGTCAGCGTCAGACTGCTCTGCACTTCAGACTGAAAAAGGAAAGAAAGGCGAGGAAAGGTAAAATGTGGAAGGAAGGCTTCTATTCCTGCATCGTTTATGCCATCATCCCCCTTATCCTTGCAATTCTCCTCTTGCCAGCAGTTTCATCACTCCCCCTGGTTCAGATGGATGGGGGGGGGGGGGAGGCAGACCTTGTGCAAAGCACGGTTGCTCCTGTGCTTCTCCACGCTTCTGAAGTGGCTATAAAGAAAGCAGATTAAAGCGGCATTAAAAGCTGTGCAACAAATCCTACCATATTAAGCAGGACAATTCTCATGGCTGTGCCGGGCCAGCTGAACAGAAGGGGTGCCTTGGAGTTGAACTGCATGTTTCAACAGTATGTTGTTCTGAAAAGTGTTGTATATGTGCCGACATCCGCTGTTGGCATGTGTACTGACTGAAGCTTGCCAGCTCCTTCTAATCTGGAAAGAGGAGACATGCAGTGTTAAATACATGTGTCATCACTAGTTATTCCGCCCCCCCTGCTCCCCTTCTCTCCCCCCCCCTGCCCAATTTTATCATTTGGTTGTGCAATATATTTGAACCAAGTCAGCCCATTTAGTTCAGATGAACCTAGGCCAAGTAACTGTTCTGGAGCTGACTTCAGAGGCTTGAGAGGAGTTGCTGGAGTAGCTCTTCCATCAGTAAAGGCAAACACTCTGTTACGCTCCTTATTCTCCTCCTCAGACAAAGGCCTTTTGGTAGGGTTGCAGTCGGGGAGCCCCTAAGAAAGCAAACCAACCGCGCGGCTCGTTGCATCATAGGACTTCTGACTCCCGTCACTTTAAATCTTACAGGCAAACCTGGGTCAGGCTTAAGTGGGACTCACAGAGAGGACTCCGAGGAAACCCATGCTGCCAGGGATGGTTTTGGTGACTCAGGATGTGACACAGGTTCTTCTGAGTCAGGACTGAACCAGTGCTCTTGCATGACCTGAGCACACTCAGGCTTAGGATGTTCTTTAGACTAAAAGCCTGACCACTCGTGCCAGTGGGGGTCCTGGGAGACTTTTGCACTCATACAGATGGCAATTCCAGTCTCCCAGTCAAAGTTCAGCTGTATTAGTTGTGTTTTCCCTCATAACTGCTGGTATGTTGCCAATTATTGGCCCTTTAAGGCTGTGACCATGATCATGCAGCCCTGAAGTATGAAGCCCAGCAGCTGGTTGTGATGCACCGTTAACGAGGAAGTTGGAAGCAACTGCCACACCTGGGCAACTGCCTCATCAGCTGCTCAGTATTTAAGGCAGAGATGTCAGGGCTCTCTCCTTTCCTTTCCCCCAACAGTGGCCAGAGTGCTAGAGGTATGTGAGTTCTCTCATTTCAATCAAGCTTTTGTAGGCCCACCTTTGGGTTCCTGGGATGACTTGTGCTCTGTGCTGCACCATCAGCGCCCCACTGGTCACGAGGTATGCTCAGGAGTCACCCATTGCTCTCTTCTGTTTGTGTTCAATGGCTTTGGTCTTCCTTTTCTTGTCCAACAAGCAGGCTGGTAACAAGTCCTGAATACAGTCAGGAGCCCAGGGTACATCTTGGTGCATCCTGGTCTGGATTTTAGTTTGGGACTCTCAGTTTTGGACTGACGTGTGTAGGAATTTGTGTTCTTAATCCTGTGGTGAATCTGTGATTTGTCTGCTTGATGTGCATGGGTCTAAGGATGACTCAGTAGTGGCAGATGATGTGTTTTCAGAGGCTATGGAGATGTGGAAGGAGTACAGTTACAATAGGCAGCCTGGTAACAGACAACTAGAAGTTGCTAAAAGTTTTGATGACTAGAGAAGAAAGCACAGAAGCAGCAACTTTATAAGGACAGGGAGAAAAAGTACATACAAATGTGATACTCGATTTAGTGTCTAAAAATGAATTATGTTACAAGATGCTTTCATCTTACTATAGGTTAGCATTCTCCAGCTTTTTATATTTGTGTATAAATATTTTTCTTGAAGTAAAGTCAGCCTAATTGGAAGTAAGAGCTATTCTATGTCGTTTATTTTAATACTGTAATATATTTCCCCTACTTAATCATTGCTATTTCTAAATATAAATTTCCTTTCCTTTTCTTTCAAGTCACTTAAAATGAAAGGGCCTCCTTTACTCTTTGACCTCCTCTAACAAGCAGACCCTTGAAATGCAGCATTTCCAGAAAGCAAACTGCAGGAACAACAGATGGATTTAGTAAATTACAGCCTGCAGATGAATTGTATGAGGAGTCAGTTTGGGATGGAGGCTTAAAATACACAGAAATTTTCTGTGCTGTAGCTTGTTTCTTGCTGTCAAACACTGCCTGGTAAATGTGTAGCTTGTGTGATGTTGGCTTTCTGCACTGATTGATTTGTAGAAGCCATCCCATCCCAAATTACCAGCTATTTGGGTCTCAGCCTGCAATCCTCCCCAGCCAGGAGACTCTGTCCTCTAGGTACGTTTCAGTATTTTGCATTTCTTTTATTTGCTAAAGCTACTCTGACAGACTGCTTACACTGATCAGCAGATTCTAAAACCTGTTTGTGGTTTCCCGGGGATTTCATAGACAAATTAGTGCATGTGTATTTGCAGGATGGGTGACTTCTAAATGATAAAAATGTAGTTTATAATCAAAGTGCCTTTCTTCTAACAAGACTCATGAGCGAGGTATTTGCTTATCTTCCAACATGTTAATCCTTTTCAGGATTAACAACTTGTTTTTTGACCAAAGCGTGATGTGGATTCTGCAGACCTCGCTGACAGACCTAAATCTCACTGAGTTTGTGAGGTGTAATTGTGTAC
The DNA here is from genome assembly GCA_013400055.1 of Nycticryphes semicollaris. Taxonomy (NCBI): domain Eukaryota; kingdom Metazoa; phylum Chordata; class Aves; order Charadriiformes; family Rostratulidae; genus Nycticryphes; species Nycticryphes semicollaris. The sequence continues at coordinate 215,700 of VXBJ01006833.1, forward strand.
GAGGGCTGCAGGAATGGACCCTCACCTCAGGAGGTTTCCTCAACGTGCTGTAGCTTTTGCTCTGGGGTTTGAAGCTCCAGGACATATTTGATATGGAGCAGCAGCAGCAGTAAGTTGTCATTGTGATCAAACACAAAGCTTCTGCGGTGAAGAATAAATTATTTGCATGGGTGTGATGAACATTTGAAGGGAAGTTGATAAGTTGGGTGTTGAGCACTGGGAAAAAAAAATCTGAAAATCATCCACGTTGTTCTTCGTGTTAGAAACTGAACACTGAAACATTGAAAGGAGCTCATCACTGGCTCTGGTTATTAAGGGTCTTCTGAAATTACTATCTCCAAGATAGCATGGCAATCAATACAGGATCAGGTAGGCTCAAGACTTTTGACATAAATAAGGATTTATGAGCAAATTGGTCTAGCGGGAGGTGTCCCTGCCCAGGGTAGAGGGGTTGTAACTGGATGATCTTTAAGATCCCTTCCAACCCAAACCATTCTATGATTTGTTTCTTCTCTTACATTCATAAGGTGATCTACAGCAATTTTCCATGCTCTGCCTGAGTTTGCAGTCCTTGAAGTCACCTACATTTAAGTCAGTTGAGTGACAGACTTCACCAAACCTCCCAGCAAGGGTTTTGCATGGACCCAATGTTGTTTGGTGTGGGGTTCACAGGAACTGCGTCTGCTTTAGTGGAAAATATTATTCCCTTTTGTAAGGAAAATGTGTGTATGGTAATAGCGAGGGTGTTAATGACAAGAAGAATCTTGTAGACACTTGGGAAACTTGTGCAAAATATTCTCAGTGTGAGTTTCTCCTTGTCCTTCTGAGTGCAGGCTGAAGTATCAGCAGCTGAAGCTCATTTCTTCTCTGGCCCCCAGGTGGTACCAACTGGGGACCTCTCACTATGCAGCTCATCTCCCATCCCCAGGCATGGACTGGTGTGGGCCCAGGGTGTGTATGAGGCTTGCAGAGAGCATCTGTCTGGCAAGGTGGATGCTGCCTCCAGGGAACCTTCCTTTAGAAGAGCGTCTGGGGCTGTGAACGCTCCTCTGGCAGAGCGGGTCTCGGTGCTGCAGTGCTCAATGTTTGCCAGGCTCCAAATGTGATGCTGACACTTGGGAATGGTGTTACAAGACAATTTCCCCCATTGCTCGCAGATCCAAGCAGTTGTGCTTCTAAGAGGAACTGCTACAGCATGTGAATTTTAACACTTAACTGCAGTAAAACAGCAACCCTGGCCTGTCCTAGCGACTTTCTTCCAAGGCAGATACTATGAGTGAAAATACAATTTATTTATTTTTTTTAAATTTTATTTGCCTTTTCCAAAGGTCCTTCCCACAAGAGTTATCTGCATGGTAGGTTTCACTGCATTCCCAGGGCTGCTTCTATGTAAAAGGGCTGCAGCAGCACACAGGAACTGGAATAGCTTTCCCGTGACGTGATCTGTTACTGCTCTAAGGTTTGCAGCTCCCTACTACGGGCTGTTGATGCAGAATATCAGTGAGTTGTCACAGTGATCAAACAAAATCCTTCTCTTAAGCCACTCACGGCAAGGCTACATAACGGTTTCAGATCTGAAATGTCCAGCTGAAACTCTGCAGAGAACTGCTGAGGGAGGCAGAATGTAATTACCCATGCTGGAGCCTGTCCAGGTTTCCAAGGTTAGCACCTTTCATCTCGACATCAAATCCTTAATGACCACATGTGGGAAAGACATTTGTTCAGCATCTCATCTGGGGATAGAGCGTATCCCGAGTTACCGTGCCTCTGCTGGCATGGTGGAGTACTGGTTCAGCATCGGCCTGGAGGAAAAATGCTCTTAAAGTTGCCAGTCATACTTCATGGACAACCATGTGCTTCCTCTGGGGACTCCTATTTGAGTATAACCAGGACCTACTGATCTGATTTTTTTTTTTTCTCCCTCCTCCAAATAATCTGATCATCCATCCTTCTTAAAAGCTAATGGTGAATGCTGCAATTACCCTTCTTTCCAGGTTGCCAAATAAAATAATTAGAGAAGTAGGCACTGTGATTTTGGAAAGATACATCAGAAAATGAAGGGGAGTGATGACAGCATGTTCTCGTGGTGCCAATTCAAACACCGCTGAGGAGATTCAGAGCTGCTTCCTGGAGAATCCGGGCAGACCTTAAGAGAGATTCAGAGGGATTCACTCAAACGGAAGGATCACAGAAAGACTCCGCCTCTAAGCCCATGGAAATACAGCTGGGGAATAGCCTATAAAGTGACTTTCTTGAGCAGAATGTAATATTTAGAAAGCTGATGGAATGAATGATCTGAAGCATCTTTAAAGAAGATATTTGTTGTGGTATCCAAGATGGTCTAGCTGAAGCAAAGAATCAGCAGTTGCGTTTAGCTGTTCATTAGTCTTGTTTAGACTCTATCAAAGACTTCTCTTCATGGCCATTGAACGCATTAAACTTTTCACTCTATTAATCTTAGTTTAATTGTAACTTTTTATTAAAAAATATAGGTTATGAGAGTTTGAAGCATGTTGAATAAAAGCACAAAAACGTGTGCATGTGGCTGAGATGATCACGGATACCTCATAACACACTGAACACAAACTGTATCCAGGCCGTAATTCTTAATGGGCATGGAGAAATACCTCTTTCTCAGCAGTGGTTTTAATTGCTGAATGAACAACTGGATCCCAGTTTTCCCTCTTATAATGAACTACACGATTGTCCCCACATTTCAAGGTGGTGCATAATGCTTCAATTTAAATCTTGGTGGGTTTTTTTAATCCTGATTGCACATCCTTGGTGTGAAGGTCTATTTCAGCTGGTTACACCCACTGCTCTATAGGTACCTTGCAGTGATGGTATGTAAGTACTTTCATTTTACGTGTTGGAAAAGTGAAACTTAGATGTTGTTTGTACAAAGTTAGTCAGAAACTGAGCTTCTCAACCTCTCTTCCATTACTGATACTGGAGCACACCACTACAAAGGAGGGCAGGGGAAGCTGAGTTTGCCCATTTCTAATAGCACAACATTTCCTCAGCCCACTGCGAACCTTCCTGGATTCTGTACAACATATTTTTGTTCCTGTGAAGCAGCATTTGAAGAGCAATAAAATTCTAACTTGTGAGCTGAAGGAAGACAGGGCTAAACTTGGGTCAAATTCTCCCCTTCAAAAGGCCATTTTGTTTTCAGATTATTGACACGTATCTGTTTCTTATCAGTCCAATTTCTAATCTGCTAAGCAGGTGAGTCCCAGTTCTGCCTGGCATTTGTCACATTCAAGCAGGTATCTGCTCTACAGAGCCCAAAGGCTTGCAGGTGCAGTTTTGCTATCTGTTTCTCTGGACTCCCTCTGTGATGGTGGAGGGAAACCAGCAGGAATTTGGTGGCTTCTTGTGTAGTGTGGCACTGTTTTCTTAGGAAGAACAGCTGTAAACCAAGAAAGAGAAGATAAGAGGTTGGATCAGTCCCTGTGATAACTTACAGAAAGATTTGTCAAAGATTTTTTTGTGTGTGCGTGTGCACATAAATCTAGCCCTTGTAAAAGCTGTGGTTGTTTTCCCTTGAGGAATGTAAATCCCATTGAGCCAAAGAGAAGCTACAGAGGTAGTACAGCAGCCATAACCACTGGGTGCCTCCCCTACAGTTGCTCTGCATCCTTGTTGAAGAGGAGCAAGAAGATGTCCTCATGTTCTGCATGGGTCTTTCTAGGGGTTCCAGTAACTGTTGGGTCATGAAGTATTTTGTTGCAAGATGCCACATTCTTTAGGGAAATTAGGAGCACAATGGCTCTCAAATACTTAATACAGAGGTGTAAAGAAAGGACAATGTAACAACCAGATCACATAGAGTTGACCATCTAGAGACTACATGAAGATCATCTTGTCTATGAAACATAAATTTCCATTAGGGAACATTTTTCCTTCCTCATGGTTAAATGAATGCATGACTGCATCCAGATGGTGTTTGGGATGTGGTCCCTTTGAACCTCCACCAGAATCTGGTCATGCACTTTGTCTCCCATCTTTCTGTCAGTGGCACACTCCAGCAACATGTCTGGGTTGGTACATTTTGGTCTTTTTTTAGAAATAATAATAAAAGCAACACATGCTCTTCTTCAGCTGGTGCTATGCTGTAGCTCAGGACAGGCTCGTGAACGTGCTTTCAATGCCATGAATAACTGTGAAGTGAACTGGAGCCATTACCACATGTTCCTGGGAAAAGTCTCTTAAATGCTTTTGGTTTTAGGTATTGGAAAGCACAAGGTTTCTGCCTGATTCTCATTCCTGATGCTGAAAGCCTCTCTGCAATGGGGGGGTAGTTGGTATGCCAAGAGCCATGCTGGCTCTGAGACGTGGCTGTCCTGTCCCCTTTCTAAGCCACCCTTGCCCCTCAGACACAGAGTTTGGGGGATAAAATGTCTGTTTGCAGTCAGTGTATTGTGTCTTAATGGACTAAGAGACGCCTGGGGCACACCTTGTGCTGGTTGTAGCTGTGCTGTGATATCAACAGCACCCTGCCATCTCCAGGTGGGGCTTGAGTACCCCGTGGTGCCGGGCAATGGCATGTGTGGTTAACCTGCCTCAGGCAGGCTGCCTGCAGCCATCTGGATCCAGCTGGGATGGCTGATGCCCTCCTCAGAGGGCTGTACTTGGGGCTGAGGCCAGCAAAATGGTTGTCCTTCCCCTCCAGCCTGCTTCCTGCTACTCCCTGAGCAGGCAGAAAAAATGTCTGATGGCCAGGTGGGAGGAAGACTGAGAACATATAGATTCCTGGCAGCCCTGTTTCTCCAAAACCTTCAAACCAGAGAAGGTTAAATGCAGAAAAGTGACGTGTTTCTTGCTGGTTTTGGTGCTGTGGGGTTAGCTGGCAGGACAGTGGGTGCTCAATGGGAGGCCAGCACTTGCTGAGGAGCCACCTGTCCCCACAGGGCTGGCTGAGGAGGTGGCTCGGGGACAGCTGTGTCCCTCTGCCCTGCTGCGGAATGAGCTGAGCCAACCTCTCCCCCTCCTCCTGCCCCCATGGTGCTCGCCTTGGTCTCCTTCCACACGCCTGGAGGAGGCCATGCACCTCACTCCCCTGCGGCCCCTGCCCAGCCCTGCTTGGCTCCTGCCCTCCAAAATTTATCCCCAGTCTTGGTGGAGTCTATAAAGTCCTTGTTCCTGCAGTCCCAAGGCTTGGCTTGCTTTCTGGCCTGTTTAAAAAAAAAACCAAAACAAAACCCCTTAAAAATTCTAGTTCTCATGACTCCAAAGAAAAGCTTGGTAAAAAGGACCCTGATGTTTTGACCGGAAAGGAAGAAAAAGCCTGAATATCTCTATTGGTTTTTGGGTCTTTTTTTAATCTCATGATTTTATTTTTTACTCAAATCTCTCTATTTTTTTCCCCTTTCTGTGTGCAGTCTGACTAATGACTTTTGTAAACTTGCGTTGGCAGAACTAACAACAGCTTAAATAAAATGACTAATTGTTTTCATTCATCAGCTATTCATTGCAAGAGCAATTATAGTTTCAGTGTTCTGCCCCCAAATGAGGGCCAGATCCTGCAGTCATGTATTATTTATGTTACCTGTCTCCCTATTTACATTCTTCAGCACATAGATGGCTCTGTTCAGTGTCCAGGCCCCTTCTTGTAGAACCCAGTTGCTTCAGATTTGGGTCAGAATTTGGCCAATCCAGCTCATTATTTCAAGCAAGAAATAAATTACTATTATTGTATCTTCATTTGTTCATATGGTGGTAGTGGCTACTAAAAGGTTAAGATGCCCTCACTTGCCTTTTTCTGTTAAGCTGAAATTTAGCTCCAAAGACAAGTTGCTGTACTATCAGTAAGACATCAGGTTCATTTTTTGAAGAATACTAAATATTTCCAGCTCGTTAGTCAATGCCTTTTAATTTTGCCACATATAAGATTTAAGGGGAAAAAAAAAATCCCCATAGCAAACCTCAGATTTCCTTGACGAAGCACACCCAGTATGTGAAAGAACCAGAAACAGTTTTATTTGAAATGGTTAAATAAAAGACTAATTTTTCACCTGCCTGTTTGACATGAGTTGTAGGATGGACTGAGTAAGCTGCTCTGGGAATGGAGCTCGTGTTCCCCGATGCCCCGGGTAGGGGTGAGGGATGAGTCTCAAAAGGTCTCATCGTCTGGGATTTTGTCGTAGTTATGTGGTTAGAAATCACACCAGGATGGAACAGCTCAGCAGGGATTCAAGTCCTCTCTCCTCCGAAGGTCCACTTGTGGTCGCGTACGCTGTGTGCCTGGGGCACAGGGAGTGTTCAGCCCGCAGGAGCTGTGGGAGAAACGTGTAGGAATGGAGTCATCTTGTTATAGGCGCCTCCATCGGTGAATCCTTATTGCTTTTCTTGCTGCTTCACTACAGCATGGAAGAGTCACAGAGATTATCTACTTTGGTTCTGTCTTAGAGCTGAAATTGAGCCAAGTAAACGCAGTTTTACTGGGTGCTGTTGAATTCTGGCCATGGATTTGAAAGTTTGTAATGTTCCCTTGTCTTTCCAGTGGGCAGCAGGAAAACTGAGGCTGTGAAAATCATTGAAGTCTAAATAAGGAATTTCTCATCTAATCCAAACTTCTATAACTCGATCCTATTTATGCTACTACTTTTGTGCGTGTGATACTCTGAAAGGTACAGCATTCATTCCCAAACCCCCTTATCTGCTTTTTGTCCACAAAGCTGCTGCCCTTGATAGCAAGCAATTCAAGGCCGGGGCTGGGGGAGAGAGGGAGGGAGGGGATTTGCTGTGGAATCAGTGAAAATGGGAATCTTAACACTCTACTTTGTACTTGGCAGATCTCAAAACACCTCACTAAGCAAAGGTGCCTAATTTCAAATCCTCCAGCCAGCCAACGTGCTGGTTAAGAAGAGGGAGGAGAAGCGTTGGTTGTAACTGAGCTATTAACTGTAGGTTTTGTGTCTTATAAAGTGGCAGTGTTGCTTTTCGAGGCTGATCAAGGAGCGGTGAATAGATTTGGGTTCCGCAGCCCTTGAATTGAATGCAAAATGCCGCTCCAATGGGAGGTGGACAGAGAAAGCCGTTCCTATTTTGGTATTTCCCCCTGCCAATGTCATGAGTAGCGTCTTCTTGGATTGCACAAAAGTAGCACTTGGCTCTTGAATATTCTAGGAGTAATCCTTAATGCTCAGGGGTAACAAAATGATACAAGAATTATGAATCTCGTATGAAGTTAATTTTAAACGCTGCATCTGACAGCAATTCTATTACAACATCAAAACTACTTTGCATACATATATATATATTTCTCATTTTCAAGGCTCTCAATATGATTTATGAGCAGCAATTAACTAAACCTTTTAACGCCATGTGATGGAGGTGTTGCTGGGCCCATTTATGAACCAGGCAAGCTGAGGCACAGAGGTGTCAAACGCAGCTTGGCAGGGATGTTATTGCAAAACAAGGACCAGAACCTAAGAACCCTGAATCACAGCCCCTACTCTAAGAGCTGTCCGTTTATTGCTAGAAGAGAAGTTCATCAGAACCCCCTGGGCTTGCTATTGAGTCTGGCAGACTTTAGAAGCTTATAAATAATTATAGATGCAGAGGGGTTGTCTTTTGTTAAACGATGAATGTAGGAAGGTTTTGACATAACTCTGAGGAAGCGCATCCAGACCATGGTGGAATGAGAATCAATAGAAGTCATTTAAAAAAAAAGATAAAATTCCTGCTGGAACAGATTTTTCCTGTTATTCTGCAGCGTTTATGTTCTTCACTCCCCTTTATGCTGCTCTACCTGTGTAACATGAAAGTCTTTTTAAAATGTAAATGGCAGGTGATTTGTAGGACACTGTACCTTGGTGCTTGTGGACCATGGGCTTCCTTCCACCTCTGGAGAGCAGGATGGAGACCCTGTATCATACTCAGCATAAGGGTTAGGTGTGGACTCTCTGCCTGTCGTATGCTTACAGGACAGTTTGGGTTTGCAGATCCCTGTTGGAAGACTGGCCCCAGTGCTCTTGCTGGAAACCTCACAGAATGGTCTAATGCTCCTGATGGAGGAAAAAAATAAGTACTTTTCTCTCCTTTTTCCAAGCAGCACCTCCTTCCAAGGTGCTCCAGTCCAGGTAAAACTTACCCCCACTTAGCTGAGACCACAGCAGTCCCCAGACCTTGTGGTGTCTCTCCAATGCCATGTTCACCCTCACCCCCACCGCTACTGATGTGGCTGTGAGGCTAACGAGGCAGAGCTGGAATTAGATGGGAATATCTTCTCATGGTCACCATCCTCGAGAGGGGTTTGCAAAAGGTGCACCAAGTATGAGCTAACACTGAAATTGGGGGGAAAAAAATGGGTATCTGAGCCTCTATTTTACAGCTGTGTGGATGAAAGAAGAAATTTATAATGTATCTTGTATTTTCTTACCTGCGAGTACATTCATATTAGTAATATGGTAAGAATTCCAGAAGACCTACCTCACTAATTGTGGAAGGGTAGAAACATGTGAAAACTTGATAAATGCAGCACGGGGACTTGCCATGTGTTCAGATCTTGGGAAGGGACGTGCTTTATTCACATCTGAAACTAACAGCTATATTAGTAGTGGAAATAGGACTTTTTTTTGTTGTTGTTGCACAGAGATTTCTGCTCCATGGCAGATGATTTAATCAGGGGATTTTTTTTATTTTTAATAAGAAAGAAAAAGTAGAATACAGATGTGGGTAATTAAATATAGGCAACCCTATTTATGGTTTTAGCGTAAATGCCTTTACTGTTTGTAAACCTGAGTCATTTGTAAAGATACATTAAAAAAAGGGGTATACATTCAGAATTGTCCAAGTCCTTGTATGAGTGCGAGCAGTACTTCACAACCTGGTGTCAAAATGTTCCCCAGTAATGGTCTGGGCCACCAGTACAGTTATTGCTGTCTCTGATATATGTGTTCTCTATGTTTATTTTCACATACAGGTATATTAAACTCTGGGTAGTATTTTACCCATTGCAGATAAGTAAAAGAGAAGCAGGTAAGCGGGTAATATTGCTGAAAACACTCAAAGATATAAAACCCCATTCTCAAAATCAAAACCAAAGGCAAAAGTAGCTGCCTCTTTAGGACCCTGTCATCCAACACAAACTTTGCAACCCATAAGACTGGGTGGTTTGACAATCCTCATGCTGCTCTAGGCCCCTGATTCAACTCAAAATCCTTCAAAATCATAAGACAGCTGCTTATTTGGTGGGGTTTTCTTTTTCCCCCTTGGCTGAAGGTGTGAAGCAAAATAGGTCTGTGGTCCTGCTCCTATTACTTGCCTGTGAGAGTTTGCTTACGCTGAAGAAGTCACTGACAAAACCCTCAACAGCTTTAATGGGGGCGAGAACAGGCTCACCGTGATTTACTCTCAAGTGTTCAGCTCAAGGCAGAAGACGGGGGCTCTTTGAAAATGACAACTTGTGGGTTTTGGAGAGGTCATTAACATATTTGTCATGGGGGAAAGAGGGTAAATAAGGAACTTGAAAAGAAAGACAGATATTAATTACGCTTCAGACAACATTGTTGTGTGCTGATGACATGCTGTAGCTCTCCAGACGACTATAATTTGCAAGTGAACCCAACGAGCAGGAGACTTTACAACAAGCCGAGCAATTAGTTCTTCCTGAGTTGCAAGAGTGACATCATGTGTGCAAAACATGCCTTCGCCTTCAGCTAACAACACGTACTCGTTTATTCTTCCTGTAGGGTCACTGTTTGCTGCGAAGGCCATTAAATCATCCCTCTGATGGATGTGCTAACTTTCAGACTACAGTGAATAAGGGGTCTCTGAAGTGCAGATAAGGAAACACGTGTACAAAGCGGCAGCTATTGACAAAAGCAACTCCAAGATCTGATTTTTCTGCCCTGTAGCTGGTCTACAAAATTCTTGTGTTCTTCTAAATAAGTTATTTTTCCAGGGTCTTGAAAACTTGAGGGATCCAACCTGACAAGTGGTTTTTCTTTTCTGGGTCTGGAATATGCCCAGATATTGTTGGAAAAGGAGAGGGGTTGCTTTTATGATCTCTTTATATAGACTCCTGAAACAAGCACGGAGTTTATTTAACTAAGAAAAGTAATAGGAATGAAATACTTGAGCAGTGAAGATAATATGTATCTGGGTATAGATTTCCAGCAGTGTGTGTGTGTGGTTTCATAGGTTGGGTCACTTACTGTTGTGCACTGCATGAGTTTATCGAAGAAACCACAAGGATCCATCTGATACTCAAGGAGGAATAAATTCTGGCATTGATCTATAGAGACAATAACATTTATTCTTTAATCAGATACGTAGTCCCACTGGAGCCACATACTGCTTACCTGCAGTAAATTAAACTTCTGCTTAAGTGCTTTCCAGAATCAGGAGCCAAAAAAAAAAATCTCATGGAGCTTTTTTTAAGGTTTTTTTTGTCTGTTACAAGTGTGATGCAAATTTCTGTGTCATTTTTTAGTTTATTCTCTGTATTAATGAGAAAGAAAAGTGGGATATGAATAGGCTTGACTTTGGAGATACTTTTTGGTCTGTGAAAAGCTGCTTTATCTTTTGAAGAAAAATGTTACTACAAATGCAAAATGAGCTTTTCACCACCACAGTTGGGTTTTGTGTTTTTTCTTTTTTCCTTTTTTCCTAAACATAGCAATGGGCATGAAGGTTTGGCAGAGCACATGCCGAACGGGGCCACGGAGAGATGGGGCATCAGATAGGAGCAAGCAGGTCTGTGAGAGTCCAGGGCAGTGACTTCAGTGTTGCAGGATATTGGGATCTGATCGCCTACCCTCTGTGCTTTCAGCAAATAATCTCTATAATTCTTTTTTGTTGTTGTTGCTACCTCACATGTTTACATAGTCCCCAGAAGCTTCTAAAATTAGAACCCAAGGAAAAAAGAAACCTGTTCTCCGAAGCTGGCAGGATGTCTTATAGCAGCTGTTATTGCTATTATTAAGAATATTAATAATCTTATGTTAACTAAAGGCGGTAATGAATTTCTTGCTGGACTGTCTGGGATGTGTGACCCGTCTTTGTGTCCTTACACAAGCGGTGGCAAAAACCATCCAGGAGGAATGGTAGAGCTGAAGCTGGGTGTTGGGTAGAAAGCCATACAGCGGGGAGCTGGGCAGCCTTTTAGTCCCTGCTGGCACTCAATTTTCTTGGTGTTTCTCCTGCTTGTGACAACTCATCCCAGCACAGAGAGACAGCATTCAATTGCCACTTCTCTGCAGAGAAGTTCCCGTTTTGATGGTGGCGCTGAAGGAAGGTCGACATGGAGAGCATGATGGTAAAAGTGCCACGTGGGGCCCAAAGAGAGGAAAAAAACCCCAAACCTCTGAATTCTGTGAAAAAGCTTAAACCATGTCCCTCTGTTTCAACTGCAGGGACTTCCCTCCCAACTGAAACCCGAGGATCCCTTCATGCAAACCTTTTCAGTTAAATTCTTTATCTGTAGCTGCCAGCATGGCCACAGATGCGATAGGGGAAATCATTGGTTTTGGTGGTGTGGTCAAATGAAGAGAAAGGCATGTTTTCATGAACTGTCTTTTTTGGCTCAAGAGCCCTGCACAGCCTGGAGAACTGAACCTCCCACAGAGCCAGAATCTGCCTCCTTCGTGGACCATTCTGCTTGAATTATTCCTCTGGCGATGCACCCCCCTGAGCCCAAGTTTAATAACGCGAAGCTGGTGACAGGCTGGTTTAGGTTTGAAGTGTGTGGTTTTGATTAATTCGTTACATTTCAAGGGCAAAAAAAAAATAAAATGTGTAAACTCTGCTCTTTACTGAATGCTCCACGGCTTCCCACGTGGTGCTGACCTACCAAAAACTGTACACTCTTCTTGTTGTTGTTTCTTTGTTTATCTGATGTGCTTTTCCGCGTACTGGAGGGACGGAGCTGGGATGCTCCACATTACATCAATCCTTAACACAGGAGAAAACAAAACAAAACAAAACAAAAAAACCCCAAAAAACAAAAAACAACTTGAAGGTTGGGTTAGGGTTAGGTTGGAAGCTTTCAATCTCCAGAAGAAAAATGAGTGTGTGAGCAGAAAGTGCAACTTTGCCACGGTGACGCGTGGTACACAGAAGTAAAAGTCATCTCTCTCCTTTATTCTCTCTCTATGTGCCTGTGCATATACCCACTGAGCCCTCCCACCAGCACATAAGAGAGAATCTACTTGGTGGTTTTAATGAAAATGGAGTTTCATAGCTCTAATGACCAACAGCTGGGAAAATGCAGGCTCTTCCCCTTCATCGTTCAACCTATTTGAAAGATTTTTGTTTTGTGGCTTTTATTGGGTGACTCTCCTGATGAACTGATTTAAAAAAAAATAAAATCATTTAATTTCTTCGAAGACCGTAGTGGTTACCATAGAAATATGTTAGCTGCAAAACAAGGAATAATTAGTTTATGTTTGTTCCTTTTGTGTCTCCTAATTTCTTCCATTCAGGATTTTTAAGCGTATAATTAAAGGGATTATTCAGCTTTGTGATTCTTTTTTTTTCTTTTCTCCTCCCCCCCACCTCTATAAATTCATTTAAAGACAAAACTCTGTCTGTGGAGCATAAGTAATAATGATTATAGGTGGTAATTAGTCCAACCTGTTTGTCCACATAGCAGAAAACAACGTGTTTTCTGTCGGAAGCCTGCGATGCTGACGAGTGGTCACTCTCAGCTTCCACTGCGGCATTCCCAGTTATCCCTCTCATCCCTTAAGGCTAACTCAGCTAATTACCCTTAACAAATCATGGTGTGGAAGTGGGTCTCTCCGGAGCACGGCACGACACCTTCCTTGTGTCATTCGAGTTCTGGGGCAAGTTAAATTTGACAAGTAAGGCATCAGCTGGCTCCAGAAGTCTCTAAGGTCAGGCGGGAACTGAGCAAGGACCGAGGGAGTGTTGCGACACCGGGATTTCGGGCGGTTGTTTAACACCTCTGCCCCAGCAGGATTTGCCAAGTCGGCAAAGTTCTGCCCGTCTGTGCGAAAGGGCTGAAACCTGTGGGGCTTCTCTTGCCATAGATGGGGCTTTTTTTTGTTTGTTTGGGTTTTTTTTTTTTTGTTTCTGCAAATTAGCAGTTTTCCCTGAACACAGGCTGCGGGACCCCTCTGGTTCAGAGCAGTTCAGGGGTTAAAACACTTCACAGCAATTCTCTGTCGGGAGAAAAGCTTTTTCTTTAAAGCTCCAAGATGAATAAGCAGGAATAAGAGTCTTATCCCAGAGCTACACACTCCCTCTCTCCGGTCCAATCAGGCTGGAGATGTTCCATGCTTTCAGGAAAAATAATAACAATCATTTTGCATCCTCTGTTTCACATGGAAAGAAGAAAAATATATATTTTTTTTTTCCCCCTCTATTTTCATGAGGCTTTTGAGGACTCAGGTCTGAGCAAGATTCCAAGATGCTTTTGGTCTAGACAGAGGGGCTTTGGGCATTTTACCACCTGCAAATGGATGGGGAATTTTGAGCATTACTCTTTTGGGTGTTGGGTTTTAAAGTCTACGTTAGCCCTGCTTTATACATTTTGTCCCTTCTTCGGAATTTTCAGACTTCCTTTTCTCTCAAGCGTTTTATCTCCTCTGCATCACCTGGGAAGAAGTCATTTTATTTTATTTTATTTTATTTTATTTTTTTTCCCCAGAAAACATCACAAATTACTCGGGGTGTGTGTGCAGGTGCTATACATGTCCTGTGGATGTGTATATATATATATATTTTATATGTATGCGTGTATGTAGGCAATGTGCTTCTTGACAGGCTGGTGCCAGCTATTTGAGAGCCTGATGCAATGCGAATAAAGTTCATCCGAGTGTCCCGAAACCCATTTTCCACCCTGAACCCACCCATGCCATTACCTCAAAATACAGCTATTTCTTTAAGAGCCTAAATATGATTCCGCTTAAGACAGAAACCCACCGTGAACGTTGTGAAAAGACCACGCCGGGGCCGCTCCGCGGGCTGGCACCGCCACAGTGACCCCCTGCATGCGAGGGCTTGGTCGCCTTTTCAGGTGGCGCCCCCCAGCCCTGTCCCTTTTGTCGCCCCCCCCGACCCGGGGCGCGGAGGGTGCGCGGCTGCGGGTGGGCACTGCGGCGCCCCCTGGCGGCCGGCGGCGGGCGCTACATCCAGCCCGCCGGGCTCTTTCCCCCCAGGGCCATCGGGCAAAAGCGGACCCCAGGGTGATGCTGGTGGCCGTGGATTCCTCTCGGGGTGATCCTACTGCCTTGTTCCCTACAGCTGGGATTTAGGACAAGCCGGGTTAGTTAGTACCGGGTTTAAATTTTCTCGGCCAAACGTCTAGTCCTAAATTATCCCCACGAGCTGAGCCACTGAGTGGTTTTCACCCCTGCGCGATTCTGTGTTGCTCTGACTTTTCTGGCCGTAGTCGTAGGCTCTGGGCCTGTCCTCTAGTGAGGTCGAAGCAGGTATTGAGGACAAGAGGGAACGGGCACAAACTTGAACATAAGAAGTTCCATCTCAACATGAGGAGGAACTTCTTCGCTTGGAGGGTGGCAGAGCCCTGGCAGAGGCTGCCCAGAGAGGTGGTGGAGTCTCCATCTCTGGAGACATTCCAACCCCACCTGGACACATTCCTGTGGACTTGCTTTGGCAGGGGAGTTGGACTAGATGATCTCCAGAAGTCCCTTTGAACCCGATACCCGTCTGGGATTGTGTGTGACAGGGTTCGGGGCTCCCCCTGCCTTGGGGACACCGCTGGCAGTGTGGCAGCTCTGCCTGGGGGGGTGGTGGTGGTGGTGCAGGAGCTGTGCCGGCTTCCAGTGATCAAGGGGCAAAGCACAAATGTCCCTTGTTGTCTCTGACGACACCTTCAATGAGTTCTGGCCTAAAACAAGCCTAATTTGCACTTTGACATCACTTCTGCTATTCAGGACTTAATTTCCAGTGGGTTTTGGTTTTTTTTTTAACATTTTGCATGCATGAGCTGTGTGCTTTAGCTGCTTGAAATATAAAATTAACTTCCTAACGCAAGGGTGACTTTTGGTAATAGAACATAATATCCGGGAATGGACACTCAGGGTAGAGCATTCCACTTAATGCAATTCTTGCACAATTATGAGCTGTTTACCTTAAACATTATTTTGAAGAGTAGTAATGGTACTAATAACAATTAAAAAAAAAAAGGTAAAGAAAATTCTGGTTAATAACCTGGGCAAAACAATTATCCTGCTAAGACTCTTTATTGAATCATGTATGCAAAACAGAGACAATTTTCATAACAGATGTATTTAATCTGGATGCAATGCTTGGTTTTAACCCCACAGTGTCTTGTGATTCAGCCCGAGTGGGGGCTGGTTCTGGTGGGCTTTGAATAGAAGAGACCGAGCCAGAAGCCTCTGGGGTCACAAGCAAGACTTTGCTATTGTGGAAGCCCCTCAAAATCTTGTTATTGTCCAAGAGTAACCATAACAATGAAGGCCTGGAAGATCATTTATATAATAGTTGGTTAGTTTTCATAACTGTTTGCAACAGGCTTTTGGAAGCTCTCCCGGTGTTTATTGAAATAAATGTCCGGGGAGAGACTATTGTGTTGTTTGTGTCCTAGATGTTAAACTCTGGCAAAAGGAGAATAACCCAGTGGTGTTCATTGCTCCCTTCCAGGAGCTCTGGCTTCCAGCATCTGGCAGCTCTCCCTGCTCTTTGGTTGCTATTCAGGGGAACGCTGTTATACTTGGCTCCTGCCGCCACCGGTGGCAGTGGTCAAGCGTCCTGGAGGACAAGAAAAGCTCCAGTCTGTGGAGCTACGGCAAAGACTGGCTGCGTGGAAGCGGAGATATCAAGAGAGGGCTCCCCTGGAAGCAAACGTGTTTAGGTTTCACTGCACTGTATCCCGTGGTGTGGTCAGGTGTAAAGAGAGTGCTGGATCTTAGAGCTGGCAAAGCCCTTGCGAGTCACCCAGGCAATTTCCCTGCTTCTCAAAGGAAGATTCTCCTCCCTGAATTCCTTCCTTTTGAATTCTCCAAGGAAGGAGCTTCTACAAATGACCCTTTTGCCCCCCAACTATGTCATATTCTAATTTTCTTCTTTAATTTTCTTTCCTCATGCTGAGCATAAATTTCTTTTTATTTGTTTTCCTGTAATTGCTCCCAGTTATCCGTCCCATCCTGCCCTGAACGCCGCTTCCATCCCCTCTATGAAGCTGATACCTGTCAGATATCCCCTGACTGTTTCCTTTGGTCAAAGTATATACATATGCAATTCCTCTAATCTTCCCTCCGCCATCCCTCCCCGCAGGCTCCTCGTTATTTTGCTAGCCCTGCCCTGAGCTGCTTCCCGTTTATCAATACTATTTCATGATGATTTCGGAACTGCTCCTGCTGCCTTTGTAGACTTATTCTCTTCCCTGCCCATGTACACGCAAACCCACGGAGGTTGTGTTTTGGGTGCAAACCTGGCTCATCCCCTCCTTTCTTTCACGACCAGAGAATACCCCGTCCCACAGTGTAACCACATACCCTGCAAATGGGAGTGTGGCATGTCAAGTGCTACTTGCAGTTAAATATTTACCCAGAATAGAACATTTAGTGGCAAACGCAACAGACGAGGGAAGAGGACAGTTTTTTCCCTACTACTTAAAAATCATCTTCTGAAGCCTCCCCTACTGTCTGAGATCTTTGCCTGGTTCTTTTGTGAGCAATTGCCAACACGCAGCTAGAAGCTCCATAACTTGCTTTTTAAAATCACTGCTTATTGTCCATCGATACCGTCTGCAGAAGACCAGGGTCTGTGCTTTCAGCATCTCTGTCTCCTACGTGCTGGGGTTCTTGCTATCGTGGTGTTTCCTGCGACAATAACGGAACGGGATGCATTTCTGATGGGGTGTGGTGGACGTGCCTGCGGTGGTGTTTTAAGGGCTTTTAGGCTTATCCGGAAAATAAGCAGTTAGAATCTGCAAGTGAAGTTGGTTTGGGGTCGGAACATTTTGGGACTTGACTTTGCCTTAGTCTCTTTGATACAGCATTCAGGTCTCATTCTGTAATGGCCAAGGAAAAGTGGAGAACTATATGTTTAGGAGTCTTTTTATAGTAAACAAATTACGTTAATATGTGGAACAGAAAACAAGTTTTAAAACCACTAAGTGCTAGTAGTGAAATTGAGTGACCACCAAGAATTTCATTGCTGAAAATAGACCACCAGAGAATTATATTTCAAAAAGTTTTGCTGGCTGAGCGTCTTTCTAGAAAGTTACTCTTTACACGAACAAAAGAAAAGGCCTGAACAATAAATCTGTATGAAATAACTGGGTAAGTAAATATCAAGCTAGTTAAGGGAGCAAAACCTGAGTGAACCTCAGGCACCCAGCGTGTGGGAACAGTGAGCCAGAGGGTGGCTGAAACAGGCGGCCGGACCCTCCTTTGCGATAAAACGTTGGCATAAACGGTGAGGATTTGGCCCAGGGTTTAGGATTACAATGTCTTTCTCCTGGTTGGAGTGCAGGATGTTCTGGTGGTTGTTTGCCTTTGCCTTGACCGAAGCTGAGAAGAATAAGGGAAGGATACGGGCAGAAGACTGGAGCTCCTGGGACAGCAGTTCTTTTTCTCCAAGAACAGGTGAAAACGGAATTAATTCAACTGCCTCTTTGGCAGTTATTGTAGCTCGTGCTTTTGTCACTTAATGTATCCTTTTCTTTTAGTGCTTGGGAAGGCTGATCTCATAAATTAACAAAATGGACAAAGTCTTCATGTTTTTGTCAATGCTCAGGTGTTGTATTGACGGAGGAGCTCTGAAGGTGATGGAAAGAGGGTAAGGGCCAGCCAGATGGTGGGTGGGAGTGGAAACAGGGTGACGTGAGATCTGAGAGATCTGTCAATGCTTTTTTGTTGGTGGTGTCGCTAGACAAAGACTAAGAAAGAGAATATGAACCCAAGCATGCTGTGGAGATCCTTCTGTGGAAAAGTACTTTGTCAGTGGAGCTCCGTCCTTCTTGCTCAAACCCAGCCATTTCCTGAAGGACTCTGTGGATTTGGAAGTGAAAAAGCAATCAAGGTGGACTCTTCCCTGTTCCCACCATAGACCTCTGTCAGCAGAGTGGTATTGCATAATTTCTGTGGACCTTCTGGGCAAGGTTGGCCACTAACTGTTGTTGAGGTTTTAAAAATCCAGAAAATTGTATCATTACAACATCCATGATTCTGCAGTTGCATTGTCCTTGGTTAAGTGTTTGCTTTGATCTTCCCAGAGAACCTAACCATAGCTGGCTGTTTAATAAGCAAGGAGAAGACTTCTCAAGTTTTCTGACCCATCCCCTCAACCACTACAGGAAAAACTACCTTTGCCATTCTAGTGAAAAACTGTTTAATCTCTTCTTAAAGACTTCCCATGATGGGAGCTCTGCAGCTCCTCCAATCAGCCTGTTCCAGCACTTCTCTCTCCCCAGAGGGTTTTCTTAAAGTCTAACCTAAGCCTTTCTTGCCAAACTTTGCCTGTCCACCTCATTATACCATCTGTGAATGTGCCAAGTAAACTATTTTCTGGTTTGGATGCCTTTTATGACTGTAATCGCATTGTTCCCTTGCTGGTGACCACCGGCTTCAGTGTCGAGCTGAGCTCAGAAACCTCCATGTTCTCAGTCCTCTCCGATAGGCCATATTTTTTCAGGTTGCCTGATCATTCCTTTCTTTGACTTTCAGGTTCTCTCCAACAGCTCCGTGGCTTCCTTGAAGTTGAAGCCCAAAGTGGCTGATGGTACAGCTGAGCCCGCACTGACACTGGGCACAGCTGATGCGTTTCATCCTGTATCCTACAGGAAATGCTGCATATTCACTTTTTTTTTTGGAAACAACCTGCAATTATTGACTCCTGTTCACTATAACCCTTTCAAAGGTGGCCCCGCGGGTGGGTATTAGTGCTGACTCCTTTCATTTGTGGTTCTTGTCCATAGTGAACTTGA
The DNA here is from genome assembly GCA_013400055.1 of Nycticryphes semicollaris. Lineage (NCBI taxonomy): Eukaryota > Metazoa > Chordata > Aves > Charadriiformes > Rostratulidae > Nycticryphes > Nycticryphes semicollaris. Next base: position 234,589 of record VXBJ01006833.1, read on the forward strand.
TCCATTTTTATTTCTGTTGTAAAAACCACGTTGAACTCCAGTCTTGTTCTCTGATATGTTTGCCATGGCTTCCACTTTCACTTAATCTGGAAATCTAAACGTGCTCTTTCTGTTTTATCATCCCTGATTTTAGGGAAATCATTGAACAGAACTAAATCTGAGACAGTTTCTGGCAGAACTTCGATGAACTGCCTTGATATTGAGTTGTTGATGTTCTCCGTCTGGGTATGGCTGGGTATCCAGGTACCTGGGAATGGGAAACCCATGAAGAAGAGTTGCTCAAACCTTATGGAATTGCTAGTAATGGGTATGGGCAATGGGTAACCTGTGATGAAGAGTCACTCAAACCTCATGAAATCAATAGGGTTAAAAGCAGCCATGTACCCCCACCTACTCTATCTCTATCTGACCAAATCAGAGGCTTTATTATGCCTGAAAAATTATGTTTGTTGCCAGTTCAGAACTGGAGTTACTGAGACACCCACCCCCAAGGGCAGAACCATTGCCTTCTTTGGGAACTGGAAACAGCCTGGGAGCCAGAGTCTCACGAGATTTCCAGCTCGTACAAACAAGCGTCTGTGTGGGTTGGAAGCACTACGGTAAAGGGATCTGAAGATGAGAAGAGGCCGAAAAATTTTGAATGTAAAGTGTGAACCAAAGCACAGCAAAGTCAATGGAAACTCTCTGCTCGTGGCCACGGGGAGGGCTGTTAAAAAAGGAGGGCAGAGAAATTAAAAATACACTGCTGAAGCAAAAAGATTGTCAAGATAGGAGAGGAAACTAGATTTCTGCAGAAACTTTGAGGGCTGTGGAAAGATATCCTTCCAAAGGTTGCTTGGAAACCTTTAGAGAAAGCCCTTTCCAGTTAAGTAATAATGATAAGACAGGACCTGAAAGAGAGAGAGAGAGGGGGTGGAGCAGAATAAAAACAAGACAGAAATGCAACAAATTTAGAAAAACTAAACCAAACAAACTGCTGCCTTGCTGAAATGCCGGTTGCTTGTTATGTGCCAGCCTTCACACATTTTAGAGTTTCTATTCTGAAATTTTACTTTCTCCTGTCTGGGCAGCGATCACATCACCCGTGCCACAGCGGGGAACGGCCACACCGTCCGTGGGGCAGGAGCCGTGGGCTCCATGGGGGACAGAGGGTGATAGAGCCATGGGCTCTGGGTGTCTTTGGGACCCAATGGTGTGCAGCTTCTTTCCCTTTCCTCCTTTTACTCCTGCCTTCTGCTCCCATTCAAATAAAGGTGCTGTGGTGTTGCTGCTGTGGCACAGCGTCTTCCTCAGACGGCTAAACACCCTGCCTCCCGTCCTGTCCCGCTAATTGCTATTAACAGTGGTGCCGTGGGTGCCTTTTGTGGGCCTGTGCGGGTGTTTATGTAAAAGTCTGAAGGCAGAATTTGTTTATGCCAGAACGTTTTAACCAGCAGCAGGGTAGCAATTGGAGGAGAATTAGTCCCTGGCTTCTGGAGCCTGTGGACTTGTTACAATAATGAGAAATGCAAGTAAGCAGCATCGCATCAGCACTTGCAGTCCCACTTTCTATTGCTGTCATCAAAGGGTTTAGGAAAGTTTGCATTCAGAGTAGGCTTTTTTTTTTCAAAATTTTTTTTTTTTTTAAACAATGTGCATACACGTTTGCACAAAACTGTCTGGGAAATCCTGTGCTGCAGACAGCAGTTTACGGGGGAAGGCAGGATTTGGGTTTGGGCACTGGGTTCGCTGGTCGTGGCCAGGTGAGAACCAGGATTAGGAGCAAAAAGTCAGGGTCAGTTCCGATTTAGTGCGGCTGGGAGCTGGGTTATGGCCAGAAAGCTAAAAAAAAAAAGAAAGAAGAAGAAAAAAGTGACGTTTTAACACCCTGGTGTAGGAAGCTGATGTGGATTTTAACGAGAAAAATGGAATCAACCTGAGTCCCAAAAAGCACTTAGAGCAAACCACCCTCTTGGAGGGCTGTAGGTGCCCAGACTCTGCAGATGATTCTCATTCATTTCTGCCTTTTTTTTTTTTCTTTTTCTTTTTTTTTTGGTATGGGGAAGCGGAAGCTTTGTACTGCCTAAAAATAGCGGTGCTTACAACTACTTACAAACTTCTCTTGTGTTGCGGGAACGGAATTATTGCTTTTAGCCTGGATTTCCAGCTACCCGAAGAGCTAGTGTTGAAATCTGGAGGTAAAGTTCCCCAGTGATTTCCTAGCATTGGATTTCCGGCGCTGCTTTCAATTTTACCGGCCGCACAACAGGCTGCATAGAACTGATAGTGATAAGATTAGCAAGTAATGTGTTGCTATAAAGAATCCTGAAATGGCATCAATAGGACCTCCAGGAACACATCAAGGGGTTATGGAGAGCCTCTATTGTGGCCAGAAATAACATATTTACACAACACAGACCCTGAAAGTGAAAATTGGAGAAACATTTACTAGGAATGAGAAATTCCTCAACTGAAAAGTGACATTTGCAGCCTAAGTGTAACCTTTTGCTTTTAAGATCAAGGATTTTTTTTTTCCTAATTAATCCTTTTTACTTTATTTTTCTCCTTTGTGCTTTACATTGTTCCTCCAGCCTGGACTAAAATGAAGCGAGGGATTGTCACAAAATCTTTGCAGCTTCTGTAGCTTTTGTGAAGTTTGAAGAAAGAGGTAAACAGGAGATACTGAGCTGGCCTCATCCGAGTGCCAACTTTCACTTCTTGTGAACACTCAAAATTAGCATTTGGTGTTAGATGAAACACAGCTGTATGTTGTATTAAAGGATTTGACCTTGTTACTTGTGTACCTGGCTGCGTGGTAGGTTTTGTCCTGCATTCAGAGGCTATTTTAGATGTTCAAGAAATACCGAGGGTTTGGAGTATTGCTTCAAGCCTCCGGAAGGACTTTGATGAAAAGGTTATAAATACCAGAATAATCTAATCACAGCAGAGCATTGGATGGCATCTTAGCTTTTTCAGCATCAGGTTGAATGGGTCTCTGAGCGACCAGATCGAGCTGAAGATGTCCCTGCTCATGGCAGGGGGGTTAGAGTAAATGACCATTAAAGGTCTCTTCTAACCCAAGCCATTCTATAATCATCATTGGACTTTGCTTGTCACTGAATAACAGATAGGTTTATTATCAAAATTGTGTTTTTTAATCCTTTGTTATCATGATCAAGACACTATTAACTATAATTAAAACTGACCTCCATTGACCGTGAGGGAAGAGGAAGACTCTTGAAGCCATCAACTTTCTTTAAGAAAGCAAAGTTAGTCATCCTCTGGATTTTATTGCACTTCATTAATTTTTAAAGTTTGGTTGCAAAGAAATATATATCCTCTTTGGAATTGTCTAAGTATTGGGGTGAATATTTAACGCGTGATTCCCAGAGAGATGGGATTTGAAACACACAATGTTGTAGCTACTACAAAATAATGAATGTTCTCTTAAATATTTCTGTTTTATATATTTGCCTCCTTAAAGGCTTGCCAATGTAGGGGGAAAGAAAGCTTAATAAAAATCAGCAAATTTCTTATCAAGTGGCTAGAAGTGATTGATTTCTGTGGACATTTGTATGGCTCTTCCAGCAGTGCTGGGAAACCAGTTCACGGATGTTATGGGCTTCTGAATCGAGCCCTGTGGTGTGAAACTGAACCTTGGGTGAGTTGTTGTGGTCCTGCTGAACTCACCAGAACTTTACTGATCCCCGCTACCTGGTGATGCAGTGTCCTCCCCCCTCCTTCCAAAACGAGTGCTTATTTTTTTATGAACAAAGACATTAAGTATGTTAGAGGAGCATTTTCACTACAGGCTTAACCTGAGCTCTGGGGTTTGGTAACAACCTCACATGTCCAAGGACATGGTCCCCAGAGCCATGGGGACCGAGGGTGGAAGTGTGAAGCCTACAGAGGGGGCAACCTCCAGCCAAACTATGGGTAGTAACACCATCCAACCCGACTGTGGATGCTGGTTCCAGGGTGCAGAAGCCCAATCCTGTATCAAAGCATCTTGCAGCAGTAACGGCTACTGACGGTTGCTGGCAACAAGCCTGGGGCCAGATCACAGCAGCAGCTTGGCAATGAGACAGGGAGAGGCAAAAAGAGAAAGAGGAGGACTGGTATGGTTTGTAATCTGGTAGGTATCTGTTTTCTCCAGCTCGGAAAGTGACACTTCACATCCAGAGTTAGTTGGTGAATGATCCTGATTTTGCCGAATAACCCCCTGAGAGCAGGGAGAAGGGGTGAACACAGAGCAGGGCTGCTCAGGGAGCTCCAGCCCTGACCAAAGCTCCCATACAGACCCTGCCCATTAAATTATAAACCCTTGTTTAACTAATTTTATCTTGCTGCTTCAATTCTGCTTAAAACCTTCCATGAAGGGAGCTTACAGGAGAGCTGGAGAGGGACTCTTTGTCAGTGAGTGTAGTGACAGAACGAGGGGTAATGGCTTTAAATTGAAAGAGGGGAGATTTAGATTAGAGATCGGGAAGAACTTGTTTGGTGTGAGGGTGGTGAGAGCCTGGCCCAGGTTGCCCAGAGAAGCTGTGGCTGCCCCATCCCTGGAGGGGTTGAAGGCCAGGTTGGAGGAGGCTTGGAGCAACCTGGTCTGGTGGGAGGTGTCCCTGCCCAGGGCAGGGATGGGACTGGGGGGTCCTTAAGGTCCCTTCCAATCCAAACCATTCTATGATTCCATGATGCTTTACCTGAGTGGGATTATTCATGTATTTATGGTTAAGCACATTTGAAGTCTCTGCAGAATTGGGCTTTGAACTTGACATTAAGGTCCCTTCCAACTCT
>VXBJ01006838.1:0-26235 GCA_013400055.1 Nycticryphes semicollaris
ATGCTCTTCAGAGAAAGGAGAGAAAATATTTAATATGGACATAACCAGGCTCGCTCATCACACGCTTACTTATTTTCCCTGACACCATTAATTATCTTTAGTCTTATCAGCTGTTTGGCAATAGCTATGATGATTTGTTAAAACCCCCAACATCCTGGATGTTTTGGGTTAAAAAGTCATCTGAAACCCTTTGGAGTAATGCGTGTGTTACTTGGAAGTCTGAAGTCCGAAGGATTGATAGCGACTTTGACTTGTGGTGGTGTAAATGGGCAGCAGCTCAGCTGCAGCCAGGCAAGAGCACTGCACCTTGTGCGAAAGGTGGTTTGAATTATTTTTAGGTTTCTGAAGCTCTTCTTAGGCCCAGAGGCAGAGATGGAGGTGCTGGAGACAGCAGGGTCAATGTAGAAGTTCCATTAGATAGAAGCATCAGTGTGTGATGTAGTTGATCTGGTTGAAGATGTCCCTGCTTATTGCAGGGGGGGTTGGACTAGATGACCTTTAAAGGTTCCTTCCAACCCAAACTTTTCTATGATTCTGTGTGGCAGATGGCAAGGTTTGTTTTAGAAGGACAATGTTCGGTATCTAGTTAGTAGTTGAGGTGGCAGTGATCTGCATAACTAAGCGATGAAAGATAATTGAGAATAATTTCCACTGTTTTTTTTGTTTCTTGAAACCAGGTCACAAAAAAGCAAGACTGGCATGGCTATGACTAGACAGTGTCTTAATAGGCTTTAAAAATTATGTGCTGTTAGGAGCAAGATTAATAATGCTCCCTAGGAAGGTTTTTAAGCTCCTATGGGCACATGTGTCCTCTAAAGAGGTACTGAGAGTGAAGAGCTTGTATTTCTGCTAATTTTCCTTTCACTGGAAAGTGGAGAAGAAAGCAGAAAGGCTAAGATGCTTCACCCTTGAAAGGCGGGAATTAAATGGTGAGGTTATGCTCTTTTAGTTTTTGGTTTTCATTAATGAATGTTGTGAATTTGTTTTTTTGAAAGCATCTTACCTGGCTTCCTTTTTGGAGGAGCTGCAAGTCCTATTTGAAATACACAGGTTGCCAACAAGCGAATTGGACTCCTGAGCCATGCTTGAAACAAAATGGCAATTTTACCTACAGTTTTACTAGGTTTCCTGGTTTATGCAGTGGCATTTGAATGCCTCTAGTAATTGTTTTTAGCAGAAGAAAAAAATTCAAACAAAAATGAAAAACACAACCCAAAGCTCATTAGCACTGTATTTGGCGTGCCATGAATCATTAAATCTTTATATAAGTACAGCAGTAATTTGTAACAAACAAAATCCCTTATTCTTCTGGAAAGACTTTGTTTTGGATTTTTGTTCAGACTGCTGATATACAGTAAGTTTTCCAAACATCAGATGTTATTATCAGAATAGTGGAGAAACCACTAAAATTAAAAGCACTAAAACTTTAAACTTCACATTTAAATTAAACATTATGTATAATTCTTTCTTTAGTGTCAAGTATACTTACTGCTGATAAGTGACTAAAATTAGGTGGAAAACAAAAGACAATAAATAAATGCTTAGATAGGGTTTTTTAACCTATTTTTTTTCACCTAAATTTGATGCTTGTGTGTGTGGCTCTCAAGTGGTTTCCCCTCGGATTTTCCCAGTACTTATCGGGGTAACATACTACAGCCTTTTATTTAGATCAGCCTTCGCTGTGAGAGTTAACTAATTGTCTGAGCCCAAGTGGGAAACTTTCTTGCACCTGGAAAATTAAGAGAGCAAAAGCGAGAGACACGTCCGCATCCTTTCCCTGGTGGTTCTTCACCTGTGAATTTGAACTGCAGTGGTAATAAAAGTTTTGTGGACCTCATTTTATGTGAGATCATTAAGCGACAGGAGAATTCAGGACTAGCTGCCCTTCATAATTCAGGACACTGAAAGGTGCCATTTATAAGCTCAAAGTGCCTGCGGGAAGGCAAAACAGGCTTGTAAAACCCGCACTCCGAACCCTGAAAGGGAACCGGTTTGTGCTGCTGCCTGCAGCCTTGGAGTGGCAAAATTGCAAAGGTGGTGGGGATTTGGTTTATAAAAAAAAAAAAAAAAATTGGAAAAACACCTGCCTCTTAAAGTTGATGTAATAGCCCGTTTTTTCACACTTCTTGTGTTGATACTTCTTTTGTCCAAAAAAACCCCCAAAACGTCCTAGGCAATGATCCCAGTAAAATCCTTATCAGTTGTAGCGCTTAGCTGTTGGGCTTATTGTCTTTCCTGCTATAGCCCCCTCTTTGGCTGAGCTGCTAATTTGGCTGTAAACCAAGTTTCTCCTGACTTTTTAGTAATACTTTGCGACCGGTGACCTTTGCCCATTATGTGGGCCATGCGTTTTGTAGGGAGAGCTCTCTCTTCCTTATTGCTTGAGAAGGAGCAGCAGCCTGCACAACACTTGAAATGAAGTGAGTGAGATGCCAGCATACCCAGTCTTCGTAAAATCTGGCTCTAAACAGGCAATGTAGTTTGTGAAATACAGAATATGCTGCAGCTTTATGAACCTAGAAAGCTTGAAAGGCACTACAGCAGCCACCTAAGGAAATGTTGAGTCCAGTGTATATTCTCAGAGGAAGCACTGCTTTCCCTACGTGCTCCCCTGTTACCCCTCAAATGAGAGCTAGAGCAATCTATTTTAAGTTTATGACCAAAATGCTGCCTAGAAATGAGGCATCCGTATCTGTAATCTTAAATGGTTGAGACTGAACTCTTCTAGTCCAGCCAATATAAACAGCCTCATTAATGTCCCATGACTGAAGTTCCTTGCATGCCAGTTTGCACCATCAGAGCCTAAATTCTAGTGAAGACAAGAGCTGACTGAATGTGAAGTCTGCTTTCAGCATCTTTACTTTATTAATCTGTATTGATTCAATACCTGCGTATTTATGCATGCTCTTTGCAGCAGCAGCAGGCTATATGGCATGGTACCCAAACTCTTGTCCCTCTATACATCAGTGATGTAGGACCCAGAGAAGCGGCTGTGCTTCAGAAGTATATTGCTATTATTCCATTTTCTGACACCGCTTTTGTTACCGGGATTGGCGTGCTCAGGGCCCCAACCACTGCACTGAGTTTAGTATGACCCCAGGGCCTTTGCAGAGTCGACTGCAGGACTCCAACCTTTATATCCACTATTAAAAGGCAGTTATGTGACTGTTTGTGTTAGAGCCAGGTGCTTTGTTGCCTGTGGACATGCTGTTACTTGACAAAATTTATTTATTTTTTTTCTTTATGATCAAAATGTGATAACCATACTTACCTGAGTACCTTACTCTTCACAAATGGCCTGGCTTCTTCAGCAGACCACTCAGCTTTCTGTGGCAGGATGAGTCGGGGTTTTCCAGCTCTCTGGAGGGATGTATCCGTAGCAGCGTTCCGGTCACTCCTGTATGGTTTTTTGTGAAGGACATAAAATTTCAAGATGGCATGTTGCCAACGTATTTTTAATGGTTTTGTTTTGCTGGTATTTTTCGTTTAAGTTCTCTAATTTGTAGTGCATTACTAATTTTTGTGGGTTCGTTTATTTAGGCTGCATATATGAATGCATGCTTTGCAGGCTTATTGCGTTAAACATTTGCTTATTTTTTGTTAAATCTGTAGCAGTACTAAAGCACCAAAGGTCTTTTGGGTTGGGTCAGTACCTAATAGTGACTTCAGTACACTGCACATATAAAATCTGTTTTCTTACCGTTTCTTTGAGAGGCTGATAGATGTGAAAACCATTTAACAGTTGGGTTTTGGTTTTTTTTCCCTTTCCTGTCAGACTAAGCTACTGAGGAAATCTTCCTACTGCTACACGCTGCAATATGTCAGAAACACCGTTATGTTATAGTTGCATCATTATCTAAAGGAAAAATTGAGTGTGGGTTTGAAGTCGACAAGTGATGAAAGTAGCCCTGAGGTTGTCAATTAGAAAACCAAGGCCTGGAATTGATAAGTTAATGGCCAGTTCCCTTCTCAACCCCTTGCTTTGCCGCCTACTCCTGCCTCACCCCACAGCAGCTTTACTGCTCGGAACATAAAGAAAAGGCTCCTGTTGGTTTGCCCCCCAAAATTTATCTCACTGATACAATTCACCTGAATTCTCGGCTGGTTGCAATGTTCTTAGTACGGACAGATAGTTAAACAAGGAGAAATGTGATTCAGCAGATAGAAAAATCAGTCTCAAAATGATGCCCCTTTTTTGTCTTTTGGTTTCGTTAGGTATTTTTTTTGTTTAAATGTCAAACCGTTAACACTGTTGTTTCAGACCATCCTCGTGCAGCACACACGGCAAATTTAGCAGCAGTGCATAATTTAACCTCTACCGTATGTTTGCTTGCAGGTTTTAAAACCTGAAATTTAATGGCAGCCAGTTGGAACCCATATGTTCCTGTTAAAGGCAGAGGGCAGCCAACACGTGTGGTTTTTCCTGAAGGAAGATACTGGTTACCAAAGTTTATGATATAATGTAATATTATGCATAGTGTTTCTGTTTTGCTTGGGCAAAAAGGAACAGGCATCTTGCCTTTTCTTCTAATGAAGACATAGGCTTAGACAAATAAGTAAATTATGGAAAATAACACAGGATTTATTGAGATTTTAATCATTCTTGGTGTGCTTGTATTGTAAGAAGAACAGTAAGCTTATGTAAAGAGCTGTAAACTAGTATTAGATTATAACACCAACAGGCATTGTGCAATGCAAAGCTTGTAATTCATCTTCAGGTTTTGAAAACTTGTGTGAGCTTTTAGGGCTTGTAAGAGGTTGCAGATGGGCACCCCCTCAGCAGCCTAAGGTTTGCTACTCGTGACACAGCTGCTTCAGTGACAATGGAAATTCAAGAATTCAGTGGAATTTTTCACATAGCCCTGTCTCAATGTAGATGAGTGATAATCATGAATATGAGAAGGCAGCGTAATTTATAAGCGCATTCAGGATTGTGACCTTTCTGGTGATTTCACCGTAACCAGCAAACGTCTGTGAATAGAAAAAAAACCAAACCTGCAGTTAGTACTTACCTGCCAAAGTCAAATGAAAAAGCATGGACTTCAAGCATGGATTTCTGCTCTGGAGTTCCTCTCTGTACCAGCCAGATTTCAAAGCATGAAATAAATCTTATTGTAGCTTAACATACACAGAAAAGGAGACATGACATCATATCAAGCAATTCAGCTCTGGATAGTGCTCCTACCACCTGACATGCTAGCTTTGCCCAAGACCCATGTGGCAGAGCTTTTCCAGTGCTTCACTTGGATGTCCAGTGCAGAATAGGCAATAGATGATTTTCCAAAAGCACATGTTTCTTCTGTACCATACTTTGACTTACTTCTTGAGATGGATGTTTCATAATACCCATAAATAATGAAAATGTACAATTATATTGAAAATATATAATTACACTGAAAATATACAAAGACATTTTTTATGAGAGGGGTTTTTATCTTACACGTTGTGTCTCAGGTGTTTCTAGCGCTAACAGGAATAAGGTCCTGTGATGGCCTATTTCAAGTGAGGTTATCTCAAGATGATGTAAGGACACTGTATCTCGTTTAGCTTAATCTGTTAAGGTATCACACCTACAAGAGACTGTGATTCTGGATTTTCTTCCCATGTTGGTCCTTTCCTTGGATTTTCATTTTGTCCTTGCTGGAATCTTCTGCAGTGATGTTTTTTTTAATGAGGATCTGAAAGTTAGTGGTGGTGGGTCAGCAAAACTCATCTTCCAGGGAGATGGTTATGTCAGCCTGGACTTTTGTTCTCTTAACCTCTTTCATCTACTTTCATATATCTGTGAGTCCAGCAGGGCTGTTGTGCAGGTACATTTACATGCCCTATGGAAGCCAGTCAGCCAAATTTTGGTGGTGCCAGTCACTGCTCTACAAAAGGCAGACTGAAGCCAAAAATGTCCAATCATCTCTTTCAGTGTGTTGCTGTAGGGTGTTGGTCTCCGTTCTTGCGAGGGGAAGGGGTTTCCCTCCTCTTTTGTTTTTGCTGTGGGTTAACTTTTTCTCACCCATGGAACTCTTTTCAGTCTGAGAGTCCCTCTCTTGCCATGTATTTCTTCACTTTTGTCATGCCTTAAGTACATCCATATCCTTCAGCATGGGTGAAAATTTGACTCGTGTTGTCTGCTTACTAGTTGACACTAGTTACTTCCATACTTCCACAGCACATGAAACATGTGGGGTGCTCAACAGTGCCTATCTTAGGGTGAAGGCTATGTTGCTCTACAGAGACGTTACAGGTAGAATTGGTCTTTTTCCCCCTTTCCCTACATAAACCACAATCTCATTTTAGGAGGGAAAGTGTCTTTCTTCGCAGTAAGACTGGGTCCATATAAGCTCTTCAGCTCTCTCAAAGTTTGCTTGCATTGGATCACTTCTGTCTGAAGGTACAAAAGCCTAGTGTCAGGGCTTTTGATGCTATGGAGCTTTCTAGGGCTAAAAATCAAAGGGTCTATTTTCCACCCACATACTTTGCCTTTTCTGACAGATACACGAGTGTTTGAGCCCAAAGCTCCTGCCTTGCTTCATGTTCATCCATCCTCAGAGGAAGGCTGGAAAGAAATGAAGTTTACTTACCAAAAAGAGGCATGGACTTTCCTATTTTTTTTTCATTCCAATATGGAATCTTAAAATATGGAAAATCTTGTCAGTAATTTGACACACTTGGAATTTATGAAACTCCCTGTCCTATACACTAAACATAAAGAAAGGAAAACACGCTGCTTGCACAAAGACATATTTGGAGCAAGAAAGGTGAGTTGGCATTTTGAGATTTTGAATTGCAAAACCAAAATTTAAGTCCACTGTTGTCTTTATGCAGTCACAGATTTCCTGTGGGTATGTCTGAAATGATAGAGAGTTGTGTTAATTCAGCTCTGTCTTTAAGTTTAATATCATTATCTAAGACACATGCCATTAGCAGGTTGTCATCCCAGAGGTATGCAGCACCTGTGTTCCTGAACAAGGCAGACCAGAAAATTAATATTCTATCAGAGGGCTGCATTTTGTGGAGCAGCTGTAGAATATTTTTAGCAGTTTCTTTGATGGTTTTTGCCTGGAAAATTATCTACTGACCTTAAAACACAACTAACAAATGAAAGAATTTAAAAAAGAAGCATTAGGCCATGGTGGTTTAGATTTGCTATTGGAATGATAGAATCATAGAGTTGTCTAGGTTGGAAGGGACCTTTAAGATCATCTAGTCCAACCATCAACCTAACTCTGATAAAAAGCATCAATGTGCATAATCACACATTCATTATGCAATGCTAATGGCAAAACTAAATGGTTTCAAACCAAGTGTAAACTTCTAGGGGTAAACCAGCAACACTTTGGGCCTTTTGGGTACTGCAGACTTCAAAGATGTTTGGAGGTCTTGACTTCACAGACTGAAATATTCACCCTGTCTCTGATTCATCTGTTGCAACCAGGATCTGCTGCAGGATGTCTTTGCTCCACAACCATGAAGGAAGTTAGTTTAGAAGAGAAAGACATTGAAGATTTTTAACACTTCAGATATTTCCAGTTTCTTTTTCATACCACTTTCAGCCAGTTCTACAACTAACAAAAATATTTGTTTTCTGGCATTTTTATATAAAATATTTGAGATGTAGGTCTTGCTGGTTTCTGCCACTATTAAGGGTAATGCTGGCAACTTCCTCCAATAATAAAAATAATTCTGGAACTTTGTGATACGCGAAGAGCTGAACCCTCTGTCAATGACATGAGTAAAAACTTAGTGATCAAGAAATAGCTAAGAAAAATTGTTCTCAAAATTTATGCCGAGTGTATTTCTTCTGAAAAAAATACATCTATTAAAATTATGCCAAGGCCTAAGCTTACTCTAATCTGCTTAAATCATAAAAAATAACAAACAAAATAGAAACAATGCTTCCAGGTTGTGGGTCAGAATATTGAACTGATGAAAGTCACTGCCTATACTCTGGAAACCTTAGGTGTTTGAAGTACTGAGTTGGCTTTTGAGATCAGTAGTCTCTTCTGCAAGTACCAAGAGAATATTTTCTTCAATATATTCAATTTGCTCAGTTAAATAGCTAATTTATTCAAACTTGACCAACTGGGAGTTGAAAGAAGCAGAAAATCTTGTTCTTCTCTACCAATCTGAATAAAAGCTAATTATGAGAGGATTAGATTTGCTAATACTACAATATTGAAGGATATTATGGCCAAATACTAGATTGGTGCTAATTCTAGCTAATACTGAGTTTTAATAGATCAATTTTTAAATCAAATCACAATTTTTTTAGAAGTCTCGCCTATTTAAGACAGTATTATGCAACTCACAAACCATCTTGCTACATTTTAAATTGCACCCCAGTTTCTATCCAAAGAAATGTAAATCATAAATAAACACAAAGGGATCAGCTAGTAAATAAGAATTGTGCCATACAGGATTTTCTGACAAAATCTGTAAAATAAATCTGAAAAAAATGCGTAATGAGGTATAGAGAAGCTTAAATATACATCAATGGAGTTACTCTGTCCTTCTGGCTAGCAATAAGAAGTGCCAGATTTAGTGTAAAAGCTATATTTAGTTACAAAGCAACATACTTTAGTGGTTACAAACTGAGAATTAACCTTTCTCCAAGAAAATAACTGAAACGTTTAAATGGGAAAACAAGATTCAAATTAATTATTTAACTCAAGGTTTCCTGCTTAGTAGTTTAACTCATTATTTTAAAACAAGTGGCTTGAAAGATTTCATCCTGCTGAAAGTCATTAATAACTGAGGCACCTACAAGTGAAAATAAACATTAGTGCAAACCTGACATAAGGATCTGGAAATTCAGCCAAGAACATGATGTCTAAGAAATGGGAGAGTAAAATTTTCAGTCCTTTCCATAAACATTTGGTATATGGGACACCCCACAATGAGATTTAATTACTTCTTCTGCCAATAGGATCACAAGAAAAATGTTGCTTCGGGCACTAGCAGAATGAGATACAGGAGGACATGATGGAGAGTGTCCCGGTCATCACGCCTTTGCTGCAAAGACACCGAGTCCTGCTGGTGTTGGCTATTGGTGTCTCAAACTTTGAGACAGATGTCATCATATTTCCTCTCTATCTCCTGGATGCATTGGAAGCTGTTCCTGTAGATGCTAATTCATGACCTTTCATCAAGTTGCTTTGAAAAAACACAGCTTTCTGTTGCTGAGTATTTAAAAGATCCATTTGGCAATCGTCAGGCTACCCCATTGTCCCAAAAGCAGTGTCCATGAAAGGTGCTGAGTTTCTGAGAGATGGTCCTTCTCCAATAGTTTACTCAATGGCATGGCTGCCTGGCTCTTCCTCACCTCCTAGCTGGGATGAATGACAGGGGCAAAAGAGATACAGGGTTGGTTACTTGACCTTGCTGGTAGCTTCTTTAGATTTTAACCTCTCATGAATGTGGGCTCCTCATCCTCAGCAGGTCCGTAAGCCAGCTGTGTAACTTAGAAGTAGACTATTAGGAAGTAGAAAATGAAGGAACGGCTGGAAATTTTGCTGGGTGTGATGGCCTGTTTTCCCTAGCTCCCCCTTTCGCCCATTGTTTATTTCCCAAGGTAGCCCTGTATGTTTTGTCTATACATCCTGAGCCCCTTGCTAATCACTTCTCTAACTGACAAGCCCAGAAGAGGATTTTCTTAGCCGGCCGCTCAGCCTGCTGCTTGCTGCCGGAGGCGTGGGGGTCTAGCAATAAGGGGCGCGCAACGGTTGAAGAACCTAGATGAGGGTTTTCACCTCCCCAAAACTATTACCACGAATAGGCTACAGGTGCACCCCAACCCCCGCTCCTCTCCGTATGATCTGCCATCTCCCTCATTGGGCTCTGGGGTCTGTCACCCTCCTTGGGCATTCACCGTGACAGCGATGAGGCTTTATGTTTTTATTGAACAAAAACAGCTGGTGTAAAGGATGCTGAGGTAAAGGCTGCAAGTTACCTGCCCTGTGCATCTGCCCAGGGTCCAGATTTTTAAATATGCTGTTTCTTTGTCGTCCCTTTCGAGTGAAAATCCAGATTTTGCCACTTCTGCCTCGCACGCATCCACCGTAAAAGATGAGCACATATATAGTTTTTTCCAGAACAATTTTCAGGACAGTTTTTTTATTGTGATGTTTCTAAAACTGGCAGAAGAACTGTTTTTTTAAGCCTACATACGCTGCAAGGAGTATTTTAAAATAAAGATTTTTTTTTTAAAAAATCTTTAAGCGTGTTTAATGCTTGTATAAGGTGCCAGATTTTAATTACAGTTGGCATTTATAAGCGTGGTGCTGGCAATGGCAACCATATTGCTGAAAAAAGGCATAAATTTTGACACTGGCAATATGGGAACCCAGCATACAAGACTGTAAACCTCATTGCTTTCTGTTTTAATATACTAGTTTAAGGAAAGAACTTTTAACGGTTAATATTTAACTGGAATGTTTAGTGTTCGATATAAAGTTGCTCTAATTTCAAACTGTTTAGTAATTTAGGTCCTATCAAAGATCAGCTTTGGTAATAACTTTCTATTAAACAGCCTTTAAATAAGCACGCTTAAAGTAGGGAAAATAAGATGCTTCATTACAAGAAATGAGGTTGGCATCTACCAGGTTTTCCATTAAGTTCCAGGTCACAGACAAATAAAGGAAGTATGTTAGGAAAAAAAACCTTTTTAAAAATAATTAGGGAGATGTCTGTTTTGTTCACCAGATGGAAAATCAGTAGTTGTGGGTGGTCTGTGCTGGATGGGGCATCTCACAATTGGCAGAACTATGCCTTTAACTTTTAAAGTCCTGGGACAAAATGTGAAAGTAATTGACTGTTCAGAATGCTCTCTCTCTGGATACCTAGCATGCTTTTAAAACCAAGATTTGGTGAGTTTCTGACTTTTTTTTTTTTTTTGTCTAAGAATGTTCAAGCTGTTGTGTCTAGTATTAGGCCAATTGGGTATATTTTTGGTAGCTGTTTAGTGGGGCTGTTGTCTTTTGTGCTCACGCCTGTGTGTGCCTGGACTTGTGTGCACGCAGCTGAAATGCCACAGCTTTACAATTCTCCATTAGCATGTTGTGCACATGGTTTTCATAATATTGTCAGTGTTTGCCTTGTTCAGGGTGTACGTAAACTGCCGGTTAACATCCTTCGTTTCTTTCCTTTAGTTCATTCCTTTTAGAGAAATTTAAATCTGTCTGTTTGCCACCATACTAAAGAAAATGAAGTTGCAATGTTATTTTCACAAACAAGAAGAAAATTCCTGTTTTAAAATAAATTAGGTGTTTGCAAAAATATTTTAAATCAGGTGTATTTTTTTTTTTTTTAATCTGAAGAAAGAAATCCAAGTGTGGACAGCAAGTGTACACATATGCATATTAAATAGCCATCACTGAAGAATGTGTTAGAATTTTATTGGTGCAGTTTGTAACTTTTCTTGCCATTCCAGGACTGATACTTTCTAATTGCCAGATTAATTTGAGAAAACAGTATTTCAGACGGGGAAGACGGCTTAGAAAATCTTTGTATTCATGTTAAGAACAACAGATTTTATTATCTGAACTGTGCTGTTCAGCGGTGACCTCTCCAAGAATGAGGCACAACCCATTTATGGCATAGGAGGCAATTGCTTTATATTTACCTTACTTTACAGACAATTTTTTGGTGGTTATCTATATGAATGGTCACAGAGAATTGTATGCTTGTGTTATATCTACATTGTAGCTTGTGTTAAACCGATCCCCGCACTTATTATGTAGAAGCATTCGTGAAGATAAGTGAAGCACTCAACTTAGTGCCTTCTTTGTAAAATCCCTTTTGCTATGCATGACATGTACTCTGTATTTTTTTCCTTGCAGTAAATTATAAAGCTTTTTTTCTTTCCATGAATCTCCTTCCAAGAAAACACATACAGCCTAATAACACTCGCCTTGAGAACCAAGCATTGCCTCCACTACAAAGCCGTGTTTTCACTGAAGAGATAATTATAATATGGTTTAATGTTCTTGTCAACCCTGAAACACTATCCCTAAAGAGTGCTATTCTGGAGGACGTCTTTTTGAAGAGAGTTGAATGTAGCTAAGAAAACATATATATAGCCACATACTTTCTGATAAACCAAGACAGATTTTTCATACAATACACGCTCTCTGAAAAGAATTAGACGTTTTCTAAGGCGTTCATTCAGGGCTGCGTCTTCCTCCAGATTTCACTGCTAAAAATACAGAAAATTTGCTTGGATTTTTTTTGCTTTCTTTTCTTCTCTGCTCCCCCAGTTGTATTTATCGACTTGAAATTTATACAAGGACATAAACTCTTAATAATAATTTAAAATGCTTTTCACGTGCTTTGAGGCAGAGACTTCAAATGAGTAAAAAAGCCCAAACTGGAACACAAATGGCTCTTCCCAGGCAACAAACACGCTTGGCTGTTGCGATGCTGTAATTTTCTGCTTTACTTAGTAAAAACAGCAATTACTTATTTGTTCCGTGTCCCCCCACCCGGCACAGATGCTACTCAGTCTGTCCATTTTCTGAGCGCCGAGCGGGCTGCACGCTCAGGCGGGGGGGACGCACGCGCGTGTGCGCGCTTTTAAAGCCGTGCAAGTGGAGTTTTCCCCTTGCCCGCTGTACTGTTCACAGCATTTATTTGCCACTGCTGCCAGTTTACCACCAGCCCAAGACAATGGCGTGCTGGAAGCGGCTCTGGCTGTGAAAGTCTCGCTTAGCGGTCTCTCCCGCCACCGGCAAACGTTCGCTTCCAGGTGCGTTTTACAAAGCCTCGAGTTGACCTTTACAAACCGGTGCCAAGGGCAAATAAAAGCCGGAGGGTCACACGGGTTGAGACTGCAGGTTGAGACAGATCTTAAACGTCGTTTTCCCTGTATTGGCTTTTGTGGTGGTCTGTGGTGGTCACGAACAGTCTCTGGGGCTGCTAAAAGCAACGGCAGCCTGAAGCGTAAAGCCTTCGAGGGGAAGGAAATCGCAGGCTGGTCGAAGGCAATGCAAAGTTCCCCCTTGGCTTCAGGCCGTCTGGGATTTCCCTTTCGGGTTTCAAAGCCCAGTTAAAGGCTGGTAAGTAAGAAAAATGTGGTTATGACACAATAAGTATGTATGACCCCCCAAATAAATAAGCCCATAAAAGATTCGGACAGCACAACTCTCTCACTGCTTCTATGGCAGGCGTGAGGCAGCACGTAGAAGGAATTGTGGTTGGAAGCACGATGCAACCTGACTGCTGAATCGGGTGCTTGGGATCCTGAATTTAATACCTAATTATTTTTAGGAGCTACTGTTAAATGAGGAATATGAGCGAATATCTTAATTAATTGAACGGCATTTTATTAAGTATTTAGTTAGCGCCATTCTGGAGAGGTAGTATAAAAGAAGCACAATACCTGGCACAAGTATATCATTTGAATCCTCTTTACAGTCATCTCATCAATAGCAGTCCATTTGCTTGCTCGGAAGTCAATGGGATTTTTTTCTTCTTTGAGGAGGAATTACAAAGCAAGGCCTTAAATTAGTATTGTAAATAATCTCCCTAGAGAAACTTCTCACTGCAAAAACTTCCTCAACAGGCAACTGTTAAAATGTTTCTGGTGCTGCACGGTTTAAAAACATCCCTGGGATTTTTCCTCTCAGGTTTATATATTCAAGCTAGCTAGCCACTTCTCAAAGAGTAAGAAAGTGTTTCTGGCAGAATTAACATTTTATAGTCACGTTAAGTATGTTTTGGTTCCCCCACCATTTTCCTTTTGTAGTGGAAGGAAAAAAATAGCCTAAAAATACAAAATCTTAGTTAATTAACAGAGATGCTAAGTGGCATGAAAAGCAATGAAAAATTACAGTTTCCCATTGCCCATTCTTTTCATACATTTGAATTTGTTACTACAAACCTTATTTTTAGAATTTGTTTTTTTTTAACAAGATATACTGTGCTCCTACCTAATCTTTCTTGTGCAACTCGGCACCTAACATTTTGGTGGATATTTCTTAACTTAAATCTTAGGTTTGGGTTTGTTGGGCAGGGTTTTTTTCCTGAAACTACCCCTTTTCTTTTTTGAACAAATAACTCATTGTGGGATTAAATATCTGACAAAAAAAAATATATAGGACTTTCCCAATAGGTGAATATACATTCATTTTGCAATTATATTTCCTCTTTTTTTTCAGGCTATATATTTGATTTATTAAAAAAGTCTTTCTCATTTTAGTTATGATGATATCTCATATAAATCCATTGTCACATCAGATGCTGCTATGATCACAGCAAAGGCTTGGTGATCTCTGTCTGACAGGTATCTTTGCTGTTACACATCCTCACAAATTTCCCCTCTGTGTTTGTGCAATCCTTCTCCCGCTGCCCAGAGGCACACTTGCCAAGGCAAAAGTTAGCATGTCCTTAATAACCCACTCTCCTTTTCCATGTAATTTTGCAGATAAGGAACTGATAAGCTCTAAACGCTCTCGACATTTGTTTAAAACCATCTCGATTTTTAACACCTAGTGGTTTTGAAGGCATTTGATTTCCAGCTTTCACATCCAAATGTTGAGATGGACAAAGCGACTGCGTGGGAGGCTGTGTTGTTGCGTGTTCATGGCTAAATCTTGTTTAAGTGGGCAAATACACTCTGACCTCATTTCTTCTGGAAAACCCCATTGGTTGCACATTACTGCCATAGGATATAAACATTCTCTAGTATTTTCTTGCCTTTTAAAAGACTGGAGCAAAATTCTAATTAAGTTCTCATTTCATAGTTTTATTAGTATTATTAACCTTGTTTTCTTTTATGATACTGGCATTCATTCAGCCTCTGCATCTCCCCGCACACTGCATTCTTACAAGTCTTTTCTTATACGAGGAGACTACAAAGACATGCAACAGCTCAAGACAGCCTCATTAAGGCTGGAAAGTAAAATATTCAGGAGTTAGGAAATGTCAGAACTAAGATAGCTGATGCAATTGAAGTTCAGTTCAGCCCCCTTATATGTTTTCATGATAGCAGAGTCTTTTAATTTCAGGATTATACACAGGTTTTTCCACAGGCCCCCTGCCTCAGTTACTGAACAGGATAGATGATGCTGAGTTAATGAGCAGTTATTCAATATTTTGTTTTCTCCTAATTTTTCAATGTGTAGCCCTAGGCCTTATTTACTGCACACTATTGAAACCCTGCTGTGAAGACAGAATTGTTAATTTCCTCATGAGCTTTTCTATGGCACTTATTGCTATAAATATCTGAATGCTTAACAAACATTAATTAATTTATCTTCAGAAAACCCTCACGATGAAAAGGGCTGGTATTACTACTGTTTTACAAATAGGGAGCTGAGGCATAGGGAGATGAGAGTCCTGAATGTCCCATAAATTTGGGTGCTCAGTTGTCAGCTTAGAGTTAAGGAAGCAGAGTGCTTTATTTCAGCATTCAATTTTGAGGGACCTTGACACCAGAAGAGAAAAGGAGCACTAGGCTAGATATATAGGTTTTCTATACTGTTATTAGAAGAACTAGTGAGATGAGCTGTGCAGGGAGCGCTATTACTATTTATTGCACTAATAGCTTTTATATGTGGAAAAAACCCAGAAGCCTTGGACATGGAAATCCTCTTCACCTGCACTCTTTTGCTTCTAAACGTCCAAGCAAGTTTAATTCTGTGCCAACTAGAAACTTCTAAAGAGACCTGCAGAGCATCACGGCTGCAACTTCATTACACCTGAGAAGTTACACTGAGTATGGAATCACCTAAACCTAGACATGGGGACATAACTGCAGAAATGCCATTCCTTATTTCACAGCTTTTTCATGGATTTTCATAGATTTAGTTTCCTTACTGTTTCAGGAAAGTGCTTTCTTCCACTCAAGATTCAGAGCTCTCACCTCTTCTATTAAAGTCACTTACCTAAGCTCTTGCTTCCAAAAGCATTTTGGAATTTGATTTAATCAGGTAGGATCCTTCCAGAAGAGTACAGAAACAAAAATGTTGACAGGAGTGTCCTCTTCAGAAATCACTCTGTGATAAGAAGCAATAGCATTAGTTCATCCTTATTTTTGAGATGATTCAAGCCTGTATTTCCAAGATGCTGCTTTAACCAGGTTAAACTATGACTCTCCAGATGAGTAAGTAGAAGCACTCACTTAGTAGAGAGCGGACCCAGTTCCTGTTCTTGCTTCCGGTCGTTATCCAAATAATTGGTATTAATCAAGTATTGGTTAAAGTAGGAAAGTAGTTTTTAGAGGAGTCTTCATAGACTGGCCTTGAATGTCATGCTTGGGCTTGTTTGTATCACCTCCTTCAGATCCAGTGAATATGGAACTATGCCTACTAGCACTGCTAGCACAGTGTGTCCCCAGGTAATGGGGGAGACCTTAAAAAACCTTAAAATGAACACACAAACAAACAAAACCCTTCCCAGGTTCTTACAGGCAATAATCTTCTTTATCCAGTCATGATTCAAGTCTGTCCCATAAAACATCTCTGCAGGAATATATTACTGAAGACAGTTTCACAAGCTGTGTGCCTAGAGTGTTGGATTTGTATTACGCGGAAATGTGAAACTTGTCTATATCCTAACTTTCTGTTAGTTTGTTTTGCAGTCTAAACTGTAGTATTTTAATGTGGTTTTCACAGGTTGCTGAGAGGGTTTTAGCCTGAAATGATACCGGATAGACACGGTTTGTGAGCTGGAGAGCAGGGAGCCAGGGTGGCCAACGTGCAGGTGGCACTGCTATAGTACACTTAACTACATGCATATGGCAGCAAGGTATTAGACGCTGACATGGTGTCAGAGTGTGGCCTGGTGTTCCACTGCCCTTGACACCNTTATTAGACGCTGATACGGTGTCAGTCTTCTGTTCAGACATTATGCCTGTTCCATGTGGCTTGGTGTTCCACTGCCCTTGACACCTCTGTCCCCAGAGCATGGTCAGTGCATGGCACTGTCCGCCTTGTCCTCGTAAGAGGGGGAAGTGGTCAGGAAACAGGACTGCAGGGGGGTGGAAGGGACACAGGGACCATAGCTGCTTTAGAGCCACTTTCTGCCATAGCCTTTCATCACCATGTAAGTGAGTATGAGCCCCCAGTACGAGCAGATCACAGAAGCCGCAGCCTGCCAAAGTCCCGATGACTTATTGTCTAACAGTTGAATTATAGCTAGTGGTACTATAATATTTTTTCTGGGTTTGGGGAGAATGTTTGCTCAGGTGCACAGGGGAACATTGCAAGTTGTGTGATGCTTTCTGCTGCAGCTCTGTCTTGTCCTCTCTCTTCCTCAGTACCTTCTTTTTATTCCATTATTCTTCTGAGGTTTCTCGCTTACTTCAGCTGTCTTGCCTGGCCAGAACATAATCACAGAATGATATGGGGTTGGAAGGGCCCTCTGGAGATCATCTAGTCCAATCCCCTTGCCAAAGTAGGTCCTCCTAGAGCAGGTTGCACAGGAACGTGTCCAGGCAGGTTTTGAACATCTCCAGAGAAGGAGACTCCACCACCTCTCCGGGCAGCCTGTTCCAGTGCTCTGCCAGACTCAAAGTAAAGCAGTTCCTCCTCATGTTTAGATGGAATTTCTTATGCTCAAGTTTGTGCCCATTCCCTCTTGTCCTGTCACTGGGCATCACTGAAAAAAGACTGGGCCCTTTCTCCTGACACCCACCCTTTAAGTTTACAGGCATTGATCAGATCCCCCGATGACAGCAAGCCTTCCTCTTAGGGCTCAGCATCCGAGGGAAGGTTTTGGGGAATACATAAGCAAAACTCCTTCTTCCTGCATCTTCCCAGAACTGCTGGTAGCTACTGTCACAGGGCAAGAGGTTTTGGGGTCTGTACCTGAGCCATGCCATGGAGCTCCATCAAGGGAGATGAGTCTGGTCTGACCAAGGGCTGTGAGTGGAAGGGCACAGCAAAACATTTAGATTATTACCATCTTAAATTAAAAAAAATCCTCACTGCCTATGTTGAATTGCATTTTTTCAGAGGTTTTTAACTTGGCTACATTTGAGTAATTTCCAATGAGCATGTCAAAGACACATAAAATACAAAAGACTCCCATCCCAGTCCTCCTTGCTAAGTTGGAAGTAATTTGGAAAGGAACATTTTGAAATGTTCTTGGTAATTTTAATACGCAGAAGAACCTCACTCTTTGAAATCGCCCGTTACTGCTGTAAAGTTCCCAGAACTTCAGCCTGAAGCAGACATGTAGCACTGGCAATTCCTGTCCCTGCTGTCAGCAAAATTATGTGCAAGTGAAAATGAGGAGTGTCTGGCAACTTAATAACAGACCACAACATGATCCTGCTGTAGATGCTCTACTTCCGTGAGGGAAGCAAAATGTGGAGACTGGAGGTGGTGTATTAATGGATAGATGAAGCTTTCTGCAGGGTTAATCGGGAAAAATGTGTATTTTTCCAGCCTGCTTAGGCTGAAAATTCCAGAAATTTAAAAGAAAAGAAGGAATCCAAGCTGTAGGTAAGCAGACATCCCTCTCCAGTGCTCAGGTGCAGATCTAAGTAAAAGTGGAGGTTGAGGGGTTTTGTTAACAAAAAGACTAACATTGCTAATAGAGACCCCCTGCTATTGGAACACCAGAAGTGTTGGACTAACAAATTAGCACACAGAAAATCTGCAATTGCAGAAAAACTCAGGTCTCATGATTGTAGCAATTGTTTACATCTTTCTACAGCAAAAAGGCTGTTTAATCATGCTACATTACAACCTTGTGTTTAGATAGTGGGCGCTCACATTATTGTCTTTGTGAAGATGAGTTGTCACTTCTCTGATCTAGGTTGCTCTCACAACAAAGAGGCAGTAAAGCTTTCTGTTTGAAATAGAAGAATTCCTTTTGGTGCTAAACTGTGCAACAGTTTCCCTTGTAAAAGCCCTGAAGTTTAGCCTTTACTAATTGGTAGTGAAATGAAAATTAATCAGTGTGAGGGAAGGGAATTCACAGCGGAATTCTAATTATTGCAGAGAAGGTAAGTAAAACTGTGCTTGGGCTGTGCGAAAGCGTGGCATGGGAGTGAAACGCCCAGCTCGAGCTTGTTAACTGGGACTGATGTCCTGAAACAGCTCTGTGTGTTTGCTGTCACCAGCAGCTGGTAGCTAGAGGAAGGTCGTAGCTGTACATTTTGGAGCCAGCAGCACGGGTTGAGAATGGCACTGCTCCTTGTCTCACTGCCACTTCAGGGGAGGCGATGGCTCCCGAAGGTCTGCCTTAGAGAAGTGCAATAGGCACTAATGGGGCTTATTGTGCCTGGAGTGTGGTCGGGGACACTCGTGCAACCCCATGCAACACCAGCATGGTTGTGGAGGCAATCACATCAGCCAGTGGGTGATTCAAGCGCCCCAGGCTGATACCATCTCAGGTTAGGTTCAGAAGAGGACATCTGCCTGCAGCCTTCAATCACCGAAAGCAGTATGTGTCCTGCTGGCAGAGGTTTTATGGCTGCTGTTTTATGGCACAGTGCTCTCTAGAAAGCATTTCATGTTCCTCTTTTCCCTCTCCCTAGCTGAACTGCATAGGCTGTCTTCCCACATGGGTACTTGGTCGATGGCAAGAGATACCTAACCAATTTAATAAAAGTGGAGTTTTTTCCATAACCTCTATGAAGACTAAATTCATCTCCTGGCTGATGTGCCACATCTCTGCTAAGCTCCTGTTGAGCTAAAATTAGAGCTGGCTGAAAAATGGAAAGCAAAATATCCAGAGTTTTGGAAAAAGACACTTTTTTCTTCTTGATATTTGTATCATTTAAAGAAAAATTAACAACCTTTTGTTTTCTTTTGGTTTTCTTTCTTTCCTCTTACCCTTCCCTCTTTTCCTTTTTCTAGTTTGCTGTTGTGAAAATAGAGGGCCAGTAAAATAAAAACCTTTGCCCTTACTTTTTGCCTTCCGATTTTGACTGAAATAGCAAAATGTCAAGGCTTTGACAGCAGGTTTGGTTTTTTTTACTTTCTTAATACAAAAAAAGAAATATTAAAAAAAAAAAAACCCAACCAGCTCTAATGAGTACCATCTTCACAGTGCTCTTGGTGGTTGTTCCTCAGCAGCAGTAAGCGGCAATGGAGTTCTGTCACAGCGGTACGTGGGCTTGTGTCCCGGTTTGCACAGAGGTCGGGGCTAAACACGGTGCTGAACTCATACCCCCTGCACAATACGGCATTAGTGTTATCACCAACTTTGGGTGTTTCTGTAAGGAGCAAAAGCAACCACAATTGAAGCTGTTCAGAGCACAAAAAAAAAAAAAAAAAAAGAGGGCACGCCTTTTGCAATCTCTTTTCTGATAAACTTGTAAGGACTTGATTTGAATTAGCAAATGGTGATGAATGCCGATTTTCACAAATTCTTTTCCAAAGGACTTCAACTTGAAAACCTGATGGCAAAAATACAGGTATTCATCTGATTCTTCAGCATACACTCATTTCCTCTCTTGTTCTGCTCTGGAACTGTGATGCTGCCTTTGCCCTGCATATTTAGTGAGACTTAGGCAGGAGAAAAGAAGAAAGGCTGAACTTGACAAAAGCTATACTTGGTGATTATCTTTAGTAAAGCTAAAGTCTATTAACTGCTGATTATTTTTTTTTCAATAAAAAGTAGAAATTAAATCCTACTGTGCCCATTGGAGGCTTTTTCCAAAGGAAGAGTCGTTGATGAGCTATTCTTCCATGATTGTGCTGGTTTCTCCAAATAACAACATCACCATGTGTTTTTCTCAAAGTGAGTATAATTTGCATAGCATGCTTTTGGGGGATTCTGCTGCCGCCAAAGCTAATTTAATGCTCGTTAACGTACTGAGCAAGTCTAATCCAAAGCCTTATGGGCCTTCAATGCAAGCCCATAAAATGTGNCTTTCCTCTTACCCTTCCCTCTTTTCCTTTTTCTAGTTTGCTGTTGTGAAAATAGAGGGCCAGTAAAATAAAAACCTTTGCCCTTACTTTTTGCCTTCCGATTTTGACTGAAATAGCAAAATGTCAAGGCTTTGACAGCAGGTTTGGTTTTTTTTACTTTCTTAATACAAAAAAAGAAATATTAAAAAAAAAAAAACCCAANCCTTTTGCAATCTCTTTTCTGATAAACTTGTAAGGACTTGATTTGAATTAGCAAATGGTGATGAATGCCGATTTTCACAAATTCTTTTCCAAAGGACTTCAACTTGAAAACCTGATGGCAAAAATACAGGTATTCATCTGATTCTTCAGCATACACTCATTTCCTCTCTTGTTCTGCTCTGGAACTGTGATGCTGCCTTTGCCCTGCATATTTAGTGAGACTTAGGCAGGAGAAAAGAAGAAAGGCTGAACTTGACAAAAGCTATACTTGGTGATTATCTTTAGTAAAGCTAAAGTCTATTAACTGCTGATTATTTTTTTTTCAATAAAAAGTAGAAATTAAATCCTACTGTGCCCATTGGAGGCTTTTTCCAAAGGAAGAGTCGTTGATGAGCTATTCTTCCATGATTGTGCTGGTTTCTCCAAATAACAACATCACCATGTGTTTTTCTCAAAGTGAGTATAATTTGCATAGCATGCTTTTGGGGGATTCTGCTGCCGCCAAAGCTAATTTAATGCTCGTTAACGTACTGAGCAAGTCTAATCCAAAGCCTTATGGGCCTTCAATGCAAGCCCATAAAATGTGTAGCTTCGTACTTGTCAAGGCAGCTCCAGGGGAAGCGTGCTGTGGGAAGAGGGGGTTGGTGTGCATCCCTGCTGTCACAGAGCTGCCACTGTGTTGGAGGAAGTTTGGAGAAGATTCCCATCACCATGGGCAGAGGTGTATATCTTCTGGTAGCAATCCTACCTGCCAGAGTGTGAATGGAGCTGGGTGCCAGCTCTGATGATGATTCTCCCATCCCGGTGGGCTGTCTGAGCCTTGCGACTGGTCCTGGCTAGCGTAGGGTGGTGTGACACTGTGGTGGTCCTTTGCCTTGTGCCTGCAGAGGCACTGGCCCTGCTTCTCAGGAGGGAAGCTCAACACTTCCTCACCCCCTGGCATTTCCATCTCACGTGGAGTCTCTCTGCAGTGGGCGAAATCATGGCACTTCCACCACCACTTTCTGCGGATCCGAGGTTTTACCCAGCCTGTTGTAGGCACCAAGCAAACCAGCTGCCTGCACTGACATCGGGACTCTGGCAACCCTCTGAGCACTGCCAGGGTGGATGGAGAGGCTGCGACTGCCACCGCCTCCCCCCCGCGGTCACCTCCCTGCTGGCCACCGTGAACCTAGTTCCCTCTTTTGGTTGACATATGCACTGCACAGCTGAAGAAGTGTGAAACGGGACATTGCAGCGCTCTAAGGGCCTGTGCAGATGTGTGGGGGCAAGAGGTGGTGGTGGCCTCTTGGTTCCTGCTGCTCTAGCTCCTCGGTGGCAGAAGACTTGTTCTTCGTGGGGCGTGTACCCTGTCCTGTCCCCCACCTGCACCTTCCGGGTTGTCTTCTTACGGCTCATGTCCCACTGGTTGTCTTCCGGGCTAAGAAATGCGGGTGGCCACAGAGTTCTGCTAGCAGATGGGCAGGATGGATTTGTCCCTTTGCCCTGTGGGTGACGGTGCCCTGTCCGGCCATCCCATCTCTCCAGCGCTGGCAGCCAGTCCTGGTGCTGCTCTGCTTCCTTCCTCCCTGCAGTGTCTCTCTCCAGCAGCTACTCTTTAGCCGGGGGAATACGTTATCCGTCTTGTCCACCCATCTACATATGTCGACAGCCAGCAGGGCAATCGGGCAACAAGTTTCCTCATCCGGATCGGTTCCGTTCCCCCAGCGAGCGTGGGGGGCAGTCGGGACAACCTTTGGAAGGGTGTCACAGCTGTGGAGGCGCAGCCCCTCCGTGTGCGGGGTGAGAGAAGGAGAGCCAAGGCGTCTCGGTGGAGGGAACAGGCGAGGTCCAGTCTCCCTGCGGCCAGGGGCAAGAGGCTCTGGGTAAAACCGTGGAGTCCCACCGTACCCACGGGCCACCCGCCTGGGCCTGGGCTTCCACTCACAGCGCCACCATGAAGACAGCTCACAGCTGCGCCGGCTCCCGGCGGCCCCACGCACGGAAGGCTGGTCGCATCCATCCCCGAAACCGGAGGGGAGAACCCCGGCCAGAGGCAAGATCCTGCGCGGACCCGCCAAAGCCCCTCTTGGCCCGCGCCCCCCCCCCACCCCCGCGCCCGGCCCCGCGCCCGCCGCCGCCGCTAGATGGCAGTGCTGCCCCGGCGGAGCGGCGCGAAACCGGGGGCGGGGCGGAGCCGAGAGGGGAGATGGGCGGGGCTTGTGGGGGGCGGGGCGCAGCCCGACGCGTGGGCTCCTGCTGCCCTGGTACCACACATTATATATAAATGCATATAAAATTTGCCGTCATGTATATATATATGTTCATTATATTGTGTTATCCGGGAGGCGGGGCGCAGCCCTATGCTGCAAGTCCTACTGCCCTAATACCACACATTATAAAAAATGCATATAAAATTTGCCGTCATATATATATATATATATATGTTCATACATTGTGTGATCATCTAAAAGATGTAACTGCACAGTTAATTTCTTTTTTTGATCCCCGCAGCTTCTTCCATCACTTTAATACTATTTTCTAGGGCATAACTGCCGTGAATACTTTACTTTTTGTAGAGTCTTTATTGTGAAGCACAGATAAATTGTTCCCAGCTGGTCATATAAATAGCAACTCGCTTTACTACCTCGATATCGAGGTAGCCTCCCCTTTATAACTCGCGAGGCAAACATTAATACCGAGCCTGTTCCCAGCCTGCTTGACGAAGAAGCAGAGGCAAAACGTCAAGTGATTCTGCCTAAAAGCCATAGGCCTAAATCTCTCATGCTGCAAATTGAAACACTGCCATTTAATCCAAACGGATGACACCAGTTTATTACAACGTAGAATTAGGCTGGAGAATTTTAAATGTGACCGTAGTCACATAGTATTTAGGGAACTCTTAATTTTCTGTTGGAAAGGGAGCGACGAGTCTCTTTTAACCATCATCTGTGTGAAATGACAGCTGGTTGTCTGAGGCCGCCCTGCTTCTGCTGCTTGGTGAGATGTTCAGAGCCTACGTGCAAGAGTGATTCATCTCTGCGCTTCTTAGTTGAGATAACAGCATCGCAAACCCGGCTGTTAAGGTTAACCTGTACACTGCATAAGGACAACAGATGGAAATGCTGGTTTAGAGCCACTGCAAAAAATAAAAACATGTTCCAAAGGGAAAAGGAGCTTGTATTTCTGTGTTTGAACCTTTGATCTTCGTTCCCTTCTGAAGGGAAGAGTAGACCTTTTGCTGAAGACACATGGTTTTGCATCTGTGAAAACACAGCTGTATAGAGCAAAACAAAACTAGTGCAAAACACAATGGTTTTGCTGTGTCAGTTTAGCTGTTGGCGTTAAAATGCTTTAGAAATAGTGGGTTTTTTTGAAGGACCTTTCAGAAACTCTCTGCCTTTAGACTATTGTTTGTTGAGATTTTACTCTGTGGACTTTAAAGTTCATCGGTGATCAAGAGACAGCTGCTACCTAAATATTTAAAGCAAACTCATGGGAAAGTCTGACATTTCCTCAACAATCCTATTTTAACCATTTTCTAAAAATATAGATGAAAGCATCAAAATTTACTGGAAAATCCAGCTTGATTCAGAGAAAAAAAACAATCCATATATCGCTTATCCTGTAATTCTTAATGATGTACATGCGATATACAGGTATTTCATGGTAAAATACAGTCTTTCTGGAGTTGCCCCAGTGCATCCCCTGAAGGTAAAGGATCGTCGCCCAGTGTCCCTGGTCACATCTGAACGTGAAGGCGAAGCTGCTCCCTGATGCTTGCCTGTTGTCTCTTGCCTCCCCGAATTTTGCAGTGCTACGTCGCAGTCTCCGCAGTGTCTTCAGCAGCTCTACTGCCCCACTGCATAACCCACTACATACCTGCCCCCCGCCCCCAGCACCTACCTGTCATTCCCCNTTTTCCTCCTTAAATCCCTAGTCGTTCTATTTGGCTTATTGTGAAAGACAAAGAGGAGGTAGAGATGAGGAGTGCTAAATGTGCAAATGCAAAATTATTTCTTTGAAGAGAAAAATATTATTTCTTAACCATCCAATTCCTTTTTGGGCAGGGAAAGAATCTGACTCATATTTTTTAATTCTTGACATCAGCACAGCAGTGCTTTGCTCTTAAAATTTATCTGTCCTGGAGCCTTTACAATAAATTTTCAAGTGTGTTTAGGTTACTGAACATGCAGCTGGCGATTAATTGGATTTGCAAAAGAGCATAAGCAGGTTAGACATCCTCCTATCCATTGAAATCAGTGGGATTTAGGTACCTATCTTGCTCAGTTGCTTTGGAAAATCCTGCCAGGTGCCTGTCTATATCTTCAGTTGCTCTGGAAAATCTGGTCCTCATCTATCCCTGTGACACCACCCCACCCCCCCACCATCAATATTTGTCTCCCGTCTCTTTCCCGCACTCTGGCCTGTAGTGATCTTGGAGTCTCCTCTTTTGTAGTTCCTAACACCAGGCACATCCCTCTCCTTTCTCTCTACCAAGCTTGCTCTTCAGCTGGTTAAAGGCTCAGTTGAGCAGCTATGAGCGTGCCCATATTTTTCAAATTAGTTTCCCTCTCCTCCTAATGATTTTTAATTCTTTCTTGGCGTTGTTTTGACTGTGTAAAGCATTTGGGGATAAAAGACTCGGTGCAAATGGGTGTGAATGTGAAAGAAGCACCCTGTTATGTCTCTCTGTTAGGTTTTGTGAGTCTCTAGCTGAATGCAAGAAGATGGGGAATTAATTTCCCAATCAGCCTGTCTCTCCCCGTCTCTTGGAATGGCAAAGTGATCAATGGCTTTTATATTTAAAGTCGAAAAAATTAATATTTTAATTTCTGGCTCAACCGCGGATAGGGGTGACTCGCTGGGTCTCCCCATGCAAGCAGTTCCCCATTTATAAAATGGATCCCTGGTTCTCTGTTTGCGCGGGTGTGGAACGTAGGTAATTAATTAGTGTTTGTGCGGCCCTTTGAAAAGCCTCAGCCAGAAGGTGCTAGAAGGTGCTATGAGTTGGCCTGGGGCTGAAGAGGCTCAGCCCGGAGCCCAGCCACCCTCAGAGCCCCACGCGTTGAGGACGAATGCCGCAGACGCAGAGAGCTGCTGGCCAATTCCTTTGCCAGAGATATTTTCCAGTTTCTTCAGGGGAAAACAAATTGGAAAGGGAGTTACCGGTGCGCACACACCGCGTATTGCCTCCTCCTTTCTCCAAGAATATCTACAGCTTCATTAGCAAGCTGAC